>JAJTUV010000704.1:1200000-1650000 GCA_021653895.1 Mastomys natalensis
TGGATTGGCAAAATTAAAATATTAAAAATGGCTGTATTGTCAAAAGCATTCTATAGATTTAATGCAATCCCTATCAAAATTCCAATAATATTTCCTTTATAGAACTGAAAATTAATTAATTGTTAAATTAATGTGGATAAAAAAAATACCAAAAGGCCAACTTAATCCTAATCAAAATAACAATGTGGGAGATAATACATAATCTCAAAGCAAAGTCCATAGTAACAAATATTGACGTAAAACATACATGTGAACAAATCAGACAGAAGAGAAGACTGAGAAATTAGCCTACAAAGCTACAGCCACTACATTTTAGAGGAAAAATTATATATATGGGAGCAAAACAAGTAGCAAAAATAAAAAACCCTTTTAATTAATTAATGTCAATGGGAAAACTGGATAGTCATTCCAGAAGAATTAAATTTTATATATATACAATATAATATCACACCATAAACACACACCAACATCACAACAACATTTATATATAATATTATATATATATCAACACACACTACATATTATAACTTTACTATAAAAGTAATTATTTAAGGTCAATTAATGTTCATATGTTGCATTTTAACATACACAGACAAGTCACAGTTAGGTCCAAGAAATTTTTAGATCATTTTAACAGAGCAAGAAGGACATCTTTTGCATCACAAGAAACATTCTACAGAGTAAGAAACATGAGAGGAATGACTGTAAATGATATGAAACCTCAGAATGAATCCAGTTGCATGAACTCTTAATATTACTTTTCTATCAAGTTTGAGACTCATTAATCTTAAGTTGCTATATTTTTTTAATTTGTAATAGTTACTTTGCTTAGTGTAATTTGTTTATATAATTGTGTGTGTGTGTATGTGTAGTATGTGTGTGCACACATAGTGCCCACATATGGTGTTGTGATTGTGGGAGGGCGCATGCCATGACAAGTGTTAAAAAGTCAGAGGACAAATTTCAGGAGTTGATTCTAACCTTCTCCCTAGTTGAAGTAGGGTCTCTTGTTTCTGCCATTATACTGTTATTCCAGGCCTGGGAGCCTCTAGGTCCTAAAAGCTAGTAGATTCTCTAGTTTCTACTTTCCATCCACCATAAAAATAATGGGTTAATACAGATTTGCAGCATTACAGCTAGCTTCTTATGTGGTTTCAGGTATTAATTCAGGACCTCTGGCTTCCCTGCATGTATTTTCCTTACTTGCTAAGCTAATTGGTCAACTGTGTTCAGTGTTCTTGATGTTTTTAAGAGCAGTATATGGATAACATATTTTCTTTGAATAAAGTAGTGGTTTGAATAAGAATCTCCTTCATAGATTCAAATATTTGAGCACGTCGTCTCCAGTGGTGGCATTATTTAGAGAGGTTAAGGCAGTGCAGCCCTGCTGGAGTTAGTATTTCACTTGGGGCAGGCTTTGGGATTATAAAGCTACATACCACTTCTAGTCTGTGAGGCGTGGTGCTTGCATTTAAAGGGGTGAACTCCTGTGTTTGAAGATGTGAACTCTCAACTTTATGTCCCTAACTTGCTGTCAAGCTTCCCACCAGGCTGGGCTTTTATCTTTCTGGAAGTTTAAGGCAAAACAAACTCTTCCTTCTAGTGCTTTTCTTAGTCATAGTGTTTCACCACAGTAAAAGAAAAGTAATGAATATTAACACAAATACCTTATAAACACCCCCTTTAATGTTTGCATACTACATATTAAATCTAACAAGTTAAAAGTCTCCATACTTCTTCCTCAAATTATATCTTTCCTGAGTTTGCTTTCCCCCAAAGAGCCTGCTTCCTTGCCACCATATAAATATCCTAAAATTTGTCACTTTGCAGACAATAATCTTTTCCTATGACTCATTGAGACCTTTTCTTTTGTTCATCTTTCCTAAAACCTTGCTGTGAAGTAAGTTTAAATAGAATCTCATTCTTTTGTTTTATTTTTCCCAACAATTAAGAGGAGTCTCTATTCAGTGTAGCAAAGTTTGTTTTTCATTTTTAAGTATTGCTTGTTCCAATTATAATTCTGATTACATGTAACTACTAGATTGGATCCTTGTTAATTACTCTGTCATTATTGCCTATGTTGTGATTTTATTTCTTTATATTTCTCTTATAAATTCGTGGATGGCTTTGCTTTTGCTCTCTACTGATTTTGCACTGAAGATGTAATTCAACTATGCATCAGCACAGAGGAGCTTTGCACTGTGCTGCTGAAATTTTTTTGTTTGTTTGTTTCTTCAAAAACTTCTTTTGATAAAGGTCTTGTTTCACACAAAAAAGTTACATCTTTTACCTCCTTCCAGTCTACTCCTGAAAGAGTGAAAGATGCTTTTGTTGTTGTTCTCTAGTTCTTATATGAATTCTGAAAATACCTTCTTTTCATCAGCAGGCTCATCAACCTGGTTATGGTGCTAGCTGTCCATCTGGTTATGGTGATGCTGTCATCTCTTACTCTGTCAATTCTCATTTTTTTTGTAGGGATCTTTACTTATATTTTGACTGTGCTAAGCACTACTTTCTCCATGTTGATTCTCTGGATCTCTAAAATCCTGGAGAACCCCTTATAACACATTTAAAAGTTACATCCCTAGCGTTCAGGGCAACAAAAACTCTTATTACTTCAGCATCAGCTGCCATCTGAAGTGTTTAACGGCTGCCGTTGGCTTAAGGAATAACTGTTCTCTCTCTTTTCATCCTGGTAACTTACTGAAATTAATTTCCAAATGGATGTATAATGCGAGTATTTATGCAATGGAAAAAAGCATCCTGGTTATCTCAAAAGGCAGCATCTCTGCCATAAACAGCCATTTGTCCAGTTCTTTCTTTGATGCAAGCCCAGCCTACAAAACTAGAAGCTGATAATGAGAGGAACGAACGTCTATCCTGGCATCCAGGTAGTGAGGGATTGCTCTCTTTATCAGGCCAAGTCTGGGAAGCCATCAGTTCTTTTACTCTGTGTGGTTCCATTGCCAGTATGGATAGTGGAAGAGAAGAGAAGCAATCTATATCCTGTCAGCCTTCATTTGAGGCAATGTTCTAAGTGTTGATCTTTTCTAAAATTGGCATTTTATTCTGCTGCTTGTCTTTAATCACCAGTCTTATCATTGCTCCAGCTAAGCCTACACCAGAAGTTTCAGTTAAATGTCCAGGCTGTGTCCGTGTGTTACTGATGTTACTGACAACAAACAGGTATTTGTGCTGAGGAGACTGCTATGTTAGGCACTTAGTACATGTTCCTTGTCAGTTTCATAATAGTTTAGTGAGGAATGTATCAAAGTGAAACTCAGGCACCTACTATGTGTCTAGCACTAAACTTCATATTCTGACTAATATATTACTGATGATACTGATTAGTGTCAAATTTAAGCCTATATTTGTTGCTCAAGTATTTTTCTACTACCCACTTTAAAGTGCAATACTGTTCATTTATCTTGTTTCTCTCCTAGAAAATTATTCTCACAGGAACTTTTGACTACCAAATTCAAATAAAATGTAATATGTTACTTCATAAAACTGAATTGGAAATTTTGTCACAAGAATTTTTTGGTAATTTGTCTACAGTAGAAATTTTCAATCAATTAGGTAAGAAACAAGCTTGGAAAAATGGTAATGATGGCAATGTTTTTGAGTAGATATTTCAATCCTATCAGCTTTCAATAGAAATTAGAGAATAACTGTAATCATAAAATAAAATTACACAACACACACAGAAACCTAGCTGCAAGATATCCCTAAAACCTGAGAGTATTACATCTAAAGGCAAAGGAAAGATTAAGAGTTTGAGAACAAATTGGAATGCATAAGAAGTTCAAGAACAGGCTGGGTATCATACTGAGATTCTGCCTCAAAACTGCAAACGAGGGGTATTGTATTTAAGAAAATCACCTGGGTAATTTTTAACAATGATTTTATATTTAGCATGACTATCATTAAGTAGAAAAGCCATGATAAAATGCTATAAAGATTCAAGAATTTGGAAAACACTTTCTCAGGAATTTACAAAAAACGAGCTTCTCACAACAGCTAAATGGCACAAGAGAGAAAACATGTCACAGCATATATCCAGTTATTCAAAACGGTTAAGAGCCAGGAAAGTATATGTACAGCATATCCACAACAAGTAGCTAAAAGAAGGCCATGCTTTAACATGAATCCTAGACTATGGATGGAAAATGCTACCGGAATTCTAGCAATGGATGCCGAAGTACATATTCCAGTTGAAAAAAAAAAAAAAAAAACATGTACTCTTTTCAAATTTTGACATACTCGATAGTACTAAAAATTGCTGGGCAATTTGTGTTCTTTGGAAACTATTAATTATAAGTATATGTCATATAAAGTTACTTCATTGTTCATTTGTTTAAGGCAGGGTGTCTGTGGCTCAGGACTGTCCTCAGACTCATAATAATCATCTTATCTTGGCTGTTTGAGTACTGTGACAACAGGATAAACTAGCACAACTAATATCCAAATGCTACTCTTGAGTTTTCAAAATATTGCAGGGAATGAGTTACTCAATTGACAATATTGTGAAAAAAAATGTGCAATGAAGGAACCCAAGTCCCTCTATGTCTTGTCCCATTACTTTTCCAGAGACACACTTTGTCTATTGTCCTCTGATCCCGTTGCTTCTCTTTCTTCATTGTAAACTATTGAAACACATGCTTTTTATACTTATAGGAATACTTTTGAAAAATTAAAGGAAATAGAGTTTTTAATATAAAAAATTAAGTATAGGTCTCTGATTGGATATATTAAATAAACCTGGTTGACATATGTGAAAGTGAATGCTATTTAAATAGTCTGTATAGGGTTAAGCAGTGGTAATACCAACCTTAACCAGGACTAGTCATGAGTTGATAACTGATAGATGGTGTAAATAAATGTATAAGTTTATACAATATCATGTACATGTTCATGTATTTGTCAATTTTTATAATTCATTTCGGTGAATAAGGCTGGGATTTTTGCATATTAAAATGTTATTTTATTTTTCAATTGATTTTATAGTACTAAAGTAAAAACAGAATCTTTCAAAAGTCTGAGTTCAACAGCCCTAGGTTTAACTACAGTTTGTAAGAAAAGGAAATTATTAAATCTATAACAACTCATTTTCCAGCCTGAATTGTTTTTATAAGGATATTTTTTTCAGGGTTTATTAAAATAAACCACTTCTTTAAAACACAA
The DNA here is from genome assembly GCA_021653895.1 of Mastomys natalensis. Lineage (NCBI taxonomy): Eukaryota > Metazoa > Chordata > Mammalia > Rodentia > Muridae > Mastomys > Mastomys natalensis. The sequence continues at coordinate 1,205,185 of JAJTUV010000704.1, forward strand.
ATAGAGAAATAGAGCTAACTAGAAAGCCCCTGGTTTATAAGCTTAACAAATACTTTTATCCAAGATGATAAATTTCTCAAGTATCATCTATTTTCATTTTGAAAGTATAGTTTCAAATCACATGCTTCAATAACATAAATGTGAATTTTAGGTGTAATTTATTTTTACCTTTTCATGATATTGTTTTGTAATTCTTTTATTTTTAAAAACATTTAAAAATAAGCTGTTAAACAATTCAAAAATTCAGCCATTTTGATCTGGGATTAAAATATATCAGCTATATAACGACAAATTGAATTAACTTAAAAGCATGAAAAGAAATCATAAGCTGAGAGAGCTTTTCTTGTGAATTCCTGGAAGATTTATTCCATGATTACTAAAGATTGAATAAACACTCATTTGTGAGTTTATTACACCGTTTTGAGAAGGCATTATGCTAGCAGTGTACAGCAATGCATTACGAGATGACTGAAGCAGAAAGCAGTGCTCAGTGGAAATAAAAGTATCATTATGCTCTCCAAGAGCTATTTAGTACTCTAATGTAAACAAGATTAAAGAAAATATACATGTAACAGGGACAGTAGTAAAGACAGGCAACTACATAATTTTAACTATGACATTTTCATGATAGAATGTTGACTAGGAGCTTAATTAACAGCAAGCACATAAGATGAACTCTAGGGAGATGGCTCCATTGTTAAAGTATATCTACACAAGCACTGGGTCTTGAGTTTGAATACCTAGCACTCATGTAAAAACTTTAAGTCTATCACCAGTGAGGAGAGGAGAAAGAACAGAAAGGTACCTGGAACTCACTACACAGCCTTTCTAGTTAATCAGTGAGCTCTGGATTCAGTGAGAGATTCTTTCTCAAAACAATAAAGTATGCATATATAAACACATATAATATATACAGACTTGGGCTGTAGAGATGGCTCAGCAGTTAAGAGCACTGACTGCTTTTCCAGAGATCCTGAGTTCAATTCCCAGCAAAAACATGGTGGCTCACAACCATCTGTAACAGGATCCCATGCCCTCTTCTGGTATGTCTGTGGAGGGCTACAGTGTACTCATATAAAAGTACATATATTAAAATATATATTAATATTATAAATTGATTATTAATTTATATACAATTAATTTACATTAATTAATTATATTAATTAATATATAATATTGATAATTAATTATCAATATTATGCATTATATATTAACTATATATTATATACTAACTATACTATTAATATTATATATTAATTATGTAAATATAATACATATATATATTATACACAACTTATACATAAAAGAAAAAAGAAAAAGCATTCACAAGAGAAAAAAGTTTTCAGCCATATTACATGCAACTAAATACGAGAGAAAAGAGGTGTTTGTAATTGAGGGAGAGCCATATGTATAATATGCAGTCTCTGATTCAAATTATTACATAGCATGAGCAATGTGAGTCATGCTACCTTGGGAGCTTTTCTAGTGATGGAATTTTCAGAGAGCCTAAGACTATTGAATGTCATTTCCAGAATCATTATGTGTAGGCATAGGTATCTTGGTGGTAGCATATATCAGCTTTAAACAAACTACTTTGTGCCCTATCCTAAACTAATTTTTAGAGACATGTGTAAGGAGCAGATGTTACCCGGCAGCTCCCGATCTCTTCTTAGGATTAAAGGACTTGTCTCAGCTGTTGGCATTGCTCTCTCTGTTGCCAGCCTTCATGATTAATTACTCTAGTTGATGAGAAACATCTCATTCAAGATTATGATCTGTTCCTGGGATCCTCTCTTCACATGACTGATCAGTACAAAGACATACAGGTCTAGGCCAGCATCTAGGGCCCTTCAGAACTCCCTATGAACTGAGAGCTCCAATGAGTCCTATTATCAACCTGACATCATCTCATTCTTGCTACCTTCTCCCTTTTCCTTCATCAGCTATGATTCCCAAGAACTAACACACCTCCTCTATCCCAGGCTCCAAATTCCATTCTGCCTCTTGGGATTCTATGACAGATTAAATTTGGGGAAAAGCCACATGAGTACACAGTTAACAGGAATGTTGGAGTTCCCTCTCAGGACTCTTGGTTTTGAGACCAATTTAAGAAAGGGTTCAGAAGGAAGTCCCAGGACAATTTTATCAGAGTTTAAAAAGAAAACCCCAGGCAGACAAGATGTACATCTCAGCAGCTGCATGAAGGAGGAAGGTGAAGAGGAAGAGAGAAAGCTAGGCCATTGGTAACACTCAGGTGACAGAAGACAGGGTGCAGTAGAGACTTTAGAGAAGGGGTGAGGAAGAAGCCCAGTCAAAGGGAAGGCCTGCTCTTAAAAGAGATAGAAAGAGGAAAAGAAAGAGTTACACTTTTCTAAGTGAGTCAGAAATGTCCACAGACTTAATGCAGTTGCATGGCTGCTAACCCTGCAGGATTTCTCAGCTGAGGTAGGATTTCCAGGAAAGAAAAAATGCATTATCTCATTAAAAGGACAAGTTTTCCTCCCATCCTTTAGCATGGCACGAGGTGCTCTGCTTTCCTGAGGGGTAGATCGTTAGTCAGGTAATTGACTGACCCAAATGGATTAGCTCTTAAATGGAGAGACAGTGTCATAGTTCCACTCAAGTAGATTCTATTCTCTTTTACCAGAAGTAGGAAACCTTCAATGAGCATACAGTACTAGTATACCAGTAATAGACATCAAAAATTTAAGGGAGAGAGGACAAAGTATATGAAAACAATACAATAAAATTCTATGAGATTAAGTGGATACTGGATTGTACCTGGTTCAGTATGTGGTTTACATAAACTTATAGGTTTGAATTAGGAATACATGTGTTTCTGGATAAATTTTACTAAGAAGGGAGATTTAAAAGGTAAAAGGCATATGAGTTCTCCAGGTGGAGAAGTCATTATTGCTAGAGAGTTTACTAGTGATTGGTCAGACAGACATTAAGGAAAAATACCTATGTTCTCAAGTACAGCTTACCCATATATTACTATGTATGGAAAACTACATTATGATATGCCTCAAGACCTCCAGAAACACACAGATAAGTATTGTCATCATCTGTGTTTTATAGCTACTAGACTTGAGATTTAGGTCAAGGTCTTACCATTGAAGAAATGACAACAACCCCATCCAACACCTTCACATTCCGATGCCATGCCATCTACTCTGTTTCTTTCCCCTGGTTCAAGGATGGGAGAGGAAAATGTTCTTCATTCACAGACCTTTTTCTGCCTCACTCAATTTACCATCTTGTTGAAGGCTTAATCACAGCCTCAAATCCTTTCAGATCTTTGGTCACAAAGATCTTTTAGCTTCTATAAAACATCAATAGCCCTTAATGGCCATTTTAAAAAGACCATCCATAACTATCCTTTATAGTTGGTTTTTGTTATATTTAGAATCATCCAACCCCAACTGTGTTATAATCCCCAAGAAGTAAGGTACCATGCCATTTCCCCTATTTGTAGAACATATAAACACATACATTGGGTTTTCTGTAACTAGGTAGGTTAATCTCACGTAGCTGTAGTGAAAATTAGTACCATAAACACACTCATTCCTCGGGATTTATGAAAGATTGATTCCAAGATCCCAGTGAATATAATATCCAAGCATGCTAAGTATCTTGGGTAAAATGGTGTAGTATTTGCTAAGGCCAGGGAGATGGCTCAGTCAGTAAAGTTCTTGCCAAACAAGCATGAGGACATGAGTGCAGATCCCTTGCTCTCATGTAAAAGGTGGGTTTGGGAGACATACATCTATGATGCCAGCACTAGGCATAGGTATACACAAGAGTATCCTTGGAGTTCATTGGCCAGCCAAACTCACTTAATTGGTAAGCTCCAGGTTCATTGAGAAATTCTATCTCAAAAAATTAGGTAATTGATTTCAACCTTTGGCTTCTACATGAACACACATATGCATGTGTACCTTCATGCATACATTCACATAGTCACATACCATGCAACACACATATACATATAAAGAGAAAAAAATTAATCCATCATTACATTTATATTTACCTACTTATATTCTCTCATCTGCTTCAAATTATTCCTAGCTGATTGTAATATCTAATTCAATGTAAATGTAACATAAATAGTTGTCCTAGTATATTGTTTTAGATATAACAACAATGAAAAAGTCCATACATGTTTTATGTCATTTGAGATCCATTGGTGGTTGAATCTGAAAATGCAAAACCCATTCATTCCAATGCCACACCTTCAAACTACAGATGGTCCCAAAGAAATCACTAGTAAAATGACAAAGGATCCAAGTTAAAATGAGTAACATAGCTAGGTAAACATTTCTTTAAAACAAATGGCCAATTTAGATGTCAAAAAAACACTGCCCATCACTTATCGCCACAGAAATAAAAATCAAAACTAGTAAGATATCATCTTTCTCCACAAGAAAAACTTGTCAAAAGGACTGAAGCTAACAAGTACTACAAACATAAAGAGAAAGGGAACACCAGCCCACTACCGGTGGGAATGTAATCTATGACTACCATGATGCAAAACAGTATACAGGGTGTAGTGACAATTTTGACAATTTTGGAATTTTGATTTCTGTAAAAAAAAAAAAATACAACAAACTATCATAAGAAAATGTTTTGATTTTAATCCCAGGTGTGAGGATATGGGGCTATTTCAGTCCATAGCAGCTGACTGTGATTTGTCTTGTGCTCTAGCAGAGAGGCGTGGTTTTGCCAGCTGCAGGTAGTTTCTAAATTCTGTGACTTTGAATTCTCTGAACTTTTCAGAAGGTAGATAAATGCTAGAGGAACAAAAGTGGAATTAGTAGTTATCGGTTGTTGTGGGATGGGGCAGATATAGTTTGTTAGTATTTATCTCAAAGAAGAAATAAGATCAAAGAATTAGATTTAGGATCTCTCTCCCCTGTATCCTTCTCTCCTATTTAGTGTTAGGGTGAAACTAAGGATAAAGGGAAAAAGAACCACAAAGTATCAAAGATCAGCTACAACTGGGCATACAAAACTTAAAAGTAGGTCTACCAAATGATCCAGAACTCTTACCACTCAATACATACTCAATGATAAATATATCGGCCAGTTGAAAAGACATCTGTACTCTAATATTTAAGGCAAGCACTATCTATGACAGCTAAAACTACAACAGCAATTGCCTATTGCCCAACGAACTGATAAAGAAACTGTAGATAACAGAGCACTATACATTGATTAAAAGGGATGAAATCCTATCATACAAGACAACATGGATAGAAGGGTATTCATTCTGATTAATGAAACCAAGCCACATATAGAAAACTGAACATGGTATGATGTTACTTCTCTATGGACTCTATGAAAATTTTATTCATGGAAGCTAGAAGTAGAATGGTAGGTACAGAAGCCACAGATTAGAAAGCAAGAATGTATGGCGGGGTGGGGGGGGAGGAGGCTGACCAATGGATGCAAAGTTATACAGGCAAGAACTTCAGGTATGCTGTTGTAGAGTAAGGTGACCATATACAATACTCAGGTACTGTATATTTTGAAAAACTAAAGGAAGGCCTGGGAGAATGGCTCAACCAACAGTTAAGAGCAAATATTACTACTTCAAAGAATTAGAGTTAAGTTCCCAGTACCCACATAGGTGACTCAGAACTGTTTGCAACTCCTGCTCCATAGGACTTGACATCCTTTTCTGACTTATTTAGGCACTTGAATAGCCAGATACAACCACATAAATAAGAAAATCAATCTTTATGAAAAAGCTAGAGAAGGGGGTATGAATACTTTTTAACCATAAGGAAATGATACATGTTTGAGAAAATACAGATGTCTAGCTTGATTACAATACAATGTACATATTAATAGAAAGGTCATCTGGTGCCTCATTATTATGTACCATTATATTTTTAAATCAACTAAAATAAAATTAATCTTAAAGTACAGCACTTATTTTAAAAGATGGTAAGAAATGAAGACAAAAAGTAAGCATGAAATTAAATATTGATCATTAATTTTTTAAAATGGGAATGTGACAAGTTTTTGGAGAAATAAGTTTGACAGTCATTTTAGTATGAATTTGATGGAGAAAATATGAGCAGTAAAAACAGTAACTGCATTTTACTCCAGTCCATGGAACTAAATATCTTTGTTTTATATTATGGTATTTTCTATACTTGTCATGACTACATTCTACATATTATTGAAAGCTTTCTCTTTGTATCACCTTCAAACTTAAGGAAAAAGACAGAATATTTATTTAATAGAGAATGGCTGAACAATTACAAACAATAAATATTCTAGCATAGTCTATTTGATCTAATGATACTCTGTGACACAGAGATAGACAAATTTGGTCCAAATCCTTTTAACATCAAGCCATTGTTTCCTCATCTAACTCAGTAGTACACCAGTAACAAATTAACTGCCTAACAAATAGGCACTTACTTATCAGAAGAAAGAAATGTGCTACCTAAATTTATAATATCCTCTAAAATATACACTAGGAAGGACATTAGGAAATCATATCCCGTGATGCTGATGTCTACACATAACAATAGGAAACAACTGACCTTTAGAGGCCTTGGAGTAGTAGTAGAGTCATCGGTCCATTAAATTTCAACTACAACCAGGTGGCAGCAAGAACATTTAGAGGTGAGTTGGAATGCACATCTTGAGTACCAAGAAGATGCTCTGAGAACACAGAAGAGAAATGTGAGGACATCCAGAATGGTTGGGCTGTGACTGCTTTCTGTGTTTGCTAATGTGAAATTCTGAGTACTCCAGAAGAAATGTCCTATCCAAGGGACATCAGAGAAAGAGCAGGTGATGAACCGTTCCTCTCAATGTGGATGCTTTGCTTAATTTAGAGAGCACTTATTTTTTACTTCATAAGAGATCAAGAACTCCCATTTCCAAAACAACATAGCAATTATGACCAGCAGAATTCCCATAAAAGAGAACATAAAGAACCTTGAGAGACATTTAATTGATCAAAAATAAGAATGGGCCAGGATTTTTAGCACTCCCTGGAAGTATTAGGTAGAGCTACAGTTAAAATTATCTGTTTTGTTACAAGAATAGCACAAGGCTGTCCTTATGCCAGAGTAATTATCTAGTTAATTGTTCTAAAATGAGTATAACCCAGTTTCCAGATACATAACACACATTTTGGCAAATGTAATTTGACTTATGCCAGCAGTCCACAACAGTTCTAAATGCAAAAGTTGCCAGCGGAGTAAAAGGACACCCTGAGGAGCCCTTGGCAGACCCAAGACTGCAGAACAGCAAGCCCAGAGACAGGGAGAGAATAAAACCACTGAGCCAGTATCCAGTAAATTAGAGTGAAGGAATGGATAGAGACAGGGAGAGGAACTTAGAAACAGAAGCAAATGAATGAAAGAAGAAAAAATGAATAAGCGTGAGGGAAGACAGGCATTCACATTTTTTGGCACTGCACACCTGATTGCCTTTTTCTTCTGAGAAGTAAATAAAATTATGTACACAATGGTTTTGGCAGAGTTTCAGGGACATAGTACCAAGGAGTGGCCTTTGCCATTCCCAAAGGGATGTTTGTATATTCTCTATAAGTATACAACACAGCCAATTAGGCTTTCAATGATGACAATAGTTCTCTAATTACTGAAAATGCTTAGCCTGGTCTGAAGGAGAAACCATGCTTTGTAAGTTTATTGAATATCCCACTTACTACTGTATATCATTAATTTCATGAATGGTCATTACTTTTGAGTCCTACACCAAACACATCCAGAAGTCAGGGTTACACATGGAAAACTGATGAATGTAGAGAAGAATAACACATCCTATAATTGCACCTGCTTGGTTTCTTTATTTTTTTGAACACAATAGCCATTATCTGCCCACTGGATGCAGCGGGATGTATAAAATAATGAAAAATAAATGCGCAAACTCACCAAATCTTAACTAAGTTCACAAATGCCTATGTGACCAAAATGTTCTAGCCTCTCTCCCAGCAGCCTCATTGTCTGGATTGTGATGGAGGCACTCCATGGACTTTGGTTCCTGTACTCCTTATTTGCCCAGCCTGGGGCATGAATAGCAGTGAAAGCTGAAAGGGATCAAGAGTGAGACACAGGAGCAAACAGAACTCACCTCATAGCCTCAAACCTGGCAATTAGCTGATCAAAATCTAAATTACCAAGAGGGAAAACATGACAGTTACTGAAAAGCACACTCCGGTCTTATCTGTCTATTCTGTGTTCTTCGGTATGGATCTTCAAAATGCAGCTGTTTCTTTGTACATACCAAGGGAACTGTGAGAAAGGGTCATTCTGCTAAATCATGAGGCCCATACCAGCTCGCACCAGCCTTAGTGGCAGGCTCCTAATTTTCACAGGTGTATCTCTCTTTGCTTGACACCATGGCTATTCCTGAAGTGAGAGATCCTTTCCTCATCAGTTCCCTTACCCTTTGTTATTTTTGTTAAAAAATGGAATCATTTAAGGAAGCTCCTGAATATACATCACAGTACATCTCACAGCCACAACTCATTTGCTCTATCCGTTCCTATTCATTTATGAATGAAGGAAAAAATAGATCCCAGGAACACGGCATCTTACAGAAACCCCAGTGCATATTCAACATGGCTACCTGAAGGCTGGCATCTCAACATTTGGCTAAGTCTTAAGTGGTGTGCTGGTGTGCAGTTGGGCTCAGACCGCCCCCCCCAAAAAAAAAACATAGCTGCAAAGAGATGACATCATTAGCAAAAATAAAAATAATAATAGCCCACAAAACTCAAAACTGCATCAGACAGCTGGATTCCAGACATCAATTTAATTCATTTTCTATCAGCAGCAAGAGTGAGAATAATTTCCTTCAATGTGGGAAGATCAGAGACGAGAAAAGCTTCACTGGTTTTGGAGATGGAGAATGACTGGCCAAGAAGACAGCCATGGCAAGTAACACTAATTGCAAGGTGAAGAAAAGCTGGCTTTTGTGTGCCAGGGTCTGAGGAGAGAAACTGGCTTGCTCTGAGAATGCACATGGAACTCGTCCCTCCAAGGAGCTCAACATGGTTCATGTCTGTTGTCTCTGCAAACTGGAAAATAAGCTTTGTATCAACATCAAAGATGTCTGCCAAAAATGGGGTGCATAGATGAGAAATAAAGAGTGAACAGTCTTCTGACTGGCAAACAAACTGCAATGAATGTCACAGTGCTTAACAACATAAGGTATCTTATTTCAGTTATTTCTTTCCATGTGTTATTTATTTATCATCAGTCATTATTTACTTATTATTTACTACTTACTGAAATCCCAGTAAGATCAGGCTCCAGGGGGAAAAAGGCTTATTTGCATTATGTAATTCACTCAAACTACCCTTTGTTGTACAAACCATTATTTTCCATATTTATAGATGGGGGCAAGTTAGTTTCTGGAGTGGAGTATGGATGAGGACGTCCTTCCATCCCAAGGAATCATTTTTAAAAGAGAGAAAAATGTAATTACAGAAGAAATCATTCCATTTCCATTCCCATGAATAAGCAAGGTTTCAGAGGTGTGAAACGGTTCACAAACAATAAGGTTGGGGCTTCTTAGTGGTTTGGCAGATTCCTTGCAAGTATTTCCAGCAAAGTGTACATGTTGTTCCAATTTCAGTATCAGGAACAAAATCCTTGTTTTCCTTTTCCTTTTTTATTTTTGTAAGAAATTAAAAAAACAAAACAGCACTACTACCAACTTGCTAAACCTAAACTAGATTGCTCCACTGCTATGTCCTTATCAGAGCTTATAAAACAGTGTTCTTCAGGAGATAATTCCTCTACCTCATAATTGGTGCTATGTTAGGATCATCCCTGAAAACTCTAGGTTAAAACAAAACAAAACAAAACAACAGAAGCAGTGTGCTCCTCCCACAGGTACTATTTGCAGAAGTCACTCATCTATTGATTCCTGATGTTGCCGGTTTTAGCAAGATAAGACTCCTAATCCATCCACTGAATGTTACTCTGCCAGAGATGAAATAGCTCTAATGCCAACAAAGATTACTGTGATGTTAGACTGGGGAAGATTGTGTTGTTGGAATTACAGCAGCCCGGAACACTTGCCATCTCATGTTAATGCCAGACCGAAGTCAAACACTGAATCTTCCTCATCCTGCTCAGAAACAGAGGGGTACAACAATATTTGTGTGCTTAAACACTAGGTTCCCATGATAAGCTAGAGTGGTTCTTAACTGCCCTCCTTCCTTTATGCATTTAGTTGTTCCTTAGGTACAATCAATTGAAAAATGCACCATCAGGTTTTAAATGTAATTCGTTTTTCAGAGGAAGAAACACTAAGTAAATAGAAATATAAGAATCACTATAAGAACCAAGGTTCTATATTCTACCAGAATAGACCTTAATGTACTAAAGAAATGCTTGCAAAATCTGGGCATGGTTGGTTATGTCTATAATCTCAGCCTTTGGAAGGCTAAGTCAGGAGGATTGCCTTGGAATTCAAGTCAGCTTAGATGACATAGTAAGAACCCATTCAGCCAGGACTAGAGTGAGATCTGATCTCAAAAAAAAAAAAAAAAAAAAAAGCAAACAAGGACTACAAAGATGGCTCACTGTTCAATACATGTGCTGCTTTTGGAGAGGACCCCAGTTCAATTCCCTGCACCTACATCAGACAGCAAACAACCATTTGTAAGACCAGCTTTGGGGGTCCATTGCCTTTAGCATTTGTGGGCATCTGTACTCAGGTGAACCTCACCCCACACAGATACACACATATACACAATTAAAATAAATGTGTGAAAATTGCACAAAAAGACTGTTTTATTTTAACAATATTCTATATGTCTGTATTTTATCTGTGTATATATGTAGATGGTGTCACAATATACAAGCTTGTATTTAGACAGAAAAACCCTTTGTAATACACTTGGGTCCATTGCCTTTAGCATTTGTGGCATTGTACTCAGTGAACTCACCCACAAGATACACAATTAGACATTAAAATAATGTGTGAAAATTGCACAAAAAGACTGTTTTATTTTAACAATATTCTATATGTCTATATTTTATCTGTGTATATATGTAGATGGTGTCACAATATACAAGCTTGTATTTAGACATTACATACATACATTACATATGCATTACATATACATATTTGAAACCTGCAGAAGACAAAGAAACAACCATGGGAAATTTTTCTCATATGTCAATGCAAATATGCACATTTCAGTTATTTTTTACACTTTGGATAGGATATGTGTACCATGACATCTGCAGACAGAATTTAGCCTAAAGTATACGTTGAGTAGAGAGCAAAGGAAAGTCTACCTGTTCACAATTCTAATTACTGCTAGCTTCTACCAAGAGAATATCATTGGAGTATTTCATGTAGTTTGTTTAGTTTAGGCTTTTTTGTTTTTGTTTTTGTTTAAAATTACATTCCTCCATCCACCTCTGCATGCTCAAAACTTTACTATTTTGAGTCCTCAGACAAAAAAGTGCCAGGAAAAAACCTAAAATGATTTGGATAAGCCAAAATACCAGAAGATACTTCCATAAAGAGCACAGCAGTAAAAGTCTCATACAGGATACAAGACAGGTGTACCTTGTCCTGCCAAGGCTGAAAGTAAGACTTTTAGCATGTAGCAAAAGGACTTCAGAATTAAGAAGAAATGTTTGACATAGCATCCTCATATTCAATCCCTTATGTCCTCTTTACCACTTTTTTTCTAAAGTACTCTTAGATCTCCTTAAAATATATGATGTCAATAAAATGTACACAATATGTAAGAATAAGACATTACATCTATGTGGATACATCAGATATTCAATAAGACACACCCTAAAAAGGAAAAGAGAAGTAGAAGTACCTTCCCAGAGGAAAGGATAACATTCTCTGGGAGGGAGGGAGTACATCTTCATGGGAACAAACATAAGACCAGAAATACTCTGAAAGGAAGATACTAGGGATAGAGAGTGCAGCCTAATCAATCCTGAGAAGCCCTTAGCAGGCCCAGGGAACAGCATGCAAAAAGGTGTACACCCAGAGAGGGATAGAAGGAGGAACTACAGGGCTATTTATCATGAAAGGATGGTCAAAATAGAGACCATTTTCTTTAGTAACATGTAAGACAAAACTATTCACACTATCAACATCTTCACTGTAATGAATGTCTCTAAGAGACAAAGTAAGGACTCAGAACTAAGCAAAAACAATATTGGCTCAAGAGCTACTTCTCTTTCCAAGAATTCTCTACAGGATCTACATTCTTATATCATCTTAGTATTGAAATTCTACTCAAGTTTTGCATCTGAAGAATTATTTATTGATGTAACAAACCTAACAGTGAAATCAATAAACTAAAAGAAACCGGGGGCTTGAGTTCTTAAGGTGAAGTCTGTTTCATATGTTTATTGTTTTCAAACACACATTAAAATTAATTCAACCATTGGAGTATATGTTTGCGTGTGATTTATTAATGTGAGTTATTTGGTGTACTCGACTTTTGAATGACAATCTTGAAATTAGATTTACGCTTTCATGGGGTGCTGGTTGTTGCCAAGTCAATCAATCAAACATAAAACAATGCTAATGCATGGAGTAGAGGAGCCCAGTAATGAAATGCACAGGTAGTAGAAGAGTGCATGAAATTCCTAGAACCGCATACATTGTTTGTGTCTGTGCAGACAACCTTGCTTTTCTGTCATAGACCTCTCATCTGTAAAACAAAACAACAAAAAAAAATGAAATAGGTCTTTTATGGGCTCAGTTAAGGCATAAGTAAGAAGGTTGATAAGTATGCTCTCAAGCCGGCTTCTGAGTGGTGTTCCCATTAGCAACTGAATGGGGTGGGGAGGGTTATGAGAAATCTATCAACAGTAAAGTGTTTCTGAAAGTCAAATGACAAAAATGAATTCAAAATCAAACCCACAATGAATGTGAGGTATTGCTGCCAGCACCGCATCTTATGGTGGGCAGGTAGTGTAGCCTTGGTTCTGAGCATACAGCATGCAAAGGTGTACCTGGCAAAGCCTTTCATGGCAGAGTGGCAATGAACATGGCCTGAAGTGCCTCATCTCAGACTCCACACTATTGCATGACTTAGATTGCAGTGACTTTACTATACATGCAACTTTTCTGCTCATAAAGAAATATACTACCATGTGACAGAAAAAAAGACTTGATATTTTCCTTCTATTCTCGCTCAGCATGTAAACATCTAACTTTTACCTTTAGGTTATAATGCACTTGAATAGTTGAATAATACACAACTCAAATCAATATCAATGGTGGAGATGCTGTCTTACATTTCATGAAATTTTTACATTCTTGTGTTTGGGATAAAATTTCCTCCAATTCCTAAAATGGCCTTACACATAATTCTGCCATTTTATATAAGTACTTACACAAGGTGGTATTATAGCATGGATAATTATAAAATCAAAATATCAGTGAAATCCAAAACACATGAAGGATGCTCCATTTCCTATAGTTCAACATTAGCAAAGATATGATAATTTACATAAAAAATTAACAAGCATATATCACTAATATACATATTCTTTGTCTCTATAAATAAAAGATTTATATGTATACAATAATTGTTTTAGAATAAATTTATGATTGATATGTTTTATATACCAAAATATCCAAAGTTGTTTAAAAATTTCTTAGGCAGAATGGACCAGTAATTGGAAATTATTTTTAATACTCTGCTCTAAAGCTCACAAAATATTTCGATATTGCTAAGATTCTTAGCAAAAAAAAATACTTGCTGAGGAATCACTTTGTACAGAACGTTAATGGCAGTATTCCATGTGTGTGGTGCACTTCTGCCTGTTCCATAGATACTGCATAACTGCTCTTTTGTCAGTAAAGTAGGTAAGAGTGTTTATATTGTGAGTAACTTGGAATGCATAGATGGTATTGCCCTGCAATACAGAGATTGGGTGTGTTTACCACACTGTGTCACAAAGAGACTTATCCCTCAAGAGCACAGTTCTAGCAGCTTCTCTGAAGTTTATTTTAAAGTATTTGAGTTTCCTAGGCACAGAGTACCTCTCTTGCAACAATCTGTCAAGTGTGCAGATGGTCCTTATTGCATTATCCTGTGGGAATTAATCCAGGAAAGTAGCAAAAGAAAACAATGTTTTCTAGCTCTTGCTAGGCCTGAGGGAAGAGGCGGGGTATGGTTTAGCAGTTGGGAAAGAATGATGCAAAGTCATTAAGTTAGATTTCCTGTTAGTTTTTATACAATATTGTGGGAAAAAATAATACAGACTACAGTGTCTCATTTAACATGTGTCAAAATTTCTCACAAAGATACTGAAAAGCCTACTACCTTTCTGTATTTTTCTATATTTAAAATTTTAAATTGATTTCTTACTATGTGTATAAATAATGATGTCTTAGGAAAGTTGTAAATGAATTACCTTCTCCAGTTCCCATCTACTCCTCGAAACTAAGAAGTGCTTTTTCCTCAGATAAAATTTTCCCACCAAAGGGTTAATCCTATTAACATATTGCTTTGGGGCATATACCCAAATGATGTTTTACCCTACCATGAGAACACTTGCCCAACCATGTTCACTGTGGCACTATTCATAATAGTCAAAAAATGGAAACAACCTAGATACCCTCAACAGAAGAACAGATTAAAAAAAGGTGGTACATTTGCACAATGGATTATTACATTTTAAAAAATGACATTTTAAAATTTGCAGGCAAATGGATAGATTAGAAAATATCTTACATACAGTAACACAGAAAGATAAAAATGGCATGTATTCAATTATGTGTTGATATTAGCTGTTAAATAATTATAACCAAGCTACAATCCATAGACTCAGAGATGTTAGGTATAGAGGAAGGAATAGAGGCAGGGACACTTAGATCTTCCTGCAAGGGTAAATAGAATAGATTTTCTAGATGCACTGGGGTGGGGAGGATCGAAACAGGAGGATCAGGTGAGGAGAGGAAGTGGGGTTAAAGGAAAGAATGCTGAGAGAGACAGCTAGAATTGAAGGGCATTTGAGATGTAGTGTTGAAATCTAGTGCAGTGGAAACTTCCTAAAATACATAAATGCAAGTGTGGTTTGAATATGCTTGGTCCAGGGAGTGGCAGTATTAGGAGGTGTGGCCTGGTTGGAGTAGGTATGGTCATGTTGGAGGAAGTGTGTCACCGTAGGGGTGAGCTTTGAGAACCTCCTCCTAGCTGTCTGAAAACAGTCTGTCCTGGCCTCCTTTTGTTGAAGATGTAGAAGAACTCTCAGGCTCCTCCAGCAACATGCCTGCCAGGACACCGCCATGCCCACCTTGATGATAATGAACTGGACCTCTGAACCTGTAAGCTAGCCTCAATTAAATGTTTTCCCTATCATGGTGTCTGTTCACAGCAGTGAAACCTAACTAAACAGCAAGTCTAAAGAAGTTTCCAAATAATGGAGGGAGAAAGAGTCACAAACGACCATCTCTTGTCACCAAACAAAGCTTGCAATATCAGGACTGGGTTACACCCAATTGAGTTGTTAGCCGAGGAGGTTCCCATTGAAATCCCCAAATAACTCAGCATGTGCCAAGTCATTAGGTTGCTATCCAAGATCTGACAGAGTGGTCCCATTGTTCAAGACAACACAACTCATTGACCATGAGAGGTCCAGTGAGTAGCTACATAGAACCTTCAACCCTATGTTCTAGTTCTTTAATATGAGAAAGCATTCTGTAAACTACCATAAGGGAAATGTAAACACCAACCCAACCATAAAACCTTTGATCTACAATCTGTCTTGCCTGAAAAACATAATGGGGCAATGGAGAAACCTTGTAGGAATAACCAACCAATATCTGATTGTATTTAAGTCCAACTTCAGAAGATAGAACCTATACTAACACTGCTTAAATGACCAAGAACCGGAGAATAGATAGCCTAGAAGGCTAAGGTAAATCTGAACACTACTTATCCCAAAACAAAATAAAACAAAAAGTGCAACAGTAAAATGACTTTTAATGATGCTCAGTGCCTTATTCAGGCATCATCAGAGAAGTTTCTTCCTACAGCAGATGAGAAGTACAAAGACCAACGGCCAGACACAAAACAAAGAGAGACCTTGAAACGCACAGCTCTAATATGATGCCTCCATCAAATCCTTCCTATCAGAGGTCTGGGAACCAGGTTGGAAAAAAGTCAGAAAAAGTGTAGGGGCCAAAAGGGAGAAGGGGATACTAGGAAAACAAGGCCCTCTAAATCAACATGAGGAAAACGCATATAAACTCACAGAAACAGAAGCAGTTAAAAACAAGGTCTACAAGGGCCTGCATTATATTAGGTTCAGTTTAATACTTTTATAGAATATAAAAGAGAGAAAGAAAAAAATCCCATCCAAACATATTTTCCTATTTTTCATTACACTTAGAATTTGCAAAGCATTTCACAAACTAAATAGTGATCCAATTAGCAGTTACACACTAATGAGTCCTTTTGCTTGCAGTGGTTTAAAAGAGAAATGTCACTTGTAGGATCAAGCATTTGAAGACTTGGTCCGGTTCTTCCTTTGCTTTGTGCTTGCTGTTGAAGATGTGATCTCTAATTCCTGTTCCTACTGCCACATTTTCTCAGTGGTCCTAGGAGAGAATCCTTCAAAAACAACCTTCCCTGGACAAGAATTTAACTCCATGAAAGTACACCCTCTTGCCTAACTCCAGAATACCGAACCTCAAAAACAAGATGAGAAATTAGACAAATACTTCTGAGCTATGTGCAACATTCAAAACTCCTAAGTGTAGCAGTCACAACATTGAGTGAATTCATTCAACAGACATTATATTAATGGCCACTTAGCAGTTTGAAGCAACATTGAATTAATCATATTCTAAATTAGTTCCTATGAAGAAAAATATTATTGTTCCCTTTCAATCAATGCTTTATTTAGATAGCAATTATTTAGTTTCTGAGTTTGGCCCAACCATGTGATAGATTGTGAATTAAAAAAAAAAAACCTATGCTAATTCACTCATTACAGAAGGATAGAAGAATCAACACACAGAAGTCTAAATTGACAAAATAGTGGGATTAGATCGTGCCTATTCAAATAAACAAGATGATATATGAAAGACCTTCAGTTTGTGATCAAAATTATGAAAACAGTAGCTATTTATATTTTGCTAAAAGTAAGCCCTCCAAGCTATATTTTTGATGTGTACTATAGCACATGTTAGTAAAAATATTTGTTGTGTTACATTTTTATTTATTATTTATTTTGCTGTGTTGTGATTGATTCTCGAGACTTGTGCATGCTCAGATGTTTTATTTGCAGCCCTTTCAGGTAATCTAATTTGAATCAGGGTCTTGATGATTTTTCCAGGCTGGTTTTAAACTCACTGGAAACCCCAGCCTGACCTTGAACTCACTCTTTAGTCCAGGAAGACTTTGATCTTGTGATTCTGCCTAATGTAGCTTCCTAAGAACATAGGATTACATGCAGGCACTAATGACCCTTGTATGCATACACAAACACACACACACTACAATCCCAGGTTTAAAAATTAAATACTCAAAATATTTTCATCCAGCTGTCAAATATTTAAAGTAGGGTGTACTTAATAGTTGAAGACAATTGAGATTAGGAAGACTAGGGTTTCATGAATTAAACATAATAAAGACTAGGGAAGAATATTGATAACTCTTGCTTATGTAATCATACAGAATTAGATAAATGTGTCCCTTAAAATATGTATAAACTGAAGTATACCTGTCCCAAAGTTATAAAGTACCTAAAAATGTTTGAGCTGAGATGAGAAAGCAAAGGTGTTGGTCTCTCTATCTCTCTCTTAAATGGCTCTAAGCTGAGTGGAATATTTTGGTTCTAATTTGGGTACCAGATGATTTCTACTAACTAAAACTGATCCTTTAAGACACAAATATTTTATGTTTATCTTCAACTTCATTCTGTACAGTTAAGTTTCCCACTAAGAAAAGCTACGTAACACAAAGCTTGCTTGCTTTTAATTTCTTACCCTACTGAAACCAAACATTCTAGAAAACAAGAGAAAATTTCATTTCTACATAAGAATTTTTAGAAAATCATCAGCTATCAAAACTAAAGGATAATGCCTGTGAAGTCCATTAGTACTCCTTAATTGCTTTTGTATAATGAGCTGCAAAATATAATTGCTTGCCTGACACTGATATGAATCTCAATTGATAGATTTATAAGTTGTAGTCAGGAAGGATAGATAACCTGGCATCTCAACCTACAAAAGGCAAATGAGAGAGAGAGTAATCACCTGTGGCTAATTTTCATTTCAAAGGGTTTGTACCGGTTAACAATAGAAAAGTCAGAAATATGAGTTGTCAGGTTACCCTGTTTCTTCTTCCCCTGCACACACCATCAGTCACTATCCCTCCCATCTGTCCAGAATCTGAGCAAAGTCTTTTCAGCCCCAAGCTAGAACTCCATCTGAGCTCTGTATTCTGTTCCCTTCTTTCCCCTACTTACTAGCTCCATCACCTGAACTTCTTTCTATATATTCAAAATTTTCATCTCTACCAGCTCCTGGTCTGCAATTTAAATTGTAACATTTAGCATGCCCACACATATGTTATGTCTCACTCCAAGGTAAGATCCCATGGGGCCTACACCACATTGTCAGCCTGATTGACTTTGAAGCCTAAAGTTGACCTATAACAACCTATTTATACTTTCCAATTTCATATTACTCTCAGGTTTATTAAAATGTTTTAAGGAATATATAGGTAACAATGATTAATTTTTAAAAGTCATGAATTTGAAAGAGAGTAAGAAATGATATATGGAAAGGTTTGGAGGAAAGAAGGGGAAAGAGGAAGTGATTTTAATATCAAAATAAAAGAAATAAAAACATTATTTATACTAGTTCAGACATAGAATTAAAACAATTCCTCCTCATGAAACTCAGTGGTGAAATTAGAAACTTTATTTAAAAATTTAATTTCCTAACCTGGTTCTGTCCTGGTCATCCCCTTCTTTGTAATTACTTCTTTTTGTTTGTTTATTTTTAAGATTAATTTTTAATTACATTTCTATTTTTTCTCCCTCCTTCAAACCCTCCCATGTTCCCTCCTTGCTCTCCTTCAAGTCTAGTCTCTTTGTTCATCAATTGTGATTGCATGCATATACATACAAATATAAATATTTGTATACATATATATTCTCAAATATTATCTACTGAGTTAATGTAATGTTACTTGTGTATGTTTTCAGGCCTACCACATTAATGACTAGTATGGCCTAATGGATCCAGTAATGACAAGTGCTTCTTCTGAACTCTAATAGTCATAGCTTAACTACTGGTATTCCTCAGGAAATCATTTTTCATTCAATTTTCTTATTAAGGAATTAATGTTTCACACAGACATACACTTCTCTCTCTCTCCCTCTCTCTCCAACATCTGCCCACTTACTCAAATTATCCTACTTAGTAGCACTTTTTCCATAATCAATATGACACCAAACAAACACAGTGGTTTTGAAGTAAAAGAAAATCTGAATTTGAATATAGTCTTTTCCTCAAAGTGTTGAAATCCAATCGTGTGTGTGTGTGTGTGTGTGTGTGTGTGTGTATGAGAGGGGGGCAGGTAGAAGCATGATGGGAAATACAGCATATGAATAAGTAGGTATTGCAAAGAGTGGTAGTTTAGAAAAACGGTTTCATAGCTGAGATGAGGAAGTTAAATGATAAGCAGAATTACAAATACTCATTGAAATATGGAAAAGTGTGGACAGAAACTGAGGAGGGCATTGGACATTCACGGTCCATCCTGTGCCAAGGTAGCATTCATTCTCTGAGTGAGCTATACTTCCCTGCTGCCGACTGAATTAAAGCAGTCTCCTAACATTGAATGACATGGTCCCAATGGAGAGTTAGAGAGAGAGAGGTGAGGGTGCAGCCATAGGAGACAATACAACACAGCCAGCCTAAAACAGCTAGAGTAATAGGCTCCAGTTTGTAGGAAGATGCTGTCAGATGGGGAGAGGGATCTTGTCCATGAAGTTGGGTCCAGTGTGGGGATTCGAGGCGGGAGGTGGGGTAGGGGGGGGGCACATCCTCATAGAAGCAGGAGGAGGGGCGATGGAACAGGGAGTTTCTGGGTGGGGGGAAGTGGGGAAAGAGGATAACATCTGAAAATGTAAATAAAATATCCAATAAAAAAATAAAAAATAAAAGCAGAAAAAGGTTTTATTTTACCTCCATCAGACAATCTTTACAGTGATTTATATTAAACAAAATATTTGAAGTGAAGCCCTAAAGTTTCTATTTGTTTAGATTTCCTATCTCTGAGAAGAAAAAAATAGATAAATGAACATCACAGACCGGCTTCAGATAAAGAAAGGATTTGCAGGCTAAGGGCACAGTTGAGTGTGCAACAGGACTTGCCTAATATATGTGATGCCCTGGGTTCAGTCCTTGGCAATAAAGGAGAAAAGATAATTTAAACAAAGAAAGAAATCACACAAAAAATTTGTAAGTAAATAAATTTCTAGCAATGAATACTGCTGCCATCAGTAGCATCCGTCTGAAAACATGGATGCTCTTTTTAAGAGAATCTGAAAGAACCTGGATAGAAAAAAGAACTGAATTTAGCAGATAACTATCAATAGACACAAATAATTGAAATGAAATAAGATATTCCATCCATAAGAATAATGCATAGAAAGATACTGGAACTTTTCTGCTGGAGAAAAAAAGAAAGAAATTTGAATATTGCTAAGAAATTTGTATATGTGAGGGAGAAAAAGGTACTTAAATACTGGTCAATAGTTTGATACAATTACTCTTATGACTCCATGTATTACTACTATTGGCATTATAAATATTTCTATTTTATCTCATAAGACAATAAATATATGTCTGCCTATGCTAATGATTTATCCCCATTATTTAAGAAAAGAATGAAACCATCAGGGGAAAAAAAGCATGTGGGAAGGAAGAATATGAGATAGGAACCATTGGTAGATGCCCCTGGAGCGGTGTGTCTGCTATGCCAAGGTAGATGCAACATCACTGAATATGTCTGGACAGAAAGTATCCTGTCTTCTCAGAAGTCATCACAGTGGCATTCAATTTGCATCTAAGAGGAGAGAGAGAGAGAGAGAGAGAGAGAGAGAGAGAGAGAGAGAGAGAGAGAGAGAGACTCTACTTAACGACTTAGAAGGTCAACATTTTTTTCTCAGATGATATTATCTTACTCAAGAGTCATCATGGATACCATGGAAACACAGAGTATGGATGAGAAAATGTGCGTGGGAGGGGCATCCTCTCACTGGTTTTCAGTCAGAACTACAATACTAAGATTGACCCACTTTGAGTTAGCATATAAATGTTTCCCTCTTTTTCCTGCTTAGAGAACGCTTCAGAAGTGAAATGTGGAAAGAAAGCAGCAAATAAGAGAAAAATAGCAGGAGGCCAGAAAATGAATGAAAACCACAGTGGCCAAACGAAGTCCACAAATGAGGAAAGGAAACTATGAAGGAAATGGGGAATTTTTAAATGGCTAAAAAATAAATAACATTGTACCTCTTAAGATTTTTGAAAAATAAAATCTTAATACCATTCCTGAATTTGATACACTTGTTTTCATTATCCTACATAATAGCTAGCATTGAAACTCTATGTTTTAGTTTTATGGGAGGGGAGGACGATGTATACATAGGTCATACAATGATAATAATTTATCCCTCAGGTTAGTTTTGATATTCCAATTTAAACAATAGTCAATGGCTTTAACAGAAATTGGTTATTGTAGGAAAAAATCCATTTTCTAAAGATACATTAAAATAGCAAGCGAGAGAAGAAGCTTTATATGAAAAGCTATAGTAAATGCTATATTAAGAATTAATGAGTTAGGTAGGCCACACATGATGACACCATTGACAGTACTACCAACCCAAGAATTTTTATGCTACCACTTTAACCTCTATGTCAACAGACTTAATATGTTCTGCTTTTGTTTTCAATTATCTGTTATGTCCTGCATGGGTTTATTGTAGACACTCTGAAAACTGTTATGACCCCTCAAAGACATAAGGCAATTTTCCTCTCACCAGGATATTTTGAACAAATTACTCTCAGTTTTAACATGAATGAGTCTGTGAGTTTTGGTTCCTCAGATATAAGGCAATGCAACTAGTGATAATTTTAATTGCAATTGTTATATCAGCCAGTAAATTAGATAAAATTCTATTGAGATGTGATTTTACTTTCTTTCCTCCCCCCCTCTCGAATTTTGGTCCCCAAGTCTAGGGATACTTTGAAGTGTAATTATTTTTTAGGTGCCTGAAATGGTTCTAGCGTTTGGAAAGATATGTTGTGGTATATCTGTTAGCTTACAAAGTATTGTGACAGCTTGTAATAATTAAGGCTTCTATAGTTAAAAATTTTATGATTAGCCCTATTATGGCTCATTGAACTTAAATTTTGAAAGTTTGTATTATGTCCAAGATAAAATGCTTCTTGGTCATAGAAGGCATCTAAAGTTTTATCTGAACATTTTTTTCAGAATCTTCCCTCTGGTTTTTCCCCACCCTTGGGATACCATACTGTGATGTACTTTCAAGGCAAAAGATAATGCTAGTATTGAGTTTCACACTCCTAAAGAATAAAAGAGATCCTCTGTTCTAGTGTGATCATCCAAACCCTAGGAAAGGCTCATCTTTAAGATAGTGTCTTATAGAGGTCTCAACTGCTAGAGCAATGGCCAAGTACACTGAACAATACCAAAATGTCTAGTTTTAGAAGATAGATTCTATGAGCATTCTGAGTGAAAGAGAAGTACTTAAGCTAAGTAAAACTGTTACTTTAAGAAAATATCCTTAAAATCCTATTGCTGAAGACAGCACATACTTTGATCACACAAACTAGAGAAGTCAATCGGGAACCAGGCTGTAAGCTTTCTCGCTACTGACTATCATTTATGGTAACAGAAAACCTGCTGGGTACAAAAAGTCTCATCAACAGTTTAAGTTAAGTCTGTTAAATACAAAAATGGCATGCCAGAAAAGATGTGTACCTGGTATAAGAGTGGTATGATTATTATAGGAGTAATCATTTTGTTTATGATTGGATCTGAGACCATTCTATGGCAGGAGCATAGGTATTGGAGACTGAAATATCAAGATTAGCATGTGTGGGAATTGAGAGATTGCTCAGTGATTACAAGTACTGGCTTCTCTTGCAGAGGGACCATGTTTGGTTCCTAGCACCAACATGGTAGCTGACAACCATATGTAATTCCAGTTCCAAAGGTGTCTGATCCCTTCTTTTGCCCTCCGTGGTCACAGTACACACACATGGTACATATGCATACATACATACATACATACATATACATACATATGCATATGAGTGTTCATATAAACATATGTGTGTGAAACATTCATATATATATATAAAATAAAAAATTAAAACTTTAAAATAGCAACCAAAAGTTAAAATGTGGCAGAAGGCTCTTTTAGGGAAAAGCTGGATAATCATCCTTAGGTGGATTTCATCTGGAGAACATAACATAAAAAGCCTTTAAATATAAATGAAAGAAGTAGGTGTGAATTAAATGTTCTATAAAGGGTCATGGGTCTCATCACTCTGGTATTTCTGTGCTCTTTCCTCTGGTCACTATGTACTTCCATTCTAGAGCATGTTTTTCCTTTTTAATAGCGTCTCTGGTTCTGTCTCTAACCATATGTCCTGTGTATTCATTTGCCTTGGATTCCCCAGTAATAGTTTCATGAGAAGGAATTCATTCCTGTTTCTGTAAACCTTGTCAAGAGACCTTAGGTGAAGAGGTCACAGGCTCTAGGGGGATAGCAGAGCATATTAATATAGGTTTGCTGAAAGGTGATGTTTTCAAATTGCCTTCCAAATATTTGTGTTTATACTCAGAGATTAGTGCTGTCCTCAGATTTGGTCAGGCAAGTTATAATAATACAACAGGTGGTGATTAATACAGAAACCCAAAAATTGATCTAGACTAAGCAATGGTAGAGCGACCCAAACATAAATTGGATATCTATATGACCATCTCTAAGTGTCATAATACAGCCAAAAGAATGACCCATGGTGAACAATGCTTTGGAGTATTGTGAGAGAGGCTCCAGGAAAAAAAAAAGACAGAGCCTTTTATCTCAAGTGTATTTTGTTCCCTGGATTGTTCCTGGATGTAATTCCATGCCTCCTGTGACAAACATTCATATTCAAATCATAAGACATGTTTATTCTTGTTGGATGTTAGAAAATAGCTATAGAACCCAGTCTGGTGAAAGGATGTGCTGAGTGCTGTCCTCATTGTACCCTGAATCTAGATATGGCTTTCTGCCTTGCTTTATACTTTCTTAAATATAATCTAAATATGATAGGCAATTGTGTTGAAATTGGTCTGTCCTAAGAAAGTTTTTGGAAAGGGCTACTTAGTTAATATTTAGTATGTGGATATTGATATTTATTTAAATGTTTTTCTGATCTTGTTTTGCTGGACTCAAATAACCTTCCTTGGATCATTGCTTTCTTTGTCACATTCCTGTACACTGAAACTGAAGTAAGGGTTTCTACAGTATTAGACTCCAATCCACCCAAATTTTCCAGGTTCTCAGATCTCAGGCCATCAGAAAGTATATACATAGATCAGCTTAAAAATCAACTCCTAGTCTTGGAGAACATCATGGAAGAGGAGTAAGTGGGGTAAAACTCAGAGGAAGGGAAGTAGTTTGAAAAAAGAGATCATCTGGAAATGACATAGATATTCCATTCCTGCATCCACTGCAACTGTGGTTATATGCACAAGACTGGACCTGCCAACAGTTTATCATGTATGGAAGACAGTGGTCAATGGGGGAAGGGCATCATTTTCTCCATTGGTGTAGCCATTGATAATCTATCCATGTTCCAGTAAATAACATTCTATCCATTTAAGCAACTGTAATTAAACTAAGTAAGAACGACACACAACACAGACACACAGACACACAGGAGTCAGGGGAACTTGCTGGAAATAAGAATGTTTCATTAGGAAAGGAAGAGAATGATAAAGAAGAAAGAAGGAGTTTAAACAACTGAAATTCATCACATACAAATATGAAGCTCTCAAAGAATAAAAAATATAGACTAGTCTCTTTTGCCCCTTAGACTCATATTTTAACCATGAGTCCTTTGCTAGTTAGTCTTATGTCAACTTAACACACAATCTAGACTTACCTAAAAGTAGGGAACTTCAGTAAAGATTCCTCCATAAGATCCAGCTGTAGGGTATTTTCTTAGTTAGATTGATAGGGAACAAACCAACCCGTTGTGGGTGTTTCACCCATGGGGTGGAAGTCTTAGGTTCTGTAAGAAAGCAAACTGAACAAGCATAGGAAGTAAGTCAGTAAGTAGCACTCTCCATGGCCTCCCTATCAGCTCCTGCCTCAGGTTCCTGCTCTGTTTGAGTTCCTATCCTGACTTCCTTTGATGATGAACAGCAATATAGAAGTATAAGCCAAATAAACACTTTCCTCACCAGTTTGCTTTTTGGTAAAGATAATAGAAATTTTTGTCACAGTAATAGAAACTCAACTAAGACTAGCCCTCTAATTTTATATACCTCAAAATGAATTACGGAACTATATCATTATAGATGAAGATACTATAACTCAGAACGAGCATCTGACTGATGGCCAGTCCAAGTCAATATGTCCATGACAGTAAGTTATGGAACTCAGTCTTCCTTTCTTCCCTGCCTCACTGCCTCCACATTCATCTCTCCAAGGCTTCTGCTACACAGTAGAGAATTCTGACTTATGGCCAACTCTGAAAATCTTATTACTCTCATTCTAACATGAGATCAGCTACTTGTCTTTATTTTGTAGACCAACAAAATTTTATAAGTCACAAAAAAAAAACAAGAAAGGAAGGCAAAATGAATAATGTCTGAATTTTTGTAAAAGATGAAAACAGGATGCACAGGAGTAAGAGAATGACCAGAGGCATTGCCAGAGTTAGCTGGTAAGACCCAAGGCACAGCGTGCTTGAGAACTGAAACACTGAGCAATGAGAGAATGCAAAAAAGAGCAGACCCCTAAAGAGTAGATGTTCATTCAATAGGGAAATGTTCTCATGTCTACGATTGGGTTCTTTAATGAATATGCATCTTTCTGCTATTGTAAATATAGCTGATGTAACCACAGATGACTTTATTATTGCAAAGATAGAACATGATGTAAGAAATCTACACTCTCTCTATTGTTAAAGGAAAATAAAAATGGAAGCCAAACCACATTTTAGACATATCCTCAAGAGTAACCGCCCACAGCCATTAAACCAAGACTTGTTTCCTGATTTCCTCCAAAATTCTAGCTCTAATCATGAATGAAAAACAGAACTTAAGCTTTATTCCTTGTCAGCATGATTCATTGAAATTAAGCCAATCAGTTATAGAAAAATCAGCACTAACAGTTCTGCTTACTTTAAAAAGAAGTAGTGAATAGTAGCCAATCAGCAGACAACTCCAAATGCTTCTTTGTACTTTGTAATTTGTGCACTGTAAGTTCTATAAGGTGACCCTCTTACAGCGGGACCTGAAATCTTCTATATTTTGACCTATCTTTTCTCTTTCTACATGACAAACAACTTTTCAAAAACTTCCAACTTAATCCAGTTTTATTGTGGGCACTATTATTACAGCAGGAAGTCAACTGACTTCTTCAAACTTACTGATCAAGAAATGTCAGATAAGGTTAGGATACAAAATCCGCAAAATACTTCTCTTTCTTTTATCAATGTGGTCAAATTTGAGGAGACATCAACACAGGTCCCCCTCTCTTAAATTAAACAAAGTAAGACACTTAATTAGGAATGAATGATCACTCATCTTCATCCAAGAATCACATACACTATCCTTTCCAGAGAGATGTTGAAATACCAAGAAAGGACCCATGGAAAGAATATAAACCACAAAGGAGGAAGTAAAGAAAAGTGAAAATCAAAATAAACTTAGTATGAAAAGACTCCTCCCATTATGCTATGCTAGGAGACTGTAAGAACGTAGAAATGTTAAGAAATATGAACCTCTAGGAGCCCTAAAGAATGAAAAAGAGCATCTACTGGGCACAGTACTTGTTAAGAAGTTAAAGTTGATAGAAAACATAACAGGAGATGATGTAAACAGAGGAGAAAGATGTGGTTACATGAGAGGCATTGTACACCACCCTCACACACCTTGATTTCTGGAATTTCCTAGAGGGTTATTAATCTCTAGTGTGTTGTGTTTATGTGGGAAAATGTACAAATGAGTATACTCATGCATGTGCAGGCCATAGGGCAACATTGGGTGTTGTTCCATTGATTATATGGCAGTTTGACAGTTGGAACCATGTTCTGAAGTTGACAGCTGGGATTAATTGTCTGTGTGAGTTTGCATTATTTCTAGTGGTACAGGTATTTAAAATCAACCCCTAATCACGAAATGGCTTCACAAGCAGTATGGAAAGCAAAAGAACTCAGTGCTGAAATAGAAGTGCTCTCGGCAGTTCTCTAGGCAAGGATCTCATACCGATCACTTAAAAATCACTTTCAAGCCAGGCAAGATATACATGCCTGTAAGCCCTTTTGAAGTAGAGGGAAGAAGATCACGGGTGGTTATCCTTAGCTAAGTACCAAGTTTGAAACCAGCCTAGGCTACATGACTTGTGTATAAGTAGTTTTCTTTCATGTATTATGCATCTTTAATCATTCTTAAAAATCATCTTTGGATATTTTCATGCATAAATTGATTATAGGCTTAAAATCTCTTTCAAAACTTAAGAATTTAAATTCCCAATCTCCTTTGAATTCTGAAAGCAAACTTCCTCAACATTTGATGGCAGATTATATATATATAATATATAATATATAATATATATTATATATATTATATACATAAGCAACTTTACTGTCTTTGTACCCAAATCAGTCCTTCTTCAGACAGCTGAGTTTACCCCCAGCTGGGTTTTTATTAGCTTCTAGAAATAAGTTTTTTTCACTGCGAGTTGTTTATCCTTATTTTTTGTGCATCATTTTTATATCTAGTTCCAGTTATTTATGTGCATGTGTGTGCGCATGTGCGTGCTTATGCGGTGTGTGTGTTGTGTGTGTGTTGTGTGTGTTGTGTTGTGTCTCTGAGTTACCATCTTACTCTGCTCTACTCGGGCCAGTGCTTCCTCCGAACTCTCTCATCACGCAGCTTCTAGGTGGGCTTAAGGGATGGGAAACAATGGGACATAACTAAAGGGTGAAGGAACAAGAGTGTTTCTTTCCCCCGGTATGACTTGGGGAAGGGTAGTGGCTTCACATTACCACCTGCATCTTCTCTGTGATGGTGTCAATAGCCACTCAGATGGCTTCTATTACCCTCCATGTTTAATCCCCTCCAAACAGGCCTTACCTACTATGGGTTTTCACCTTTTTACAATAAATTATATGTTAACAAATATATTTTAATGAAAGAGAAAAATAAGAATATAAACTAATTATCACTGCAGAAGAAATAAAGTAAATAAATTAAACCAGAAGAGCATTAGTGAAGGGGACATACAACTAGGACAGTTGGCTCCAAGTATGTCACCAACCAAAAAGGGAACAGCAGATACATGACTGACTTCAGCGAAGCTAGCAGACTGTCCTTGGCATTTATGTGAAATGGAAATTGCTCACCTTACCACGATAAAGAGGAAGATAAGCAAACAAGACTTAAAAGTTCAGGGAGAGAAAAAGCTTAAAGTCAATAA
This sequence comes from Mastomys natalensis, assembly GCA_021653895.1. Lineage (NCBI taxonomy): Eukaryota > Metazoa > Chordata > Mammalia > Rodentia > Muridae > Mastomys > Mastomys natalensis. Next base: position 1,233,930 of record JAJTUV010000704.1, read on the forward strand.
TTCATGATGGATGTATTAGTCAGTCTTTCATAATTACTACTTGTCTTTAGTATTCTAATATATAAGAAACAGGAGAGAGCTGACTCGGCAGATAGTATTTTTCAGACGCTAAGAATATCCCCATATTGTGAACCCTCAAATAAATAGTAATTCACTCTGTCAACATTGCTACAGGAAAACAGAGGCAGATCCCAGACTCCCTCCTGAACACAGAGTCTTCTGATCATGTCACTGATTTGATGAAGGGAATGCTTTCAGACTCACATATTCTCCCCAAATAACAAATGCAGGGGAAGGGAAAACCTAGGTCTTTCTCACCAAGAATAATTAGGTGAGCCCTTCAAACTTTTGCTCTACAGTGAGTAGGTCAGAAAAGTACCCAGTCAGGTTTAGGAATTGTTGGTTGACCCAGGGGAAAAAAAATATCTACTTGAGAAAACAAGTCCGGTATTAAAATTCTAGAAAGAACTAATAGGAAGATATCTAATCAATCAAAGATTAGTATTAGTCACCTAAAGCATCTGAAAAATAATTAAGAGGCTGGGGAGATGACTCATCCTTTAAGAACACTGGCTGCTCTTCTAGAGGTCCTGAGTTCAACTCCCAGCAACGACTTGGTAGCTCACAACCATCTATAATGTTATCTGATGCCTTCTTCTGTTATGCAGGTATATATGCAGATAGAATACTCGTATGAATGAAATAAATAAATAAATCTAAAAAATAGTTAAGATATAGAGACTTTTGTCAAACACTATCTGCCCAGTTTAGACTAATGTATTTTGGCAATTCTTCCTTAATATTATGATACAGTGAAACTAAATGTGTCAAACTAATTTTGGCTTTAAAAAGTAAATAAAAATATACATTATTTATTTATTATTTACCATTAATTTATGTTTACTATGTATAGGGCTTTGCATATATGTGTAGTGTGTGTGTGTGTGTGTGTGTCTATGCTTGCCCAGCATAACCATATGTCACCATATCCCAGCCCCCACCTCCAGCTGAAGCTTCCTACTCAACCAGAGGATAGGCCAGCTCCCTAAAATCCAACTGTAGCCTCCTATACACTAGACGTCATGCCAGGTCACTAAAAACCAGGTAACCTACAAACATACACACACACACACAAACACACACACACCCTAGTCCTGCCCATAACTTTCCAACATAACCCCAAGAGTTCCTTCCTCTCTTCAGCAAAATATTCCTGGCCCAAAACTCAAGTGAAAGCTAAGCAAGCATCCTGTACCTCATAGACCAGGACAGCTCCCTGTAAACTAAGCTGAAGCCTCCTTCCCAACCAGAAACCAGACCAGCATCCTGAATTCCAGAAGACTCCGACCTGATCAGAAGTCCAGAATATTGCTAGAACTTCAGGTCCCAACTTGGGACAGCAACCTGCTGATAGACAAGAAGCTATCCAGGCCATCAGAAGTCCAGCACTAACTGAGGCAGAGACCCTGTACTCAAACACATACCACTCCAGCCAGAAGACCAGAGAAGAAACAGAAACCAAGAAAGAAAACACCCAATCAACAAAGACAAATGCAGAAATCAGCACCTACACCTATAATCACTCAAATCCTGATGTCTAAACATCAGTGTAAGAACACAATCCAATAAGAGCCAGGGCAATATGTCTCCACCAGAGTTCAGGCATCCCACCACAGAAAGTCTTAAATATTTCAGCACTGCTGAAGCACAAGGAAACAACCTTAAATCCAACATTATGAAGATGATACAAGTCCTTAAAAAAATTGAGGGAAAGATAATTAAAAAGTTAAAGGAAATCAATAAATTCCTTAAAGATGGTCAATAAAGCTAAGAAAAACACAAATAGTTGAAGAAAATGAATAAAACTGTTCAAGACATGAAAATGGAAATAGTAACTAAAAAAAAAAAAATTAAAAAAAATAAAAAACGCAAGCATCACCAACAGAGTACAAAAGATTGAAGAGAGATTCTCAGTCATTGAAGATACTATAGAATAAATAGATACAACATTCCAAGAAAATGTTAATCTAAAAAAAATTTACTGACACAAAACATGTAGGAAATTCAGAAGATTATTTTATTTTTATATTTTTTATTGGATATTTGTATTGGGTATTTGTTTACATTTCAGATGTCATCCCTTTTCCCAGTTCCCCTCTCTAGAACCCCCTATCACATCTCCCCTCCTCCTTTTTACTTTTATACCATTTTAATTATATGCATGTATTAAGGTCAGTTCTAGGTTGAGGGTCTAGCAATATAATAGATGTGAATAGTCAAGGAACAAGCAAGACAATAAAGACAAATAGTCAAACAACCAAGGCAATAAACAAAATATTGTGAACACTCCCATGATCACTGTTTCTAAGGGCTTATCAGGATGACCAAAATATCTGAGCCTACTCCCCTGTCCTAGCCCAAAGTCATTTTCATGTCTGAAGCCTACTTCCTTGTTCTAGCCTAAAATTTAGATTCCTGTCTGAAATTACTTCTTTGTTCTAACCTAATGTCAGATTCCTGACTGAAGCCTACTTCCTTGTCATTGGCCAATGTCATATTCCTGCCAAGCGGCCCATTTCCTTGTCTTTGGCCCATGTCAGATTCTTGCCAAGCAGCCCCAAAGGCTCTCCACCTCTTGTCCTTTTTTACGTAATTAACAAGACTGTCTTAGTTCTTTCTGACAAGAATGTGTTCCTTACCCATCATGGAATATGCATTATCCAAAGCAATGCACTTCTGTCTTAGGTTGGTAAGGCTCTGTGCAGAATCTTACCCATCCTTGGCTTATTAATTTAATAACTCTGTCTAGGGGTCTATTTTCAGGTTCAAGCCATGTGCTTTGGCTGCCAACATGTTGATGTTGTTAAAGACAAGCTTTAACACGATGGGCAGGAATAAAGGTATTCCCAGGTCAAAAAGGGCTAGCATGATCAAGCTAGATATGCCATTCTTGAAGCTTGACCAAAATAGAAATACTGACCTTAGGCCATGGGTAATTTTATATGCAGTATCTACTGAATCAATTCTCACCAGAGCAGCATGCATGAAATTCATAAGGTCTTTATATAAAGTTAAAACATCCAAAGATGTGATAGAATCACACCAAATACACTGCAAGTGTCTTCAGACTTCTTCTTAATTATAATGACTACCACTGTAAATTTTAGAACTAACATGAATCCAATGGTATTTGGCATGACACTCGAGATGACTCTTTACCCTTAAATTCTGGACCTCCTTCCAATAATTTCAATAGGCTAAAGAGCATCAATCCATTCTTCCAAATGCCTATCTAAATCCTCTTGTATATTCAGCACATTAGTAACTTTTTTTTTTTTTTTTTTTTTTTTTTTTTTTTGCTAAATGATAAACTAAAGTAGCTGTCTTAACTTCTTGTGTTACAGCAATTGCAGAAGCAGTGGTGCTAGCAATTAATGCAATCAAAGCTGTTATACCAGCAATAATCAAGCCCACTACCCCGTTAAAGCCTGACTCATTTCTTCTAGTACTTGCAATCTATTTTTAGAATACCAAGTTTCTGTGATACTAAGGGCACTAAAACAAAAGCTGGTTGATAAACCTGCATCTGACATGCTGGATTTCAGAACGCAAACACAATTAGAAGGTTTATAATCAATGCAACTTACATTAAATACTGTAGAAGAAACAAAAGTATTTTTGACTTGACAATTAAAAGAGCCTTTACACATGTGCTAACACCTGTTTGAAATCCAGGTCTTGCTAACATAATATTATAGAGAACTGCAGCTAATTTCTATATATGTCTCTGAAAATGTCCAGAACCAGACTGCCTAATGAAGACTGTTATTTCAAATATTGGATTGATTTCTAGACCAGTCCATGATTGAGTCTGAATAACTGGGCACATTTAAGAAAGCTACAAGAGTCATTATAAGTTCTCTTTCTGATTCTCTGTTCCACAAAGTCTAAAAACTTGAGGCAAGGCAGCCTGTCCCATCAGAGGTATAGGTAAGCAGTGGTGGGTCAGGAACATATGTCCAAAAGAGCTTCCCAGTCATCTTTGTCAGGGCACTCAGCAAGCTCACAGGTCAGCATTATTCTTTGTCCTGGCATCAGCATGTCTCACCCATCACTCTGGCAGCCACCATGCTCCTTCAGCATCCTATACTCCTGGGTTTGTTAGAACTCCTGGGAGTCCAACCTCCTCTTGGTTTTGGGGGGTTGGGTGCAGAGCTGAAGCCTTAGGGCTGCTCCAGGTGCAGGCACAGACCAGAAGGGTAGAAGATTATTTTTAAAAAGACTGAACCTAAGAATAATAGGACTAGAAGGAGAGAATTCCCAGCTCAAGGCCCATAAACTATTTTTAATCATCTTTCTACTAGTGCATGTGAGAAATACACTTCAACATCAAAAAGTAGACGTTGCTTCAGAGAGTTAAAATTTAGAAATATATTTTCCAAACAAATGGCCCCAAGAAATAAGCAGGCAAAGCTAATCTAATATTTTAACAAAGCAGATTTCAAGCCAAAATTAATCAAAAGAGATAGGGAAGGACCCTTCATACTTGTTAAAGGAATACTCCACCAAAATGAGGTTTCAATTCTGAACATTAATTCCTCAAATGCAAGCACACCCATATTTGTAGAAGCAGCATTACAAAAACTTAAATCACAACCCTGACATATTGATACTGTGATACTTCAATACCCAACTCTCACCAATAGACAGATTACTCAAACATAAACTAAACAGAGAAATACTGGAGTGAACAGACATTATAAACCAAATGGATCTAACAGATATTACAGAATATTTCACCCAAACACAAAATAATATGCATACCTTCTCCTCAGCACCTCATGGAACAATCTCCAAAAATTGATGACATACTTGATCACAGAACAAGACTTAACAGATAAAAGAAAATTGAAATAACCACCTGCATCCTATCAGACCACCATTGATTAAACCTGGATTTCAACAGTGTCAGAAAAAAACAGAAAGGTACAAACTCATGAAAACTGAATAAAATCCAACACCCCTTTATGATCAAGGATACAAGAGACATACCTAAACATAATAAAGGCAATATACAGCAAGTCAATATAGCCAAAATCAAATTAAATGGAGAGAAACTTAAAGCACTTGCACTAAAATCATCAAGAAGAAAAGGCTATCCACTCTGGATATATCTGTTCAATATAATACCTGAAGTTCTAATTAAACCAATAAGGCCACTAAAACATATCAAACAGATACAAATTAGAAAGGGAGAAGTCAACATGTCTCTAATTGCAGATAATATGATAGTATACATAAGTGATCTCAAAAATTCTAACAGGGAAATTCTATAGCTTGATAAACACCTTCAACAAAGTGGGTGGATATAAGATTAATTCAAAAATATCAGTTGCCTTCTTATATACAAATGACAAAGGGGATAAGAAAGAAATCAACACCCTTCACAATATCTACAAATATAAACATGTGTATGTGTGTGTGCATAGATAGATGGATGGATGGATGGATGGATGGATGGATAGATAGATAGATAGATAGATAGATAGATAGATAGATAGATAGATAATACTAGCTGAGCAATGTATGATAAACACTTCAAGTTTTTGAAGAATGAATTAATTAAAGAAAATATCAGAAGAGGGAAGATCTTTCATGCTCTTGGATGGGAAGCATCAACATAATAATAATGGCCATCTTACCAAAAGCAATCTGTAGACTCAACAAAATCCTGATCAAAACTTCAACACAAAATTTTACAGACCTTGAAAAAAAATTCAACTTCATATGGAAAAACAAAAACAACCAGGATAGATAAAACAACCCTATACAATAAAACAACATCTGAAAATATCACCAGCTATAATTTCAAGCTGTACTACAGAGTAATAGTAATACAACCAACATGGTGTTGGCATAAAAACAGACAGATTGATCAATTGAATCCAATCAAAAACATATATACAAATCTTCACATCTGGAGACACTGTATTTCTTTTACTGTAAAGAAACCAGAAATACACAATGGAGAAATGAAAGCATCTCTAAGAAATGGTACTGGTCTAACTGAACACCAGCACGTAAAAGAATGCAAATAGATCCATATCTATCATCTTCCACAAGTCAAGTCCCAAGGGGATCAAAGACCTCAACATAAAACTGTATACACCAAACACGATAGAATAGAAATTGGAGAATAACCTTGAATGCATTGGCACAAGAAATAACTATCTGAACAAAACACCAATGGCGCAAGCGGCAAGATCAACAATTAATAAATGGGACCTCATGAAACTGAAAAGCTTCTGTAAGGCAAAAGACATCATCAATCAAACAAAGAGGAAGCACGCAGAATGGAAAAATATTTTTACCAACTTCACATCCAATAGAGGTCAAATATCCAAAATATATAAAGAACTCAATAAACTAAAAATAATAATCCAGTTAATAAATAGGGTACAGATGTAAACAGAGAATTATAAATAGAGGAATATCAAATGGCTAAGAAACATCTAAAGAAATGTTCAATACCCTTAGCTGTCAGAGAAATGCAAATTAAAACCACTTTGAGATTCCATCTTACACTTGTCAGAATGACTAAAATCAAAACACAAGTGACAGTGCATACTGGTTAGGATGTGCAGCAAGGGGAATAGTCTATTGCTGATGGGAGTGCAAACTTGTACAGCTATTTTGTAAATCAATATGGCAGCTTCTCAGAAAATTGGGAATTGATGTACCTCACAACCTACCCATACCATTCCTGGGAATATACCCTAAAGATGTACCATCCTACCACAAGGACCCTTGCTCAACTATGTTCATTGCAGATTTATTCATAATAGCCAGAAACTAGAAACAACCTAGATATCACTCAGCTGAAAAATGGATAAAGAAAATGTAGTATATTAGCACAATGAAATGTTATTTTTCTGTTTAAAAAAAAGTAACAACATAAATTTTGCTGGCAAATGGATGGAACTATTAAAAAAAAAAAAAAAAATCTCCTGAGTGAGGTAATCGGGACCCAGAACAACAAACATGGTATGTACTCAGTTATAATTGGTTATTAGCTATAAAGTAAAAGATAATCATACTACTATCCACACACCCAAAGAAGTTAAGTAACAAGAGTTTAAGGGATGAAGCAAGGATTTTCTAGGAAGGGAAAATAGAATAGAAATTGTAGGTGGCAGCTGATACTCTGTTCTGAAAGATATCTGTACTCCCCCTGAACATCTACACTCCGGTGTCATCCCCTTCCCCACTTCCTGCCTTTCTGTTTTTATAACCCTTGTGTAAATAAGTAAAAATTACTATTTGATTTTTAAAAAAAGAAAAGAAAAGAAATTGTGGGTGAACTGGGGGTGAGTGGGAATGGGAAAACGGGGACTCAGGTTGGGGGTAGGGAGAGAGAACACTGGAAGAGATGACTGGAATTGGGGGCTTTTCATGAACAAGATAGAAATTTAGTACAATGGAAACTTCATGGAATCTATGAGGGTGACTCTAGTGAAGATTCCTAGCAATTGGGGGACATGGATCCTGAACTGGCTTTCCTTTGTAACCAGGCACAGCCCCAAGTGGAGAAATTTGGATCTCTCCTCAGCAACCAAACCTCCAACCTACAGTTAATCATGCTTGCATAGTGGGCTATGTCATCAGAGAGACCAGAAAGAACATCCAGCAACTGATGGGAGCAACGGCAGAGCACCACACCAAAATATCAGGCAGAGCTTACTCCTACTACTTACAACGTTGTGGCAACATGTAGGACAGGAGGAAGAGGATGTGTTGTAAAAGGCTTTATATAGTCTCAATTTTTAAACATTAAACTGATAGTATCACAAATAAAATAAACCCAAATTCAAACGGGAAAAGAGAGAAAGTGGCAGAGGCTAAAACAGAAAGAAAACCAAACTCACAGTTCTGGTGAAACATTAGCACTCCTGTGCTGTTTTTCCAGTAAATGTTGAGAAAGAATTTAGTCTGTGGCATCATATTCTCCACTGGAGACATAAAGATAATTTAGACTTGGCTTCTGACCATAGGGAGGTATAACTACTCCCCAAATAAGGAATAGCTAGGTATTTTTCAATAAAAATTTCAATCAACCCTTGTCTGTGATTATAAAATTGTTCTTCCCTGTAGAAAACGCTGCTACAAATGTTTTAAGGAATAAAGAAGAAGGCACATCTATGTAATTGATAGCTATGACTCTTTGCAATCCCTGTAGACTGCACAATGAAGAAGTTTCCTAGGCAAACCAGACAGGATATATCTCTGGTTTTAAAAAGAGAATGGTCTTAAAGAGACATAGAAACAGCGGTGTGGTAGAATGCTTAAAACACATTATTCATTGTTCATCCATTAAACTGATCATGGGGTTCCCAATAGAGAAGATAGAGTGAAGACTGAAGGAGTCTAAAGGGTACGGGACCCCATGAGGAGAGCAACAATACCAACCACCCAGAGCCCCCAGGGTCTAAACCACCAGCCTGGGAGTGCTTAGGGAGGGACCCATGGCTCCAACTACATATGCAAGGGAGCTATTTATAAGTGGGAGAAGAGATCCTTGGTCCCATGAAGGCTGGACATCTTGGGGGGTGGTATTCGAGGGTGGGGAGGTGAGGTTCTGGGGAGGGTGGGGTGTGGGTACACTATCATAGAGGCAGGAGGAGGGGGAAGGGATAGGGAATTCCTGGGAGGGAGGGGGAGGGGGTAAGGGGAAAACATCTGAAATGTAAATAAAAGTTACAATAAAAAACAATAAAATAAAATAAATAAAAAAAGAAAATCCAAAGTCCAAAAGTTAAAAAAAGAAAAATATTCTGGTTATATGGTTTAAATTAAAATGGCCCTTTCCTTGATTTCAAATGTTGTCATAATTCCATGCAGCATTTGAGAGATAAAGGGAGTATTGAAACTTTAAACCCATCTCAAGTTTGAGGCTATCCTGGATGTTGTCTCAGACATCCAACCAAGCAAACAGACAAATAAACAAACTAGAGGGCATAGGAGTAACAGATAATAAATTACCAATAATTATGGAACCACTTTGTCCTATTGACAGTATCCTTTGCTTTACAGAAGCTTTGCAGTTTTATGAGGTCCCATTTGTCAATTCTTGATCTTAGAGCATCCACCATTGGTGTTCTGTTCAGGAACTTTTCCCCTGTGCCCATGTGATCAAGGCTTTTCCCTATTTTCTCTTCTATTAGTTTCAGTGTAGCTGGTTTTATGTGGAGGTCCTTGATCCACTTGGAATTGAGCTTTGTACAAGGAGATAAGTATGGATCAATTTGCATTCTTCTACATATTGACCTCCAGTTGGACCAGCACCATTTGTTGAAAATGTTGTCTTTTTTCCACTGGATAGTTTGAGCTCCTTTGTCGAAGATCAAGTGACCATAGGTATGGGGGTTCATTACAAAGAACTGAAGAAACCAGATTCCAGACCATCAAATAACCCTATTAAAAATGGGGTAGAGAGTTGAACAAAGAATTCCCAACTGAGGAAACTCGAATGGTTGAGAAGCATCTAAAGAAGTGTTCAGCATCTCTAGTCATCAGGGAAATGCAAATGAAAACAACACTGAGATTCCACCTCACACCAGTCAGAATGGCTAAGATTCAAAACACAGGTGACAGCAGATGTTGGCAAGGATGTGGAGAAAGAGGAACACTCCTCCATTGTTGGTGGGATTGCAAGCTGGTACAACCACTATGGAAAGCAGTCTGGCGATACCTCAGAAAATTGAACATAGTGTTACCTGAGGACCCAGCTATACCCCTCCTGGGCATATAACCAGAAGATATTTCAACATGCAACAGGGCCACATGCTCCACTATGTTCATAGCAGCCTTATTTATAATAGCCAGAAGCTGGAAAGAACCCAGATGTCCTTCAACAGAAGAATGGATACAAAAAATGTGGTACATTTACACAACGGAGTACTACTCAGCTATTAAAAACAATGAGCTCATGAAATTCTTAGGCAAATGGATGGAGCTAGAAAATATCATCCTGAGTGAGATGACCCAATCACAAAAGAACACACGTGGTATGCACTCACTGATAAGCAGATATTAGCCCAAAAGCACACAATACCTAAGACGCAATGCATAAACCTCATGAAACTCAGGAAGAAGGAGGAAGACCAAAGTGAGGGTGCTTTTGTCCTTTTTAGAATGAGTATCAAAAGATTCAACCAGAGCTCCCAGGATCTAAACCTCCAGCCTGAGAACAGACAGGGCAAGCTGTCCTCTGAGAGGCTCTAACCAGCAGCTGACTCAGACAGATACAGACATCCAGAGCCAAACAGTGGATGGAGCTTGAGGACTCTTATAGAAGAATAGGCAGAAGGATTGTGGGCTCTAAGGAGATAGGAACTGCACAGGAAGACAACAGAGTAAACTAACATGAACCCTTGGAGCTTTCAGAGACTGAATCACCAACCGTGGAGCATACCTAGTCTACACAGATCTAGCTCCATGGGCTGGACCTAGGCCTCCCTGCACATATGTTGCAAATGTGCAGCTTGGTTTTCATGTAGGTCTCAAACATCTGGAGTGGGGACTATCCCAAAACATGCAGCCTGTATATGGGGTATGGTCTTCTAGCTGGGTGCCTCATCTGGCCTCAATGGGAGAGGAAGCACCTAGCCTCTCAGAGACTTAAAGTGGCAGGGTGGGGGATACAGGAGGAGGGGGTACTCAGAAAAGAAGAGATGGGGAAGGATTGTGGGAGGGGGTGACTGGGACGGGTTATAAAGTGAATAAGCAAAAAAATAAAATAAAAAATAATAATAATTATGGAACCAATTAATGACTCACCTCTAAAGAAAAATTTAATATGCTAGAGCCAAGGATCCTTAGCATATTAACTATTACCATATTATAATGAAATACTGTAGCAATGATCATAAGACATAATTATATATTTTCTAATCTTATTGTTCACTGGATTTTCTTTTTCTCTTAAATTTGAGAGCAACTCCTTGTGCATCAAATACTGCCCACTGTCATACCAGCAAATTTAGCTTACACAGGAAATTATATTAATTACTTTGGATCACATCAAGCATCATATTCTCACATTTATATTTTCTCCTTTGACTTTTTTGACAGTGATGAGCTCAATAGCTGCTTTCCATATATAATAATAGGGCCTCTTCAGCTGAGGGCATTGTACTCTCTGGATCTGTCTGACTGACAGATGAAAGTCTGTCCTGTGCTTAAGAAAAAGACACTTTAATTAACACAGTTACTTATGAGTGTCTTAGACACTGTGACCCAGAGTTGATGACTAGAACAAACATTGGCAAGAGAATCCTCATCTTTGTTAAAAAGACTCTTTGAGCTGCGACAGCTCTTATTTGAAATGGGTAAATCATTTAAAAGTCACATGTCCTTCAATATAAGCATCATAAATCATAGATTTTGAAGCATCTATTTCTCACCCTGAGCTGGAGAGCCATTAAACCATCAGGGATCAACAAAGGCAGTTTAGCAGAGGAATAATCGTTTTATCAAGAAAAGATGTATACTACTGAAAATCCATATGCAAAAATAACCTCCCCAAAAAACAATGAATCTATGTATACCTTAAGCCATGTAAAATTAACTAAAAAACAAAGCAGTTGGGTGACTAAGATGGCTTACCAGATAAAAACTCCTGCCTCCAATTAGCCTGACAACTTAACTTCAGTCCCCAGACATCACTCGTCAGTGGGCAAAAACCAACTCTCAATGGTCATCCTCTGACTTCCACCTGCAGGCTGTGGCATCTGCATACCCCACCCCAAGTATATGCACATCAAATAAATGAATAGATAGATAGATAGATAGATAGATAGATAGATAGATAGATAGATAGATAGATAGATAGATAGATAGATGATAGATAGACAGTGATAAAAATAAACCCACCCCAAGTATGTACACATCAAATAAACAGATAAATAAATAGACACTTAAATAATAAAAATAAACTCAAGCAGATATAGTTATATAAAATGATAACTTTCCAAAAGCTAACAACCTCTTGTTTGTGGCAATTTTTTCTATGAATAATATGAAAGCATAAGCCATAAAGAAAGATATTGGTAAATTAGTCTTAACAGTGAAATCTGTGTCTTAAAATTACTATTAAGAAAGTGAATATAGAGTCCATAGACTGGACAGAATATTTTTAAAGCATTTATTCAAAGGATTAATATGTAAGAATATTTAAAAAGGGGTGTGTGTGTGTGTGTGTGTGTGTGTGTGTGTGTGTGTGTGTGTGTGTGTGTTGGAGTATATATCAGTTTCTTTTCCACTATTGGGTTAAAACACCATGACCAAGGCAAATTATAAAAGGAAGGGCTTACTTGGAGCTCACACTTCAGAGAGAGGAGTCCACCACCATTGTGGCAGGAAATTGTGGCAGCAGGGAGTCATAATGACTAGAGCACCAAGTTAGGAACTCCCATCTCAAACCACAGGCAAGAACTAGAGACTGTGAAGTAAGAAGGCTTTGAAACTTCAAACTCCATTCCCTGTAACACCTTTCCTCTGGGAAGACGGAACTCCTAATCTTCTCACATGTGGGAGGCATCTTGTTCAAATCACGACAGGTAAAACTACATTGATTTTGGTTTCAGAACCAAAATAAAGTATTACATATAGTTCAATACAACCCATCAGAAATAATATGTATTTTAAAAATAACAATATAAGACATGTTTTTATTCTATCGTATGTTTTCCTCTCCTTGCTACTCTTCCAAATTGTAAAAAAAAAAAAAAAAAAAAAAAAAAAAAATTCAAACTACATGTCTTGCTTCTATGTCTTTGTTCCAAACTCATTATTATTTCCTAGAACTCAAAGCTGAAGCCACAGTGTTTACTCATCTAAATTTACAAGTGCCACCTCATCACTTCTTGTTCTTATTGCTGTTTCTTTCATTCATTTTGTTTTCTGGGCTACGGTTGAGACTCAAACTCCTGGCAATAAGCCTGTCTCAGCTTCCCAAATTCTGAGATCAGAGGCAAGAAGCGCTATCCCTGGTTTCATCCCGTTTGCTGTTAGACATCTTGATTGACTGTAATGACTGAGAAACAATTTTGCAGAATGGCTGTTCTGGAATGATAGTCTGGTAACCCCTTCCATATACCTCATCCCTGACTCTCAGATTCCATGTGCAGAAACTGAATAGACCTTTATTCTGCAATGGAAAGGCATAGATTTTGATGAAGCAATGACCAAGAGGAGAGTAGAAAATTCTGGTTTGATCCGTTCGTTTGATCTAGATGCCTAGATTCAGTATACAGCACTATTGTGAATGAGCACATGCTAAACAATAAACGATATATTCTTAAGAAAAATTTTTTATGCAGTTTTGAGTAAAGATGAGGCCTGCCAACTAAAAACAACTCCTAGCATCTTTGTGAAGCTATACAAAAGCCAGTGTATAAGGGTTGAACAAATGTTGGACAAAAACCTAATTCTTATCCATGAGATCAGGACAGCTGTAGTCCCAGTGTTTTCAAACTCTCAGTCCTCTATATGGTTTCCATTTAGGGTCTAAGAAGTCCCAAATACAGTCTTCTCCACTGATGCTGCTACTAAGTCAGAAGAAGAGATTGGTCACTGGAACAAAGACATAAGGGCAAAGGTAAATCCATTTTTGCAGCTTCAGGTAACTGAGCTCAGGGAACCAACATCTATTTTGGGATTCTAATTTCCTGTTTGAAATTCTTGTTTTCATTTAAACCAAGATAATACGTATACAGCAAAGATTTTATAAGTATAAATCTTTATATTCATCAGAAAAGTATTGTAAAAGACCTTCCATACAGTTATGCATACTGCTCTGGACCCTTCAAACTGATGACTGGAGTCATCATTTGTCCATCTTCACTGCACTTCTATGCTTCTTAACAAAACTATCTTCTAATAGTCAATTTTAAACTTACTCATTACTACTACCTCTCTATTCCAACTTTGTTTGGTGAGACTGATTCTGATTAGGAAGAGGAATTGTCTCAAATTGACTAAAAGCACAAAAAAATATCCTATGTAACTGCAGGTCCAGAAGCAATGGAGAGGAGTCAAAAGAAAGTAGAGGAGAATCTAATCGTGATTCAGTGCCACACACAAGAACTCAGATGCCTTCAAACACAGGGCTCTACTTTTCACATTGGCTTTCCTCATTGGCACGAGACGCTGAAAAGGAACATTGAGAAACATATACTTTGTCCTAGCAGAAGAAAGAAACCTTAATCCATTGGATTATAAATTCTTTTTCCTGTTTTATTCTCTGTTCTTTTTAAATTTTTGTTTATTTTTGAGTTGATAATCTAGTTGCAATGTTCCTCCCTTCAAATCCTCCCATATAACCCTCTCGGCTCTCCTTCACATTCATCCCCTTGTTTTTCATTGTTATTGCTAACGTATATGTATTTGTATATAAATATATATTCTTAAGTATAACCTGTTATAAATTCTTTATCCAGTCAGGATAGTTTTTGCCTTTAAAATTCCATGTACATTCAGTAAACTTTCTATTATATATTTTCTTATTTAAATTAATAAGTCTCGTCCCAGGAAAAGAAAGTGAGGAGAACATATTCTCCCATGGAATGGCCCTGGATACCTAAACAAAGTTCTATTTCTGTAAAAAGAAGACGGGACTAGATGCAGTTTCAAACACAGTAATGAGCACAGTCAGCGTGTGCTCACTGTGCTCTGTTCAGTCTCGTGTTCTTGACTGCATAGGTACTAGCATTGCTTGTACTGCTCTTTCCTCCTGAACTTGCCACTCAGTCCTGTTTCTATCAGCAAACCTACCAGTTGTACTTCTAGAACAGTGGTTCTTCACAGTAGTTAAAGATTACAGTGGACGGAGCAGCACAAATCACCCGTGTCTAAGATCAGAGAATCTGAGTTAATTGGTCTACAGGAAGTCACAGAGCTATGGTAAGCTTATCTGGTCACTTTAATTTGGGGGAGTGGGTGTAGTAACTTAATGGTTATTTTGTTTAAACTTCTGCACCAGAGGAGAAGAGCTGTTCTCTGGAACTTAATGCTGGAGATAGCTCTCCTGGTCTTAAACTTCACACACTTCATTCTCTCACTAATGTTTGTAACTTTACATATGTTTGACTTAACAGCTCTCCAAGACTTTAAGCTTCTCAAAAACAAAGTTCATGCCATCTTGCTCCACAGAAACTATCACAGGCCTAGAATATGACAGGTAATGAGACTATAAATACAGGGACTGCCTGCAGATGGCCAAGCTGTTAAAAGCATGTACTGCTCCTGCAGCGAACCTGAGTTTGTTTCCTAGCACCCTGTTAGACTCTTCACAACTACCTATAACTCCCGCTCCAAGGGGATGTGAAGCTTCTAGCTTCAGTAGACACTGTGTGTATACACAGACAGACACACACAAACAAACACACACACGTACACACATACACACATACACACACACACACCCCTCATACACTAAAAATAATAAAAATAAATATTGACAAAATAATGTATGTGCAAAATATGAAAAAAAAATGGTTTTGCTTTCTCCAAAATGGTTTTGGTATTCTTCAAAAATAAATATATACTTTTTATACACAGCAAGAGTTTCTGTTAAACTATCAGAAATAGAAATTCTAAATAGTTTATCAGTGCTGTTTTACAAATTTATTTGCTGTTTTACAAATAAGCCTTTTTAAACTGTCTTTATATTTTATAGAATTTGCAGGTCCCTAACTATTTTAATTCCAAGCCATAAAGATGAGTTTTCATCAGTGAATATACATCAATCTAGACAATATTTGTAATTGAATGTGTTCTTTAACACAAAGCATTAAATGTTTACTGTAAGCTAAGCCCTTTTGAAACATTATCTTGTCATTCTGAGAACAAATCTATAAAGGAATGTGCTAATCAGCTTTCTATTAGAGTAGGAAATGCCTGAGATAATCAGCATATAAAGAGAAAAGATTTAATTTGATCAAACTTTTGAAAGCTCCAGTCTTTGGTCAATCACCCCTTGGTTTTGAACCTGTAGCAAGGTAGTATGTAGTAGAATAAAGCCATTCCTAGGGTGACTGAGGATCTGGAAGAAAAGGAAGAAGATATTTGTTAGCTAATCTTGATTGTCAACTGGACATACCATCTCTAGACACATGACACTGGGCTATAGGGGAAAAAGAAAAATGTGGCTGAGCAAGGCAGGGAAAGCAATCCAGTAAAGAGCATTCGTCTGTAGTTTTTGTTCTAAGAACCTGCCTTAAGTCTCTACTTTGGCTTCCTTCAATGATGAAATATAAACTATAAGGTTAAATAAATCATTTTTCTTTCCAAGTTACTTTTGACCATGTTGTTTATCATTCCACCAAAACATAAACCAAGACAGGATGAGAATGGAATCCCACAACCCCCTTCAAGGGCAGAGTTCCAATGGCATAAACGTCCAACTATTCCCTACCTTGTAAATCTTGACCATCTCCTAACAGTGTCAAGCTGAGGACTAAACCTTTGGGGAACATTCCAAATCCATGTTGAAAAGCAGTTCCCTAAGAGTACCATAGCTGGCAAAGAGCAGAGTCATGACTTAAATTCAGTTGACTGGCTGTATACCCTAAAGTCTATCTTCTATACCAAGGTGCAGCTGCAGCAGGTGAGGCAGGAAGATCACAAGGTGAAGGCCAGTTTGGGTAACTTATAAGGATCCTGCCTTATTAGTAACAAAGGGCTGGGATAGCTCAGTGTAGAGTGCATGCTTGGTGTATAAGAGGCCCTTGATTCAGTCTCAGTCCTAGTGGAAGGGAAGGCTATTCCCCATTCTTCATATAAAATACAAGCTCTGCTCAGAAAATGTAGTCATTTTTTTCTGAAAATGATCTAATAGTATAAACCAAATTAATTATCTCTAGTACAAATTACTTCATTAAACAAACTTGATATTCACTCATCTTTGAAGTCTCAGAAAAAAAAAATGCTGAATTTTAAAGTTCACCATCAAGTCTTTTCCCTTTCCAAAAGTATAACTGTGACAACAGAAATCCAGCCTATGAAAAAGGTGGAAGGATTGATGCCTTTGAGAATCTTCTATCAGAAAAGTGATACTCGGAAAAGAACTGGCAGATAAGAACTATCACTCAATATTAGCAAGTCTATTTAGGATTAGTTTGCACCATAAAGTCCTCAAGACTTCAAGCCTGGGAAAGCTTATTGAACTCTTATTTAATATATATTGGAGATAAAAATAACTCAGGTTCAGGTGGTAGCTAGATGCCACCAAAGAACAAAAATCTCTTTTTATATTAGAATCTTGTTATACGAGATTCATGAACTCCATTCTCTTTGGTAACCGCCAGCATATTTAGATAATTGATCATGTGAGCTGCCCTTGGGTTTCTACTGACTGTCAATTAAGTTTGTTCTTAATGTTGCTGCATAGGAATGGCTACAGGCAGTGGCAGATGACACTGCTGCTTTAGGGTGATAGGATTTAAAGAGAACATCCTGACAAATGCTTCTGGCAGCTAGAAGCATAATATTCAGATGTAAATTCCCTTTTACATCAGCAGAGCAATATTTATCTTTGACAGCCCTGATTGCCTACTAGGGAGGTCCTTTACAGAGACCAAATTGAATAAAATGCTGGCTGACTTTTACATTGAAAAAAGTCACAATCAGGAATGACAACAGTTAACGGAACACCTAAGTCTTATGGAAAACTTCTTTATTTTTTTCCCCCCAAAGAAAAGTAAACTTAATTAAAATAAGTAGAAAAATAGTAAGATATATGCAGAGCATATTTGGATTTACTTGAGGTAGTTGAATCTTATTTGTTTTTAACTGCTGACATATTAATAGAATGTATCGGCCATGGCTTCCTGGTTCAAGTGACTGACTCCTCAATGGAATCAACTAAAGTGAACAGTGGGAAATTTAGTGACTCATATAATCCATCTGCCAAAAAGACAAAAGTTGACCTGACCTCTGGGGCTGAATCCAAGACCTCAAAGCCTTTTGTGTGTATGGTTTAAATTGTGTACTCCATCAGCTCACACCCCTCCACCATTGTCTCTGTATGGCAAATGATATAGCTCTGGGCTTATCTGCACTCACAGACCTAGAAAAGAAAAATGATCTCTTTTCACAACTTGAATTTCAAAACTCTACACATAGGAGTTGGACAGTCACGGTTTGGTTCATACTTTAGACCACTCAACATAGACAAGGTCAAATAATTAGGGTATACAACTTTCTTCTCCATCAACGCCCACTGCACTGACTAATGGATTCGGTCTAGTTGTCAGATGATGTGTTAATGCAGAGAAAAACAAGGAACAAGAGAGCAAAGATGACTCAGGTAGTGTGCAAAACAGAACAAAACAAAAACAAGAGAAAGCAAAGCAAAAACAAAAGAAAGCAAAACAAAAGGAAAAAACACTAGTAAGTGTACTATCTTGCTTTTTAATTGTTTAACATAACATTGATAGGTTTTTATTTGGACAAAGATGCTATAATGAACTGAGTTGAATGATCAGTAAGCTCACTTTTGCCCACCTTGCATGAGGAGCATTACTTGGGGGTAAGCAAACAGAATACAGATTTGATCGTTTTTGGTTCTTTTTTTTTTTTTTTAATACTATGTATCAAAGATTCCCATTGGCTTAATTTTGAATTATTTTCTAACCAACAGAGGAAGGACTACAGACTTAACTTGATAATGGTTGCTTTTCCACATATGGAGTGCCACATTAATATTTTAAAGATAGTCTTTATATAGATTCCAGCTGGGCTGCATGTGTTAAAACTATTGCTCAGGCAAGTGTGCATGTTTGAGATAATTATACTGCTTCCCCTATTTATTTATGAAGTGTCACATTAAAATTTAAAGCAAGATCTATCATTGAATAGAGATGTGTTACGAATAGCAAACAGCAGTCCTCTCTTCAGTCTGTTGTTAAGTGTTAGATTCAGCTTTCAAAACCAACTGCTTAGTACTTAACGACAAAGTTAACCAAAATAAACACTGGGAAGCATGAAATAAAAGAACACACTTGTCTAGGAGTCAGCTTGAAGAGTCAGATTTCCCTGGATAGTTAATAGAACTGTATAAGTTATTCATGATTTTAAAAGGAGTCTAGTTTTACTGTATTTCTATATTCCAGCCTTTCTGGTGATTTCTGATAGGAACTTTCAGGGTAAGACTGTGCTTTATGTTGATTCTTGAATTTATTGACATCAGTTTATGAAATTAGATGAAAATGAAAGGCAAAAGTCTGCAAAAGTGAACTCCTTAAGATGCCAAAATACTCTAGTTCATCCTTTGCCTAACCCACCAGATCACCTATTTTTATTTTTTTAAACAAAATAACAGTCAAAGTTTAACATTAGTTTAATACTTAAATTAGTGTTTCTACATTGTAATACTTCATCAAGGAACTGAGTATAACTGGAATGTGTACTGGGAGTGTATATAGTGGGTAGAGAACATGGGGCCTTCAGTGACTATCAGTACTCTGCTCTGACTTAACAACTTTCTAAGCACCACTTTTGTGACATCAAGACAAATGTCAGTACAGTAGAGAAGGAAATATCTTCAATTATCATTACAACAGCTTGGAGTTCATAACATAGCCCTGGGGAGCTACATGTCATTCTCTGAACCATTGAACTAAGGCAATACATTCATTTTTACAAACACTACACTCATATACAAGGTATATTCACATATATGTGTATATACATATAAACTATGGATTAACCTAGATTGAGACACTAGATTCCTCCAGATATTCGATCCTTGGTGAATGATTTAACTGCTGTAAGCTTCAGTGTTTCCTCAGCCATAAAGTAGACATACTAACAATGTCTACTTCATATACTTAAAAATTAAGCAAGATTAATTTATGTATAGCATTTGGTACACTTATACTATAGCTCTACCAATGAAAATTATTGACATTATCTATTATTTTTTTATTAAAGATTTTTGACTAAAGCATGAAGGTACATTTTTTAGAATATAAAACTACAAAGGCCACTTAATAATTTCAACTTGTCCAGGTATTCTTGATGTTATGCAACATTCAAATGTTCATTATAAGACCATGATTCATGTTTTTGTATTTGTGATCGATATTCTTGGTTGTTATCTTTACTACATCTGGAATTAACTAAAATCCAAAATTGGAGGGGCTGTGGGTTGTTTTGTTTTGTTAAATTTGATGTAGACAGATTCATTTCTGATCTGGACCTTTGAGATGAAAAGCATATGCCTTTTATATGGCCCTCATGTTCTGCTGGAAAACTACATAAAGATATGGAAAAAGGAATCTTTGCTCTTTACCTGCTAGCCCTAGCTTTACTAGCAAGTTCATTCATTTTTTTACCCTGCTTTCCTCCTTCCTGTGACTCTCAGACATATCCTCCTAGTCCATTTCCATTCTTAGATGTCAGTTCTTAATATCGAGAAACACAATCTCTATTCAGAAGCACCAGAAACATCTTTCAGGATTCCAGAAGAATTTCTTACCAGGTCAACATGGCCACTACTCTCTCCTATGAACCAGTTAGGGCAATAAAAGCCAAGAAAGAAAACACCCACCCAACAAAGATAAGACCAGATATCAGCACGTAGAATTTCAATCATCCTAAACCCAGATGTCTAGAAATCAATAAAACAGAAACAATTTTTAAAAAAATACAAAATCAAAATGCAAAGCTAGAAGGTGGAGAGAGAATACCTAAATTAACAAAATCAGAAACAAAAAGGAAGACATAACAATAGACACTGAGGAGATTCAGAGAAGCATAAGGACATAATTTTAAAACCTGTGCTCTATCAAATTAGAAAAATCCTAAAGAAATAGATAATTTTCTCCATAGGTGCCCCTTATCAAAATTAAATCAAGATCAAATAAACAACTTAATTAGACCTATAACCCCTAGTCAAAAGTACTTATTAAAAGTCTCAAAAAAAAAAAAAAAAAAAAACCACCCAGCTCAGGGTGGTTTTAGGCCAGAATTCTATCAGATTTTCAAAGCGGTGTTAATGTCGATAATCCTCAAATTATTCCACAAAATATCTAAATTTGATGTTTTGATATCAGAAGGAACATTGCTCAAATTATTTTATAAGGCCACAGTTACCCTGATACCCAAACCACCAAAAAGACTCAACAACATAAAAGATCAATTACAGACCAATATCCCCTATAAATATAGATATGAAACTTTCCAATAAAATTCTTGCATACTGAATCTAAGAACATAAAAGAAGTTAATCCACTATGATCAAGAAGGCTTTGATCTCAGAGATGCAGGGATAGTTCAAAGTTAATCTACCATTTAAACAAACTGAAAAACAAAGACCACATAATCATCTAGTTAGATGCAGAAAGAGCCTTTGACAAAATCCAATATCTTTTCATGATAAAAGTCCTGGGGAGATAGGGATACAAGGGACCTACCTTAACATAACAAAGGCACTCTGTAGAAAACCTTAGCCAACACTCAACCTAAATGAAAGTCAAAGCAATCCCACTAAAATTAGAAAGAAGACAGATTTTTCACTCTCTCCCTGACTATTCATTGCAGTACTTGAAGTCTTAGCTAGACCAGTAACAGAATTGGTATAATTTTTTTTTTAACTTAAGAAAAGATCAGAAGATGAAAGGATCTTGCATGCTCATGGATCAGTGGACTTAAAATAGAAACATGGCAATCCTTCCAGAAACAATCTACAGATTCAAGGCAATCCTCATCAAAACCCCAACAAAATTCTTCACGATCTTGTAAGACAATTTTTACTTTCATATGGAAAACACACACACACAACCACACTATATGTACAACAATCCTTAACTATAAAAGAAAGCTTGAGGTACCACCATCCCTGACTTCAAATTGTACTACAGAACTAAAGTAATGAAAAGAGGTGGCACTCACCACCAAAAAAGTATATTAATCAAGAGAATCCAACTGAATACCCAGACATAAAACTGCACATATGAACGCCTGATTTAAAAAAAAAATCTGAAATACACACTGGAAAAAGAGGGCATCTTAACAAATTTAGTTTGTCAAACTGGATAACTGCATGTAGAAGAAGGCAAGTATACCTGTACTTATTACAGTGCTAAATCTCCATTCCAAATCTATGAAAGACTCAAGCTAAAACCAGATACACTGAGTCTGAGGGAAGAAAAAGCGGCGAATACGTGAACTCATTGGCACAAAAACAAAACAAACAAAAATAAGAAAAGAACAAAAAACTTTTTGAACAGAACACCTTTAGCACGGTGCTAATTTCAACAATTAATAAGTGGAACCTTTTGAAATCAAAAGCTTTCTCAGAGCCAAGGACACCATCCTTCTGACAAAGAGGCATCCTACAAAATGTGAAAAGATTTTTACCAACTTCACATCTGAAAGAGGGCTAATATCCAAAATATATGACAATGTCAAAAGGAAATAAATAGTCCAACTTAAAAATGGCGTAGAGATATAAAATGAGATTTCTCAAGCTAATAGGAGTGCAAACATATACATCCACTATGTATATGTGGTAGTTCCTCAGGAAGATGGGAATCAGTCTACCTCAAAATCCAGCTATACTACTCTTGGACCCTTGGATCCAAAGGACATTTTATTCTACCACATAGACACTGTCTCAACCATATTCAATGTTGCTCTATTAATATAGAAACAACCTAAATAAATGTCTTTCAATAGATGAATGAATAAAAATACATATACATTTGCACAATAGATTATTAATTACTCAGTCATTGAAAAATGTATTCATGAAATTCACAGATAAATGGATGGAACTAGAAAAACAAAATCATCCTATATGAGGAAAGTAAGAAAGACAAATATGGTGTGTATTATTTATATGTAGTTTTTAGCTCTTAAGTGAAGGATAACCAAGCTACAATCATGAGAATCATAGAAACCAGGTATAGAGTATGAATGGACTAGGGGTGAGGACAGATAGTAACTCCCTAAGAAAGGGAAATAGAATATGTCACAACTCTAGAGGCTGTGGGACCTTGGATAATGGAGCCAATAAATGAAGCACATGAGTCTCTTGCAACAGCCAACTTTATTTACAGCCTCAGACAATGTATACTCTGAGGGTTAAAATGTCATGTAAGTAAAGTTCTCATGAGTACAAGCTGCAGACAATCACAAGGAAACCCACTTGTAAAAAAAGATGTCTTTCCATAAGGGCATATAAAGGATAGTTTAAACAGATAATTTAATAACAATAGCAAGCAATAATCTGAAGTAATCTGAAGTAAACTTACTCCTAGCCACTATACCTGGAAAAAGCATGAAAACACATTCCAAAAACATTTGTGTTTTAAAGAAACTGAAGAGTCACAAGACATTTCTTCTGTTCTTTTTTTTTCTTTTTCTTTTTTTTTTTTTCAGATTCTCACATGGAGCAGAATTCTCCTCACAGACTCAATGCGTGGACCATGTTCCAGACAAAAAAGTATAAATGGAAGGGAGATACTGGACTAAAGGATCATTGGTAAAGAAAAGCAAAAGAGAGGAGGAAATAAAGAGGAGACAGCTAAAATTAAGGCCCATTTAGCTTTTTTATGGTCACTATACACATGATGCTTCCTTAAAATGTCATCTATGAAGGGCATCTAAATGAATACTCACAAATAGTGGGGGTAGGAGCTCACTGAATATGTTTTGTAGCAAATGAAAGCTTTCCAGGAGTGGGAAATGGGTGAATCTAATGAGTGTTGGCCAAAGTTCTCATGGAATCCCTAAACACCGAGCTTCCTTCAAAGCCATTGTATTCTCACAAACTGATGAACAAGCCAATAACAACACCTACAAACTATTGAAAATGGAGTAGAAGTCTAACTTGTGTTTACCTAAAGCTTCATCACTATGGCCTGATGGATTTGGTACACATGGTGTCCTGTGTAAGATACAAATGCAACTGGGCACAAACTTGTGGGAATAAACAACCAATGCTGATTTTGACCAAGGTGTCTCCTACAAAGCACGGGCAGATTGAGAAAAGGCCTGTACCTGTACCCTACACTGCTTGGTTGACCAAAAACCTGAGATTAAATACCCAAATACAACTGTTCTACTAAAGGCAAATAGCAATAAAATGACTCCTAATGACATTCTGCTATACTCATAGATCGGTGTCTTGTTCAGCCATCATCAGAGAAGCGTTCTCATACAGCAATGGAAACAAACTACATGCAGACAGTGAGAGATCTTGGAACATTTGGTCTTGAATGGGATGCTTCTATCAAATCCCTCCCTTTAGGGCTCAGAGAATGCTTTGGAGGACAGATACAATATAGAAGTCAGAGAGGCTGAAGGACACGAAGAAGACTGGGCCTTTGGAACACAACAGGACCTACACACATATGAATTCACAGAGAATGAGGCAGCATACATAGGACCTGCATGGGTCTGCACCAGATGGAGTTTTTAATTTTCTCCAGGGAGTCTCATTGAGAAAGCTTCTAAGCTACTATTAAAGTTTTTTTCTTTCTTTAATTGGCATTTTATGACATTACCATCAGAGTTTCTACGGCCAATTGGCAACCCCAATGGCAACTTTGAAGGTTCATTGTCTCAGAATGTCATGTCAAAGCTCCTCTCTCTCTCTCTCTCTCTCTCTCTCTCTCTCTCTCTCTCTCTCATTTATTTTTAATTTTATTTTTTAGCTGACAGGTACTTTGTGTATATATTAGGGCTTCTGGTTGTGTTTTTGTATAAGATCCCTGAGCATGCAAATGAACGGTTCTCTGCAGCTATATTTGTTTCTTGTGCCTTTGGAGGCTCTTTTCCTTCTGTTTATTTTTTTCCTATTGTGATGTGTTTGTTTTTGTTTTACTTTAGTTTGTTTTGCTACTATCACTTTGAAGCATATTAGATATCCAATAGGACAGAAAGGGGGTGAATCCAGATGGAAGGGGAAGTGGGGAGGAACTGGGAGGCATAATAGGAGGGGAAGTGGTAATAAGGATATATTATATGAAAAAATGTATTTATAATAAAAGAAAAAGTATTCAGAGCCTCTTAACTGTGGGCTAAACAAACTCAAGTTAAATATTTTCTTCAAGTTGCTTAATGGCTTGCTCCCCATAGCTTACTTAGCCTGCTTCCTTATAGAACCCAAGACCACCAGCTCGAGAATTGACCATTCACAATGGGCCAGGACTTCTCATATCAGTGACTAATAAAGAAAATGCCCTACAGGCTTCCCTGCGGCCTGACTGTGTATGGAGCATTTTTTTCAACTGCAGCTCCTTCCTCTCTGATGACTCTAGTTTGTGTCAAGTTGACACAAAACTAGCCAGCACTCAAAGTGACTACAAAAGCTTCAAATTCTATCCCAATTTGCCTTCTTCTAGTGCCGTAAGAATTCAGCGATACCTTGTTACAGTTTTGGTGGTACAGGTTATATTACAATGAACAACTTCAGCACAGTGAACAGTGAGGCTTGGCCAGTATGGAGGCCTTAAGAGGGAGAGAACGCAGAGGTGAGAATAGAATGTAGCAGGGGAGGAGAGAGGAGCACAGGAGCCCAGCTGTGCAGGGAAGGGGCATTGTGAACTGCAGTTTGCTGCTTCCTGGGAGAATCAAGGTTAGACTAGTGGTGCACCTCCTCATTGTCTCCTCCACCTCCCCCAACCACCAAGACAGGGGGCAGGAACTTGTGTCACTGCTTTTTCTTGTTTGAAGCATGCAGAGTATGCAAGGCTCATTCGACTCCTTTCAAAATGAAGCTGGTATATATGTGCAGAGAGAGGGGGAGGAGGGAGCTCGGATCAGCCCATGTATGCTGTCTGATTGGTGGCTCAGTCTCTGGGATCTCCCTGGGATCCAGGCTAGGTAAAACTGTTGTTCTTCCTATGAGGTTGCCATCCCCTTCAGCTTCTTCAATCCTTCCCCTAATTCCTCCATAGGGGTTCCTACTTCAGTCCAATAGGTTGGGAGTAAGAATCTGTCTCAGTTGGCTGCTGCATGGGCCTCTCCGAGGACAGCCATAGTAGACTCCTGTCTCTAAGCATATCAGTAATAGTGTCAGGCTTTGGTGCACGCCCCCTGCACCCCATGAGATGGATCCCAAGTTTGGTCAGTCCCTGGACAGCATTTCCTTCAGTCTCTTCTCCATTTTTGTCCCTGCAGTTCTTTTAGATATGAACAATTCTGGATCAGAAATTTTGACTGTGGGTTGGTAACCATGTTGTTCTACTTGGGACCCTATCTATCTCCCCACTGTTGGGCATTTTGGCTAAGGTCACCCTGAGAGACTCTCACCTCCCAGGTTTCTAGAGGCTCCCCCTGCTTTCTACCCCCAGAAGCTGAATATTTCCATTCATTGTCCTGGTTCTCTGGGTTTCTCTCCTGTCCACCCACCCCCATTCCCAATACCCCCGTACAAATATAGCAAAGGACTGCCTGGGGTGGCCTCAGTGGGAAAATTGCCTAATCTTTGGAGACTTGAGGCCCCAGGAAGGGGGATGGGGGGAAGCACGCTCCAGGAGGCAAGGGGGAGGGGGGACGGGGTGAGGAACTAGGGGTGGGTACCTGGAGAGAGGGCAATGTCTGGATGTCAATAAATAATTTAAAAAATAAATAAAATGAAAAAAAAAACAGTTGGAGAAAGAAATGAGGGGAAATGATGTAATTATACTTTAATTTCCAAAACAAAAAACTCTATTGAAGTCCATTATTTAATCCTTATGGACAGTATTAATTCTACCACATGTAACACTAAGCTAACAGAAGGAAAGCTATGTGGTGTATACTATTCATATTTCTGTATGCTCTAATAACGTTGTACACAGCTTTAAAAACTAAGAAAACGCATATAATAATAATTAAGCTTTTGTCTAAGTTTTGTATATATAGTAACAGCACAAGTGTAGAAAATATGATATATTAAGTTATACAGAATAATATATATATTGTGTTACTTTCATAGATTTTTATCATGTATACCATATCATTTAAAAGCATTAAGCAATTTATGCACAATGTATCTATAAAATAGAATTATCACTATACACTACTGTAGGGAAATTTTAAAGATGAAGTCATGTACTTTATAGCACAAATAGAAAATTTTGCCTCTTCTAATTCTGGTTCCAAAAAGTCACATTTTTAAGTCACATTTTACCTACTCTGTCTTCTTTCTCAATAGCTTTTTTTTTTTTTTTAACAGCAAAAGATAATTTATTGCCTGTGATGACTATTTAATTTCTGTAAATTTTAATATTTCTAAATCAATTCATTTTGGCTTCAACTTTAGTCATAAAAAAATCAAACATTCAAAATTAATTAATGTGGAAGGAAATATGTATGCAGTTAACCTGACAAAATGTTCATTCTATCCAAATAATGAAAACAGCATGTAGGGTGATCTGTTAACGAACAGGTTTGGAAGTATAGTTTTTCTCCTATCCTAACAGAATTTCCAATGCACAGTTACTTTTGCCAACAGAAATAAATCTAATATTAAGACTTAAAGAAATTATTTGAGAGTCTACAAGCTCATTCACTACATTTAAAAGGCATACTAAAAATCAAATAGTCCCAATAAAGGTAAAACTAAAGTAGAGATCTGGATAATTCTATATAAGATAAGCATAAGATGTATGTTACTGTAAAGAAACAGAATTTAGCCTCAAACTGGACAAATCTAACTTGAATAACATACAAAATTTTCTCATATCTGTGTGTTACTACAGTCTTTATATGTGCTGTCCTAGTTAATATTTTAATACAAGAACAACAGATCACATTTTACTAGCCAATGCTTCTCTTAATGCAGAGCATACAATGTCAAAAACAAAAATCTGGGAAAATCTTGCAGTTACTGTTTTGATGTTGTATCAATATTTGGTTTTCTAAATAAAGATTGGTTCAAGCATAAAAATAAATGAAGCTGGATAGAAATATGACACATCTGAAGTTGGGAGGGGCCACAGGGAAAGTTGCTGAGCTCTGACAGCCTCCCAAGCTGTAGTTGCAGTACCTGATTGGTAAAGTGAAGTTATCGGGCAGACTGGTAACACAGGGCAACACAGAGTATTCTAGCTGAGCTCAGGAAGATGACCTAGGAACGTCCAGCTGCAACCTCCCTCCTGTGCTTCAGACTAATTCATTCAACTGCTTGCTTCTCTCCACAAATATATCCAGAAACTTGCAGTGTGCCAAAAGTATAAAATGGTGACAAAAATATACATGAAGTTGAGAACCTAGCAGGACAACACAGATATGTCAAATAGTCACAGAGGAAGGGATGGGGGGCATGCTCAGGTGGAAAACACAGAAATGCAAACTGGAATAGTGAGAAACCCTGAACAAAAATTCCAGAGGCAGCGCAGTCAGAAACCAAAGACAATCTTTCTCCAGGTGACTCAAACATGCCAGAACTGTACAATGAACAAGGACCCCATGGCAAGAGAATATCCCCACCAACACTCAGATTGAAATTAATGGCCAGTGTGGTGTCATAAGAAGGAGAGACAAATGGAATCTTCCAGACATGATTAGGTTATGAGGGCTAGACAGTAGTTATAGCATTGAATTTCTCTAGAGTGGTTTTGCTGAAAAGCCTGTTTTGCTCTGCCCCCTGGACACATCTTAGCCACCATATGCCACCCTGGTCTTCAGAGAATCTTCATCTGCACAAATAGCCTCTCCAGATATAGTTAATCTCTAACCCTTGGACTTCTCAGTCTTCATAGCCAGGAGTTGAATAGGTCTTTATTATATATAACTAGAAAGTCTGTGATACTCAGTTCCAGTAGGAAAAATATAGTGTGAGAAATGAAAGCCAAGTCCTTCAATGTAAGTGTCTAAGTACCTAGATACGTGTGCCTTTGCCCCTACCCTATGCAAAGCTGACCATACCCTTACTAAAAGCCAACCACACCCTCACTTCACTATCTGCTGTATGAAATTCATGATTCTAGTTAACTTCTTGCAGCTACTTACTAAGTTAATTAGTGCTTCGTGTGTGTGTGTGTGTGTTTGTGTGTGTGTGTGTGTGTATGTGTGTTTGTGTGTGTGTGTGGTGATCCTATTATGTATAAGTAGACTAGCTCCTCCTTTCATGTAAAATCTAGATCAGAGTGCTAAAACAAATCAATAAAAGTCATACATGGAATTTAATTCTCCTTCATATCCATAATAAAATGCCTGGAAAGCAATGTATTAATAGATTTTGTTTAATCTAGGATATCCAAAATAATATCATTTGGACATATGATCAGTATTAAAATTACTGTAATATTTTATGTTCTTTTACCCCTATAGCATACATCAATTCAGACTAAGCACATCTTAAGGTTTCTTGGGCCTAGTGTCTATCACATTGGATGATATTCAAACCTAGACTAAGGTTTCAAGAGATCAAGGTCAGAGAGTACAGAGGTGAGAAAACTGAAACAAAATGCAGTGTGTAAAGTAGAACTGTAGGACAGACTCAATTAGAAAGTCACACTTTAGCTGAACCATGAGGAAATGAACACATGAAGGGCCCAAAAGAAAGAAGAGCCCAGGGTGCTTCAGAGCAGATCAGGCTGAGAACCAGTGAGGGAAGACCATGGGCCAATCACAATGCCTTAGATGTCTGTTTGGTATCAATTAGGTAAACTACCAAATCAACTTGCCCCTTCCATTCTACCTCAAATAAGGATGAACTCAAATAAGGCAGCAGTTGCAGGTGATGTCACCAATGACAGCAGCAAGAAAAGGTTCCAGAAGTTTTGAGCTGATAATAAGGAGATAGGTACCAAGTTAATCACATCTCTTCTTCCCTCCTCTTCCTCTCATCTCCCTTCCTTTCTCATCTCAGTTGACAAGAACAAATTTAAAGGAAAATATACCAAAGTGTTTGTACATATAAATCTGAACAGTTCTTTTGTATAATGAACTTTTAACTCTAAAAAAAAGAATATGTTAAAAAGAAATGCTATAACCTGAAATTTTTAATTTATATTTTTCATTAGCATGCAATGTAAAAGATTTCTTTATGGTCTGGGGATTGTTTTGTTTTGTCTGTTGTTTTACTGCTGAGAATCAAGTCTAAGGCCTTATTCATTCTGGGAAAGCAGTCTACCACTGAATCATATCCCTTTCCTTTGTGGTGTTTTCACACACACACACAACACACACACACACACACACACACACACACACACAATTCTCTCCATCATCTCATCATTCTCTCCCAGCTTATACTTTATCTCTCAACATTGGCTTGTATACATGTGTGTACTATTTAGTACTAGAACTATCCCTCTTCTTTAAATTCTTTTTTCCTGTTTCATGGGTCCCTTTCGTGTTTTCTAGACTGTGCACTCACTTACTCTCACGTAAAAGCACATATCTAAAAACTGGAAGCTAACATCTGTATATATGGGAGATGATATTATCATCCTAAACTGGGGCATCTATTTTCCAGGCGTATCCATTTTTCTGTTAAATTTCATAATATCGTTTTTTTTTTTATTGAGTAAGATACCATTATGGGTATGTACTACATTTTCATGAGTCATTCACTGTCAATGGACATCTAGGCTCTTTCGATTGCCTTGCAATTGTGACTAGAAAACAGATATGCAAAAATCTCTAAGGTACTATGTGGAGTGCTCTGAACAAGTTTTGAATAAGCAGTCTTTATGGAAGCAAGGTTATATAGGTTTTCTATATTCTGATTACACAAGACTTGATCTATGGTTTGGGCAAATCTAAAAAATGACTCAAGTTGATGAAAATAATAAAATATAAAATATTCACTTTAAAAGATCTAAAGATAGCCTACTATTTTGAAACATAGCCTTTTTCTACTAGCAAAATTAATTTTTCATTATATACTATTCAGGAAAGCATCCCAGCGCACATAATGAATCAGCAGTGTCAGGACTAGATTAACTGCTGGAGAAGAGTTGGAATTATAATTAGAGTTGTTTTAATAATGAAGTTCAGAGGCCAGAGAAACTAAGATTATTGGATCATTTGATTTTTAGATTTAAACAATGAATTATTGGAAATGATGACACTCTCATTTATATACCATCCCTTCACGTCATAACTTGCTAGACTGTAATAGTGAAGCAGCATTCTCCTGAACATCCAAGATAATTTGTTTATCTCTTATATATCTCTAATTTTTCATCGCTATGCCAGTTTCACTTTTTAAATTTAATACGTAATTTCAAAGCAGAAAATCAACTCTAGCTTCTATATTAATTATGGGAATTATCCAATTTCTTTTTGAAGCATTGACAAGGTCTACAATACATTAAACTTCAGATGAGCTCCCTTCAGCTCTGATTGTAATGAGAGGCTATGGTTTCCCCTGGTAACTAATTAGTGTTATTCAGATAGCCACCTTTAGTCCATGAAACTCAGAAAAGAAAATAAATGTGTTTGAACCAAGGTAAGGTCAAGGATAGAGCTTCCTGTAAATACATTATTTTCTTGGCTCTCTTAATGGAATAGTATATGAAGAATTAAAAATAAATCCCACTGAAAGTGTATTTCTTTCGGCTTGTTACAAATGTCTTGAATATAATTTCTGACATGAACTAGATTAGCTAACCTCCACTCTTTTTTATTCATCAATTTCTATTCTCAATTTTTAAAATATCATTACTAAATAACACAATATACAGGACCAATGTAGTCAGCAGTAAGTTTAATATCTCTTGGATTTTGTCCAACATGGAATATCATTGAATTGTTTCTTCTGCTTGTCTTTTATATCTGGTATTAATTTATCTTTCTTTTAAAATTATAATACTACTAATAATGATTATTATTATTAATATTACATATGGATATCTATAATATGCCTAATGCATACATATACACATGTGTTTCTGTATTGCTTGTAAGTGTATTTATATGCATATTTCTATTGATTTAATAGGCTTAATACTCTAATAGATTTTTTAAAAGTGTGTTTGTCAATTTTTATAACCATTTTTAATTTTTTGCCAGGAATCATTATTTGAATGACAGTGCTTTTCATGAAAAAACTTGAAAAATCAACACTTGAAAATATGTGTTCCCCCATGGCTAAAAGCTGTTCTAAAGGTCTAACAGAAAACTTGAAGCATTGCCTGGCCTCAGTTTCTTAAGTCATGCTTAAATTCAGCAGGAAGAGTTGATTTGAGAGAAACTGCCAAGGAAATAGAACATGGGGGTCTACCTACAATTAATTCTTATTTGTAATACCACAAATGCTGAATCATTTTTTGAAAACTTCATATATTAATGCCAACTCAAATTCTACTTAGGACCAAAGTATATAATGAAAACTTAGTGTTGCCTTCTTTTTCAAAACAGCACTTAATAGTATTTGAACATGATATTTAAATCAAACCACATCTTCTCATCTCTATCCTGAATACTAACAGATTCTATGCATCTTATTGACCGAAGATTTTTACCTGTAAATGTAAATGGCTCCTTTAAATTTTGAGGTGGAATGAAAGATTTTCATTTTCTAGGCAGTGCTTTTTATACTAGAAGCATTGGCACAAAAAGTACATATCTATCAAAAACTTGACATTGGATCTTTCTTCCCAATTATTGAGATTGGAGTTATGAGTTCCTATAAATGGTTCTAACCTTTTGACATTGTAACATACTGCTGCCATCTACAATGTTCATACTCAAGAACTACTCAAATAAGGTGAAGAAAAAATTCGTCAAAAAATGCCCCACCCTCTAATGTTTTAAATAAGGTTATAATTTTGTGTTGGGCCATGTTCCAAGGTCACAAGCTGCAGGTTGGATGTCACAGCTACAGAGTTCCTGTCACTGCATAGATGTCTGATAGTCCTTTGTGTTTCCTGGGGAAGGCATTTGAGAAGGACATGGAGGCCCTAGTCTCCTTCTCCAACTTTCTTTCACCTCATCTCATAGAATTGGAGCTGAAATGTACAAGAAAGCACCCAGAACGTTTTCAGGGTGGTAAACATGCACTCCATGTAATTACATTCCTCACAGACACAAGAATACTGTTTCCTAAAGAGGAGAGCAGCTTTCCAAACGGCCCACCAACTAACTTTCTGCCCCGATGGCTGTTACCAGCGCACACATCCATCATGCTTCATGGCCAGCAGCAGAGGCTGGCATTTTTTTTTTTTTTTTCTTTTCGAGACAGGGTTTCTCTGTATAGCCCTGGCTGTCCTGGAACTCACTCTGTAGACCAGGCTGGCCTCGAACTCAGAAATCCACCTGCCTCTGCCTCGAGGCTGGCATTTCTTGAGGCTTTTCTCTGCAAAAGCTTTCCTCCTTTCTCTCTTACCAGCTATTTTAAATAAAATTCTAAAATGTAAATCAAGTCTTTCATACACTATTTGTTGCCTCTTCAACCATGGTTTACTGCCTACTCCAAGGCAATGGACTTCTTTTTTACCAAAGTTACAGAACTGTTTGGGAAGCCTTTAACAAATGAACACTCACTGTAGTGGCACCATGGATCTTCCAGGTCCCTTGCTAATGGCTGGTATGGAAATGACACAAGTCTCACTAATAAAACATAAAGAGATGTTTTCAGTGGGAATGTTGGGCTGGATTCTCATGGTAGGTTTAATTACAGAGGCATATACAAACAGGAAGTTCATGTATTAAATCTGTCCTTTTGCCTTTGGTGTAATTATGTGAGGGAAAATGCATCAAATGCAATATGCTAGTGGTCAGGGTGGAAAATTGAAAGGAAGTAAGCCTTTGACATCATTGCATTGCCAGAATGATCTCTGAAATGCTTCTGTATTTATTATCTAAGGTAATATATGGCTTATTATTTAAAACACTTTGAGTTAGGGTTTCTGTTGCTTGTATCCTAAAGCTTCCTAATACGTGGAAAAAGCTTTCAGTTTCAAAAATGACAAATTAACTTTCGGCAGAACAGAAATAATGCTGTGCCTATCTTTCCATTGCGAATGAAAGGAACAGTTCTAGATCACCTGCAGTGGTTCAATCTTCCAGGAACATGCTTACTTCCTATTTTCCCACTTGCCCTCTATGCTCTATTTAATATACCAGGAAACTGAGTTGTAAGAAACTGAGGAACTTGCTCAAAATGACACCTCTTGGGTGCCAAGTCGCTAGAAGCACAGTCTGTTGACTCTAAGGCTGACATGCTCTCATACGCCAATTCTCGTCCAGATAAATGTTTTCATGATGGCTATATGAAGGCAAGCTTGTTTTCCACAGGTCTATATTTCAACAAAGGCCAAACATGTGTTTACCAGAGGCATGCCATGCATCTGAATGATGTTCATTCTCTGCCAACAGTTCATAGCTAGCCTTTCTAGTTCTGAACGAGTAAAGGCAGGAGTGCTATTTGGATGTCAATCTCTTATAGAGACAAGTTGTCTGTATCTGTGAAGACTCTCTTTCATGCTGTGGAAAGCATACATTCCATACAGAAGGCATAGACCAATATAACTGTTTTGAGAATATTTTCTTAACTCTGAACACACACAAGACGCCAATCTGAATATTGAAAACTATAGGTTTCTTAGAACTAGAAAATGAAATCTGAATAGATGACTCTGAGGTTAGGATCATTTGCTACACTGCAAAGGTTTGGTTCCCAGCTTCTACATGGTGACTCGAGCCTCAGTAACTCAGTTCCAGGAGAGCTGACGTCCTCTTCTGGCCTGCTTGGGTACTGCATGTACTTGCATATGTTCAGGCAAAACATTTATGAGCATACACATTGAAATAAATGAAATCTTTAAAAAAAAAAACCTGTGACTAAGATCAATTATTCTTCTTGATAAGGTTTGAATGATAGTGGGCTTCACTATAACTTGTGTGTGTGTGTGTCTGTGTGTGTTGCTTTGAACATATCCACATTCCCTGATATCTGAGAAATAAATAATATATAATAACATATGCTAGTTTTTCAATGTTTAGTATCTATCCTATGCCACTTTAAGAATTCTGTGTGTAATAGACTCATTTATTCTTACCAGATCAAATTTTTGAGTAGTAAATTTATTAATTGATAATTAATAGTAGCATACTCACTTGATAGACGATGATACTGAAGCAGACCTAGTAAATACTATTAGAGTTGCTTCAAGTAGCTGGGTTGAAGCACAGGAAGGCAAATGGCCCCAGAGCTTTACCTTATTTGCCACTAACTGCTGACTCCCAAGTCCTTAGCTGGTGTCTGACAGTCAGTTTTCCTTAAGTCTTTGTTGAATAAGGACCTGGTGGTTGTTTTTATTAGATGAAGGCCCAAGTAAGTCACATAAACCTATCATGCATCAAAGTAAGAAAGCATTCAGGAAATGGCCTTCAAACCCTGTCGATTAGTTACAGAGGCAGGAAGTGATGGATGAGTGACCCACACAAGCAACAAGGCTAGTACGCAATAGAGTGGCTCAATATCGGAGGAAATAACATTACTGTTTCAGTATGATTTCCCTTCAGACTAACCTACAAACATAACAACCAGCATTGTGTTATATTTAAGTGTAAAACTTTGGTTTTGTAAGAATCAGAGATTTGGTTTTTTAAGTATTTTAAACATGCAACGTATAGATGCTATTGAACATCCCTCTGGCCTCCACTGGCTACCCTGGATTCTTTGCTGGAGTCCTGAGGACTTCAGAACTATGGGCTCCAGGACAGCTTATCCTGTGAGAGTCCAATTCCTTCTACCCAACTCAATCACCCAAAAAAATCTATTTGGGGACTGCCCTGAAAGCTCCTCACCTCAGGCTATAGCTGACCAGTGCATCATAGCAATTTACTCTCTACCTCACTGGGAGATGGCTCTGCCTTCCCTGACTGTGGTTTGCTGACTTGTTGACTGAAGAGGAGTCAGTGGGGATCAGAGAAGGCAGGCGTGGTAGGAGGGTACATGGTAAGGACAAGAGTCAGGAAAGATAAAGATGAGCAAGAGTAAACAAAGCCAGCTATCTTGGTGAAGTATAGTAGAAGTTGAACAATATTGTAAGCACTGGTAATTAAAAATAACATATATTATATGTACATGTAAATAAGAAACTTTAATCAAAGCAGGGGTTGGGGAGAGAATTTGAACTGCACAGGCAAATATTCCTATTGCCTATTTTAAAAAGGACATAGATTTTATTTGTTACTTCATAACACAAAGGGAAATTTTAGAGCAGTGTAAGACGTTTTTTGTTTGTTTGTTTTATTTGTTTTCAAATATCACCATGTGAAAGTTGACAGGCCATCAGGAAGGGAGTCCTGATAAATGTCACCTAGTTCCTTCAGATTGACCAGCTCATCTTCCTTCCGTAACTTCAACACCTATAAAGATTATTTTTGAAATGCCCTACAGGAAGATAATTCTGAGTTGAATGAAAAACCTTGATGAGATAAATAATATTCAAAACCATGAATTCATGCAAAAGAATCCAATTATTATACCCATTTACAAAATCTTAACAATGAAACCCATATCCAGCAAGTAAACATTTTTTAATGCTCCTGCTTCTCCCAGAAGCCAAGGGTATTAAATAAAAAGCTCAGGGCCAGCTGTAGGATACTTTTCTGTAAATTGTTGATCAGAGGGGATCTGAGCAACCACTCCAAACAACATGGTGTGTGGCCATTGCTCATGGTTGCCCCTCAGAACTTGATGGTAAGATTATACTGCTGAAGACACCACACACTGGGTAACATGACCTGCCGAAATCAGGCTGGTAGTAACCTGGAAGCTTCCTGCCTGCTAGCCAGCTATACGGAAAGTCCTCAACAATCTTACCCAGCCATGAAGCTGTAAGCTTCAAAACTGGACTAGTAAAATAAGCCCAGTGGTGAGTAATAAAATGACTGTTACGGGCTTAACCAGCCACTTTCTGGTC
This sequence comes from Mastomys natalensis, assembly GCA_021653895.1. Classification (NCBI taxonomy): domain Eukaryota; kingdom Metazoa; phylum Chordata; class Mammalia; order Rodentia; family Muridae; genus Mastomys; species Mastomys natalensis. The sequence goes on from JAJTUV010000704.1 coordinate 1,270,811, forward strand.
AGATTTAAGATCTGTTCCACAGGAGGAGACTCTTGCCTGGTATTCTAAACCTGACCAAAAAAACTTTGGCTGGGGTGGTCCTAGATCCAAGGAAAAATACTGTCATTTTGCTAAGTTGACATAGTATCAAATTGGCTTCTAAATAATTACCTTTATACCAATATATTAGTTAAGATGGCAGCCTTCATTGGAAAAGCTTTTTGGCATCGATGACAGTTAATACATAGATTCAAAATTGGTCAAAGTGCGTTTGTGACTGAAAAGTGCTCAAGGATGCCTTTATTATCCAGCCCACCCTTTCCCCAAGGTTTAGGGAAAATGGCAAAAGAGGGGCAGAAAGATCCTAAGGGCCAGAGGTTGGGAAAGCTCATTGCCAAAACATTATCTTCTGGTCATTATACAGATGATACACTCATGATGTCACTGTAGCTGTGTGTATCTTCACAAGATCCACACAAGAATCACCTGTCAACATTCCATCATGGAATAGAGAGTTCAGTAAGAGCCATTACTCCCTGTGGAACTACAGTTGCTGGTAGCAGGGTGGGGGTGAGGAATCACCTTCTCTCATGTTGCAGGAACTGATATATTGCCTGTACATAACCTTCCCCACATGGTCATGCAGAAACCACACTAAAACACAATGACACAATGTATCATGCAAAAAAAAAAAAAAACCAAACAAACAACAAATAAACAAAATAGCCATGTGAATGTAGGAAGTGAAAAGTAATGGTTTCAGTGGACAAAAAGAAAGAGATGAGGCAGGGTAAAGGGGGTTGAAAGGAAATTCATTATATACAAGTAAGATACTATCTAAAAAATCTTTAGAAATATTTAAAATTATTTTTTCTATAACTATAAGAGTACCAATTGGCTCTGATGTGAAAATTTCAGACTGTTTTTTGCTCAAGGTCTTCCTTTCTATTCATGGCAGAGACCGGCTTGCACTCCACTGCCTTTGCACTCCAGAGGAATCACATTGGAAGAGGTGTGCTTTCTCCGGAGCTCCTTTCCTGCAGTTGCCTCCATCAAGAGATCCTTGCCTTTCTGATTTTAGAAATCAGAGTTATTAGCATCATCTCCCGAGTCCCAATCTGCGGCAGGCTGCAGAATAACTTCAACATTTCAAACAACATTTCTGGGTTACTGTATTTAGCACATTTGCTCTGTCATTAAACGAGGGTGTTTTGTCAAAACCCAGAACAGAGGGCTTTTACCAGAGGTTTCTAGAATGATGAAGAGTTCTGGGACACAGCACTACCAGCATCTCTGGCAAGCAGGACTCCTGATTTTTGCACTTTTTCAAGCAAAAAACCTAGTCTGGGACCTAGTTCTTCTCTGCAAATCACTAAATGAAGCCTCTACTCCTGCCCTCACTTTCTTCTTCCAAATCCTGGTACCCCCTCCTTCTACCTACCCACCCATAGTGGGCAATAACAATATGCTTGTTCTCTGAGTGGAATTCTCTAGATTAGTGAACAGAGATTTAAAAAAGTAAATATGACTATAAAAAAATACGTGTACATACTTTCCCAACAAGGCATGTTCCAATTACGGGCTTTATTATGCTTCTTTTTTAGAATTTCACTGTAAATTATAAAACTGAAAAGTCACTGCTTATTTAAAAAGCTTGAGTATTATTTAAAAGTTATTTTATATATTAATTCATAAGAGTAAAAAAAAATACACATGCAAGAGACATGTCCAAGTTCGAAGCTCGCATGCCCAACAGGTAAAAGGGTAAGGCGTAACAGGTTTTTAAGGAAAACAAATCTTTGTATTAAATTTCATGATAAATATGATCTGAAAGATGTAATGTTATTTTTCAATAAATAAAGTATATTTATTACCTCCAGTGTAAAGATGTACACACAGCTAGGGAAGAAAGGGGCACACAAAGAGCAGAGAGAAGTATGCCAGAATGGAGAAATCCTGCAAGAATAGAGACAGCAAAGGAAGAAAGAAGCAGTATTAAGAAAGAGGAAGACATAGACAACTGTGCCTCGGTTTCTGTCCTAGCTTACTTCCCATTGCTATGATTAAACACTGACCAAAACAAATCTGGTATGGGAAGTCTTAGTCCTTCTTACCAATTACCTCCCATCTCCTGGGAAAGCCAAGAGAAGAACTCAAGGAGAAAACTTGGAGGTAGAAACTGAAGCTGAGATCACAGATGAACACTGGCTTGCTTTCCATTGTTTTCTCTACTTGTTTCCTTATACCATCCAGGACCACCTGCCAAGGAATAGCACCACGCACAGTGGACAGAACCCTCCCATAGCCATTGTTCATCCAGAAAATGCCCCACAGACATGGCCACAGGCCAATCTGATGGTAGTAATTTGGTTGTTTCTTTCCAGGCACTATAGTTTATGCCAAGTTGACAACAATTAACTAGCACAGTATCCACGGGAAATTAATTACTGAGTACTCTGTACATCCCAAAGTCTGTGGGTATCAAATCTTTTATATAAAAGGGTAAAATATTTGTATTTAAGTTTTGGAAATCTTCCTGCATGTGCTAAATACTTTTAGATTACTTATGATACACAATACCAAAGCAACTTAAGGGAGAAATGATTTGTTTTAGCTCTTAATTTATGGCATAATGAAATTCTGATGAGCCCTAGCTACAAGGGACTCCCCCACTGCACCAAGATAACCACATGGATTCCGAAATCAATACAAAAGCAAGAGAAGTTTATTATTCCAGCATGGTGGCTGGTGTAGTCCTGCATCCAAAGGAGAGGCAACCCTGGGCAACTCATTCAGCGAGTTTTTATACAGTTTCCAGGGGCAAAATGGAGTAACAGCAACTTATGCACAATATGATTGGTGGAACGGTGTGACTTTTAAACTGATTGGTCCTTAGGAAATGAGGTAGTAAGGGCTTTCCGTATCTACAGGCAGTTTTCCTGAGGAATGTAATCAGCCTCTCCCTCTCAAGAAGGAAGGGGAGCCTATGACTCCAACAACCTCTCCCTTTTGGGAAGGGAGGGGGCTTGGTGGACTTTTCCAAAGGCCCTGAGCTGACTTCTTCAGTATAGTCCATAATGACAGGAAATCAAGACAGCAGGAGCTTGAAAAAGTCATTGATATCACATTCTCAGTCAGAAGAGAACAATGATGCTCTCTTTCATCTTTCTATCTCTCTATCTATCTATCTATCTATCTATCTATCTATCTATCTATCTAGTTAGCTAGCTACCTATCTCTATCTCTGTCTCTAGTCTTGCTATCTCTAGCATTCAGTATTCCAGCATTACAGCCCAAGGAAATGGCATGGTATCACCATGGGTGTCAATATATATATATTGACAATGCAAAGGTTTTATATACATTCAGATCAGATTGTTTTTCCCCAATATTTTCAGTCTCTGGTTGGCAAAAGAGAAAGGATAAATTACACATCTAAAACCACATGACAACTGACTCATTGAAAGACAGGATTGCTAGCATAAAGATACATGGAATTCAACATCTGGATGAGACTTGAAAGGGGTTGGGTGGGAAGATGATTGAGCCTTCAGCTGTGAGCAGGCTCAGGAAGCCTTGGCTTAGTTAGAGGAGTTTAGCATTCTAAAGGCCTTGGTTTTTTCACTGAATTTGCATGTCTTTAAGGGTAGCATTACTCTTTTTACCAGGAGCCTAACTAAGGATGTCAGACATTCAAAGGTGTTGTTTAATTTCTCCATTCTGTAGCCTGTCTGTCTGGTTCTATGATTCCCCTGAGAGAGCAAATACCCCAGTAGCAATTGTTTTACCTTCTCCTGGCTTCTCATGCTATGTATCAAGCCCAAATCTTCACTCTGTGTATTTGGTTAGCTTCTCTCAAGTTTCCATCCAATGATATCCTTCTCCCAGGATCTTCCTCTTGTTGATGGCAAACTCAGATTTCTTTATAAATAAACCTATGCTCAGTCTGCCTCTTCTGGGACCCCACTCCCATCCCCCACTGATCAATGTTGAAAACAAGACCTAATCTAATCCCTGAACCTATCTGAAGCTTTTGCCTCAAACTCCTCTTTCTGAATCCTTTCTACCCTGAGTGCAGCCTTCTCTGAGATCCACCAGGACACAGCCACAACCACCAAACTCATCAGGTCCCAAGCTCACATCCAAAACCTGAAATCTCAGCTATTACCTGTGTCTAGGGTCTATTTGCAACGTACTGCATTGCCCAGCCTCTGAGAGAGAATGCTTTGTCAAGTGCTTAGAACTTGGTCTCATTTCAAAAGCTCTCATAAAAATGAAAACTGAAAAAGTCAAAGTGGATTTGGCCACCAGGTTCTCCCAGCATCCCACAGTCCCTACCTGGTACAGGGTATAGCTGGAATAACCCACTCTCTACCCTGAACTATCCAGCCCAGTGACTAGGATGCCATTTCCTTCTCCAGAGGCTTTTCTTTATGAATCCAGGCATTTTGCTTACCTGCCCCTTTTGTATCTTTGGTTTCTTGACTACAGTACCTGCTTCTCCTCTCTCCCCTCTCCCTTCTCCTTTCCATCTCCCACATGCCCCAGCCCTGTCTGGTCATGTTCATTCTGGACTCTCCCAGATGTCCCTGTCCATGTCTCTCTACCTATGCTCTCCCATTTATCTACAATAAACTTTCCCCTATACCATACCTAGGAGCAGTCATTGTTAGTATTTTGTCTAAACTCCACCTCCACAGTTACCTGGCAACAGCCAGGTATGTTCCTCCCCACAGTTACCTGGCAACAGCAAGGTAGGCCTGCCCACTATAAAAGGGACAGCTTGCCTCCTCCTCTCTCTTGCTCTTTTGAGCTCTTCCCTCTAGTTTCTCTCTGTCCCCTCGCTCCTCCCACCTTTCCTTCCCCCTCTCTCCACATGGTCATGGCTGGCCTCTACTTCTCTCTTCTCTCTTCTCTCTCCACCATTCCTCCCATTTCTCCCCACCCTCCACCCTAAATAAACCCCCCTTCCCGTGGAACCGTCTGGTCTGGTGTGGTCTGTCCTAAGCTGTGCGCCGAAATCTTTCAGTCATACCCTTTCCTTCCTATTTTATTATTTATTTATTTTTATTTTTTATTCACCTCCCTGCTTGGGTAAGAGGCAAGACATATAGAAAAGGCTGTTAGAAAACATATAGATAGGCTGTTAGTGCTATATCAGGAAGGACTGCCTGCTGTCAGGCATGTTCAGAAATCAAAAATCTCTCTTAGGATTGATGATAGAAATGTGAATTTACAGCATATATTAATAATCCCTCTCACCTTCAGGGTTCAGAAATATCATTCAAGAAGCCAGCATTCCAGGTATTGGCAGGAAACCAGGCCACTGGAGGAAGAGATCTTTGACAAATCTTTTGCTGACTCAGGCCAGGTTTTACCCCTTAGATGTGTTAATTCCAAAATATTTTGCTGGTGATTAGATTAAAACTAACTAATAAGAACCTCAGTTTTGCAGACATTTCTGGATCTCAGAATTGTAAGTATTTAGAAACAGAGTCTGTATGACTCTAGCCAGTAGAGTCTTAGTTTACGGAAGACCCTCTGAGTGAACCACGCTGAGACAGCAGCTGTAGATCGCTACAAAATGCAAGAGGAACTTTTAATTTTCCAGCATGCTGGGGCAATCCTGCATCCCAAAAGGAGAGGTGACCAAAGTTCCTCTTCAGGCCATAAAAAGGTTAACAGGGAGAAAAGCAAGAGGAAGGCTCTTTAAAGAGAAATCACAGGAATAAATAGGAGTGTTGTATAAGAAATGAGTGACCCAGGGGCTTCTTTTGGAAAACAAGAGAGTAACACACAGCAGGACTATATCACATCCTCTAAGAGCATATGTGTGTCAGTAACTCAGCAAGGATGCAGAAATATAAACTAAGAAGTAGAAGAGGGACCAAACAACTGGAGTGGTAGAAAGGAAAGGAGTTTGAGAGGTGGCTGGGTGAACTCGAACCTCAAGACATGCAAGAGAACCTAAGTGGTAGCTGGTTTAGAAACTCCCACAATTCCAACAGCCAGTGTAAAGAACAGCATTTTAAAAAACAGAAGGCAGTGGCTGAAGAATTGTTTTCATACTTGATCTATAAACTTACACTTTGTTGTATGCTGGTTAACTTTGTCTTCATATCAGCAGAAAGGATTTACCTCATGGTTGGGTTCTTTTTATTTGTCGTTATGTATTCTTTCCTAAATGCACACTTTGGATATTCTGGGTCAAGTACAGAATCTTTATTACCTGAAAAGAATAATAGCCCATCACCCCTTTCTGTCTGAATGCCATTCCCCAAAGTCCTGCAATGAAGTTAACCATCCACCTAATTCTTAGGCATGCATAGGTGAAGGACAATGGCTTTTCTTGTTCATAAAGGCAAAGAAAACTCAGGAAGAAAAGGCTGTCTATGGGAACACATGAAGCTTAAGAAAGTTGGAGATATACTTGCATGGTTTTAAGAACAGTAAATGAGAATTACAGAAAGCATTAGCAAAATGTCATGTGCATTTTGTTCTACATAATATTGTAATTTTCTTATGGTGAGGATGAGTTGAATAAATATTTTGTGTATTTCATAATGTATATTCCTGGAAGTGCCAGGGAAATGATGTAACATTTTTAAGGTTAGCTTGAAGATGTAGAAGATGATACCCTCACTAGATGCTACAGTTTCCTCCAGAAGTTATAAATAAGTCCATGAAAGAAATTGGCTTAGAGGTATCCCATCCCTGACAAGTGGAAGCAGCCATGATTACATTTCATTTACTGTATTAGGTGAATCACAGAGGCATGAAAGTAGTTAATACTGCTGAAAAGAAAGAAATCATGTCTTTTTCAATTAAGATTGATCCTGATCATACATCTAAATTTCGTATGTTTTATTGGTAGTAATTATGTTCTAGAGACTATGCAACTCTAAAATAAATAGGTGGAAGAAAATGATTTATAAAAGTAGAAAGACAAAGCACTTCCCCATCGACAGTCCTACCAATTAGTATATATTTATTATGTAGTAGAGTACTTAATAGAGCATAATAAAAATATCAGAGGTGATAATTACTTTGTCATTACATTGTTTATATATTTCTAGTGGTTTCTGATGAAATATAATGCTATGTGGAAAACATATTTCTTATTCATTTTATGTTTCAGTTATTAAAAAGGAAAAGTTGGCTTTGGAAGAGTAGATAAATGTTGTTAGGCATAAAAAATAAGTTATAAAGGAAGCTTTTAACACTGGATGGACACTGGCTTATTTGCAGGCATCCACCAGGCTGCAGTCATGAGGGAGAATGCTGTGAACTGTCAAGTCAGGAAGGTTCAGCGTGGCCTTCGTTTCAACCATGCTCTGACCATGTGCCTCAGGTTTTATGCTTATCTGACCGAGTGACCAGCTCACGTAGTAGTAGTTTTCCAGAGGAGAATTATCATGAATCGTAGATCATTGATCTTTCTAACCTCAGTTGTTGATGTGAATTCTAAACTGTACTTGGTAATGGACAGGAAAATGGGGATGGAGAAAGAAGAAGGAGTGAGGAAGAGGTAGAAATGGAGATTATCTGTGGGAAAATCCTTCCTTTGGGACACAGAAAGATTTTAGGTTGATTAAACTCTTATGTGTGTAGTCTCAGAGTCTATCTAGATGAACAGCATATCTTTGAAAACTGTGGGGTTTTTGAAATGTGTTCACACTCATCATTTAAATATTGTCCAGAGTTCCAATTGTCTATCTTCAAAAGAGTTTGTTATTAGTTACTCTTCTCTGTGACCAGACACCTGATAAAGGAGGGTTTGGGTTCTCTCACATGGTACAGTTATAACCTGGCAGGAGTAGCTTGAGGCAGGTGGTCATACTGTATCACAGTCAAGACGCAGAGAGAAATAATCACCGTAATCTATATAATCCCCTATAGACAAGCCCAGAAACTTATCCCTTAATTGATTCTAGATCTTGTCAAGTTAACAGTATTAACCATCACAGAGATCATCCACAGTTTAAACCATTTTATAAACACTCATCATCTGTTGCTCTGTACATACACTTGGCAAAGCCTTGGCCAAATCATCTGCATAGCTCTGATGTGTCCTAAAGGAGTATGATCTCTAACAACAGAAGGCATCTCTAAATGTGCAGAAAGAGATTTGGGATCAAAGAAGACCATTCCTGAAAAGACAGCAGAACAGATAGACTTTTAAATAATTACTGGCTTTAATAGCACAGTTGTTGGTCATTCTTAATATGTCTTTGAAAGAAGCTAGTACGTGTGGTCCTACCATTACTCTTAGCTCCTGCTGACACACACCATTTCTGTTGAACCAGGACACATTCTTCCTAAAGTTAAAGGGATGATACATCTGTTTACTCAAAACAGCTGTAGTTTGCAGAATAATTCATAGGAGTCCTCATTATGATCAAAATGTCTGGCCTGAAGAATCTATTTTATCACCATACTTTATATAGCTAATCCTCAAGTTATTGCATTTCTTCTTTTCAAACCAAACTCTTTTTATCTTTGTCTTCTTTGCAGTTTTTTGCTGGGCATCTGGGTATTTGATCTGCCTTTGTTTACTTGTTTTTAACCCTGGTTTTGTGCTTTATATTCTGAAGCACACTGAACTTAAAAAAAAACTACAGCTTTGGACTCTATTTTTAAGAAAGTTACTTCATAAAGATCTACACCTGAATGCCTTCCATTTGACTTTTTTTCCAAGACAGATAAATATGGAGTTTTTCTTGAAAACATGATTTGACTCCTGGGCTCAAGTAGTTATCCTCAGTTCCTGTAAGAACATTGCCCTCTGAGTATCAAAATTATTTAATTTTTCTTTTGGGTCTATCTAAGGAATCATCTGAAAGTATTCTTTGAAACCATTTCTGAGAATTACTTAAGATGCTCAAAATGTCTCCTGTGAAAGTAAAGGCTTGAATCATACAAGAATAACCCACTTCTGGGACATTGCCTTTGCTAACCCCTGATGGGAGAGCAGATAGAACCAATAAGCAGGTGTGCTACTCTGTTCTGTGTAAACTATTTAAAGGCAATTGATGGCTATAGATATAGAGTATAACCTGAAGGCAATATCCCAATATAAAAAACCAAAAAGATTCTCTTTATAAACTGTTTTAAGAATTCAAGTGGTCATGAGCACTTCTCTTGCTCATAGAAAATATCTCAATGTCTTATGTACCAATCAATACTATATAAGAACAACTATTTATATGGCTAGTTAAACTTTAATTATTTTATTTAGATGAAATAAAGTGAAGAGCTGAATTTCTCAGTTGTTTCAGACAAAAGCTAAATTAAATGTACAACAACTACATAAGGCTATGATTACAGTGATTACTGGGTTAGACCACTCAACTATAGAACCATTCCATCACTGCAGACAATTCTCTGGGCATTCTCAGACTATGGACAAACATGATAAACAGGTCAGTTAAGTCACTACTCTAGAGCAACATATCATCTTTGTTCTGATTAACAAATATTATAGTACAAAGTACAATTCTGGAACTGTTTATGTGTTTGGATTCAGGTTTTTATTAAGCAACTGTTATGTGCCATGTCCTGAATGCTTATCAAGTGCTTTGCTTTTCAAATCAGGATGGCTGACTAGAAGTACTTGATAACAATTAAAGTGCATGAACAGTTCAGCCACAAGCAAAGTACAAGCAAGAATGAACTTCATCCTCTCAGCCATGTTTCTAGGAGAAATATCTCAAAATACCAAAGTATTCAGCTATTGTTGGGCAGTGGTGGCCTGTGAGAGGCAGCTGGGTACCTGGTTGAGCACTGGGTTTGAACCCCATAGACCCTCAGGGATGGTAAGAGTTTGGCCTTGCTCCTGGGTCCCTGGCTCCTTTCACATAACTACAGCCCCTCCGACAGAGAGGATTGTGGCCATTGGTCATATAGCACAGGTAGAGGGCATGACTACAGGCCACAGAGCCTTAAGACAGATCTCCATACTAATGAGATACCTAAAGGCCAGAGGGCACAGCCAATTAAGCATTCTCTCCCAGACCCTTTTTCTTGCAAAAGGTATTTAACCTTAGGCCAGCCATGAGAATACTGGGAGTATAGCTTCATCCATTTTCCGACATGACAATAAACATTTTAAGACCATGGACTATCTCTCTTCTTTGGGGCCAGCCATGGGGAACCGTGGAGAAGGTCTTCAACTATAGCACCTCAGTTTAATCTACAGACTATGACCTCTCTACCTTCCAGTCATGGAGACTCAGCCAAGTGAGTTGCTGTGACCAAGAGTCTCAACCCCACAGGACGCAGCCAGAGCTTGTCCCCCTCACCCCTTTGGCTGTGGGTCAAGCCCAGTGTCGTGGTCCTTCCATGGCCTCTCAGTGGCACCTGAGATCCCAAGGGCCAGAGAACCAATTGTTCCCAGCCACCTTGGCCTCGGGGACCCCCAACCCATGAGCTCTGGCTCCCTGAGGGACCCCAGACTGTGGTTCCTCCACCCCCAGAACAGAGTCCTGTGGCTTCTCACAGCCCAACATCCACCGGTGTGTCATGAACTCAGTCAAATTCCCACATCTCTGCCTCTCTGAGCTGCAGCCTTAACCACTTGGGGCAGCAGATGTGGAATCCACAATTCAACTAACAAGACCCACACACACACATGCACATGCCACAGCCTAACAAGTTATTTCTTTATATTTCCATAATAATCTCCATGAGGAGGCCTAATAAAAGTCAGTTTCAGTGTTATTGGACACAGCACTGTCATTGCAGTCAGCAGTGTTAGCTCCGGGGTTACAGCAATGTTTTGATTTGGGTACCTGTCAAATACCTTGTGAGGAAACACCTTGACAAAAGGCAACTTGGAGAGAAAAAATGTTTAATTCATTTACACTGCTATATCACTGCCATCACTGAAAGAAGTCAGAGCAGGAACTTAAAGCATGACAGGAACATAGAGGAAGGAGCTGATGCAGTGACCATGGAGGAGTGAAGCTTCCTGGCTTGCCCCTAATGACTTGCTCATCCTGTCTTCTTACAGAACCCAAGGCTGAGAATCTTGAGGAGGTACCATCCAAAATGGGCTTTGTCCTACCTCATCAATCAGTAATTTTAAAAAAATGCTCGCCTTTGGCCTGCGGCGGGCCCATTGCTGGTCTGCTCCTGTGGAAACACAGGATCCTGAGTCATCCTAGGGGGACCCACTGCACACAGAGCGGAGGGTAAGTCACCTTGCCCACTAGCCCAAAACCCAGAGTTACAACCGGGAGCCAGGTGGGGTTTAGGGAACTAGCAGGCACCCAAAGCCCGCCCCTCCGGACTATAACTTCCCGTGCGCCTGGACCTTGGTCCTTTGGCCTGGGGCGGGCCCATTGCTGGTCTGCTCTTGTGGAAACACAGGATCCTGAGTCATCCTAGGGGGACCCACTGCACACAGAGCAGAGGGTAAGTCACCTTGCCCACTAGCCCAAAACCAGAGTTACAACCGGGAGCCAGGTGGGGTTTAAGGAACTAGCAGGCACCCAAAGCCCGCCCCTCCGGAGTATAACTTCCCGTGCGCCCGGACCCTGGTCCTTTGGCCTGGGGCGGGCCCGTTGCTGGTCTGCTCCTGTGGAAACACAGGATCCTGAGACATCCTAGGGAGACCCACTGCACACAGAGCACAGGTCCCTCAGCTGGTCTGCTCTGGTGGAAACACCTGATCCTGAGACAACCTAGAGGACATACTGCATCCAGTGCAGAGGACACTTAGCTGGTCTGCGCCTGTGGAAACATCGAATCCTGAGACATCCTAGAAGACCTATAGCATCCAGAGCAGAAGCAGCTTAGGATCACAGGAACACAGAGACATCTGGAATCCGAGGAGATCTGACACAAGCAAGATAACTGGAAAGACAGACTCCAGTCAGACACAGTGAGCACAGGTAACACTAGAGTCAACCAGATGGCGAAAGGCAAGCGAAAGAACACAAGCAACAGAAACCAAAGTTACCTGACATCATCAGAACCCAGTTCTCCCACCATAGCAAGCCCTGGATACTCCATCACACAGGAAAAACAGGACTCAGAATTAAAATCACTTCTCATGATGATGATGGAGGATTTTAAGAAGGACATAAGTAACTCCCTTAAAGTAATACAGGAGAACACAGGTAAACAGGTAGAAGCCCTCAAAGAGGAAACACAAAAATCCTTTAAAGAATTGAAAGAGAACACAGGTAAACAGGTAAAGCCCTTAAAGAGGAAACACAAAAATCCTTTAAAGAATTTCAAGAAAACACAACAAAACAGGTGAAGGAATTGAACAAAACCATCCAGGATCTAAAACTGGAAATAGAAACAATAAAGAAATCTCAAAGGGAGACTACTGTGGAGATAGAAAACATAGGAAAGAGATCAGGAGTCATAGATGCAAGCATCACCAACAGAATACAAGAGATAGAAGAGAGAATCTCATGCACGGAAGATACCATGGAAAACCTCGACACAACAGTCAAAGAAAATGCAAAATGCAAAAAGCTCCTAACACAGAACATTCAGGAAATCCAAGATGCAATGAGAAGACCAAACCTAAGGATAATAGGTATAGATGAGAGTGAAGATTCCCAATCTAAAGGGCCAGTAAATATCTTCAACAAAATTATAGAGGAAAATTTCCCCAACCTAAAGTACAAGACACCCATAAACATACAAGAAGCTACAGAACACCAAACAGACTAGACCAGAAAAGAAATACCTCCCGTCACATAATAATCAAAACACCAAATGCACAAAACAAAGAAAAAATACTAAAAGCAGTAAGGGAAAAAGGTCAAGTAACATATAAAGGCAGACCTATAAGAATTACAGCAGACTTTTCACCAGAGACTATAAAAGCCAGAAGATCCTGGTCTGATATCATACAGACCCTAAGGGAACACAACTGCCAGCCCAGACTGCTATACCCAGCAAAACTTCAATCACTATAGATGGAGAAACCAAGATATTCCATGACAAAACCAAATTTGCACAATATCTTCCCACAAACCCAGCACTTCAAAGGATAATTGATGGAAAACGCCAACACAAGGAAGGAAACTACAACCTAGAAGAAACATGGAAGTAATCGTCCAACAACCCCCCAAAAAAAAAAAAGGTAGCTACACAAACATAATTCCACCTCTAATAACAAAAATAACAGGAAGCAACAATCATTTTTCCTTAATATCCCTTAACATCAATGGACTCAATTCTCCAATAAAAAGACGTAGACTATCAGACTGGATACATAAACAGGACCCAGAATTTTGTTGCATACAAGAAACGCACCTCAGTGACAAAGACAGACATTACCTCAGAGTAAAAGGCTGGAAAACAATTTTCCAAGCAAATGGTCCCAAGAAACAAGCTGGAGTAGCCATTCTAATATCAAATAAAATCGACTTTCAACCAAAAGTAATCAAAAAAGATAAGGAAGGACACTTCATACTCATCAAAGGAAAAATCTACCAAGATGAACTCTCAATTCTGAACATTTACGCTCCAAATGCAAGGGCACCTACATACATAAAAGAAACTTTACTAAAGCTCAAAGCACACATTGCACCTCACACAATAATAGTGGGGGATTTTAACACCCCGCTCTCTCCAATGGACAGATCGTGGAAACAGAAACTAAACAAAGACACACTGAAATTAACAGAAGTTATGGACCAAATGGATTTAACAGATATCTATAGAACATTTCATCCTAAAGTTAAAGAATACACCTTTTTCTCAGCACCTCATGGTACCTTCTCCAAAATAGACCATATAATTGGTCACAAAACAGTCCTCAACAGATACAAAAAGATTGAAATAATCCCCTGCATCCTATCAGATCACCACGGACTAAGGCTGGTCTTTAATAATGACAGAACCAAGGGAAAACCCACATCCATGTGGAAACTGAACAATGTTCTACTCAATGATGACTTTGTCAAGGAAGAAATAAAGAAAGAAATTAAAGACTTTCTAGAATTTAATGAAAATGAGGAAACATCATACCAGAACTTGTGGGACTCCATGAAAGCAGTGCTAAGAGGAAAACTCATAGCTCTAAATGCCTACAAAAAGAAATTGGAGAGAGCACACATTAACAACTTGACAGCACACCTGAAAGCTCTAGAACAAAAAGAAGCAAATTACCCAAGAGGAGTAGGCGTCAGGAAATAATCAAACTCAGGGCTGAAATCAACCAAGTAGAAACAGAAAGAACTATACAAAATATCAACAAAACCAAGAGTTGGTTTTTTGAGAAAATCAACAAGATCGATAAACCCTTAGCCAGATTAACCAGAGGGCACAGAGACAGTACCCAAATTAATAAAATCAGATCTGAAAAGGGAGACATAACAACAGAAACTGAGGAAATCCAAAAAATTATCAGATCCTACTACAAAGGCCTATACTCAACAAAACTGGAAAATCTGGATGAAATGGACAATTTTCTAGACAGATACCAGGTACCAAAGTTAAATGAGGAGCAAATAAACCATCTAAACAGTCCCATAACCCCTAAAGAAATAGCAGCAGTCATTAAAAGTCTCCCCACCAAAAAAAGCCCAGGCCAGATGGTTTTAGTGGAGAATTCTATCAGACCTTCAAGGAAGACCTAATACCAATTCTCTTCAAACTATTCCACAAAATAGAAACAGAAGGAACACTACCCAATTCGTTCTATGAAGCTACAATCACACTCATACCTAAACCTCACAAAGACCCAACAAAGAAAGAGAACTTCAGACCAATCTCTCTTATGAATATTGATGCAAAAATACTCAATAAAATTCTAGCAAACCGAATCCAAGAACACATCAAAACAATCATTCATCATGATCAAGTGGGCTTTATCCCAGGAATGCAGGGATGGTTCAATATTCGGAAATCCATCAATGTAATCCACTATATAAACAAACTCAAAGAAAAAAACCACATGATCATCTCATTAGATGCTGAGAAAGCATTTGACAAAATCCAACATCCCTTCATGGTAAAAGTCTTGGAAAGATCAGGAATTCAAGGCCCATACCTAAACATAGTAAAAGCAATATACAGCAAACCAGTAGCCAACATCAAACTAAATGGAGAGAAACTTGAAGCATTCCCACTAAGATCAGGGACTAGACAAGGCTGCCCACTCTCTCCCTACCTATTCAATATAGTACTGGAAGTCCTAGCCAGAGCAATTAGACAACAAAAAGAAGTCAAAGGAATACAAATAGGAAAGGAAGAAGTCAAAATATCACTATTTGCAGATGATATGATAGTATACTTAAGTGACCCCAAAAACTCCACCAGAGAACTCCTAAACCTGATAAACGACTTCAGCAAGGTGGCAGGTTATAAAATCAACTCGAACAAATCAGTAGCCTTCCTCTACATGAAAGATAAACAGGCTGAAAAAGAAATTAGGGAAATGACACCCTTCACAATAGTCACAAATAATATAAAATACCTCGGGGTGAATCTAACCAAGCAAGTGAAAGATCTGTATGACAAGAACTTCAAGTCTCTGAAGAAAGAAATTGAAGAAGATCTCAGGAAATGGAAAGATCTCCCATGCTCATGGATTGGCAGGATTAATATAGTAAAAATGGCCATCTTGCCAAAAGCAATCTACAGATTCAATGCAATCCCCATTAAAATACCAACTCAATTCTTTACAGAACTTGAAAGAGAAATTCTGAAATTTATTTGGAACAACAAAAAACCCAGGATAGCGAAAACCATCCTCAACAATAAAAGAACTTCTGGAGGAATCGCCATCCCTGACATCAAGCTGTACTACAAAGCAATAGTGATAAAAACGGCCTGGTATTGGTACAGAGATAGGCAGGAAGATCAGTGGAATAGAGTTGAAGACCCAGAAATGAACCCACAGAACTATGGTCATTTAATCTTTGACAAAGGAGCTAAAACTATCCAGTGGAACAAGGACAGCATTTTCAACAAATGGTGCTGGTTCAACTGGAGGACAACATGCAGAAGAATGCAAATCGATCCTTTCCTATCTCCTCGTACAAAGCTCAAGTCCAAGTGGATAAAGGACCTTCACATAAAACCAGACACACTGAAACTAATAGAAGAGAAAGTGGGGAAGACCCTCGAATACCTAGGCACAGGGGAAAAGTTCCTGAATAGAACACCAATGGCCTATGCTCTAAGATCAAGAATTGACAAATGGGACTTCATAAAATTGCAAAGTTTCTGTAAGGCAAAGGACACTGTCAATAGGACAAAACGGCAACCAACAGATTGGGAAAAGATCTTTACCAATCCCACATCCGATAGAGGACTAATATCCAATATATACAAAGAACTCAAGAAATTAGACTCTAGACAACCAAATAACCCTATTAAAAAATGGAGTAAGGAGCTAAACAAAGAATTCTCAATTGAGGAAATCCGAATGGCCGAGAAGCACCTAAAGAAATGTTCAGCATCCTTGGTCATCAGGGAAATGCAAATCAAAACAACCCTGAGATTCCACTTCACACCAGTCAGAATGGCTAAAATCAAAAACTCAGGTGATAGCAGATGCTGGCGAGGATGTGGAGAAAGAGGAACACTCCTCCATTGTTGGTGGGATTGCAAAATGTGCAACCACTATGGAAAACAGTCTGGCGGTTCCTCAGAAAATTGGACATATCACTACCTGAGGACCCAGCTATACCACTCCTGGGTATATATCCAGAAGATGCTCTAACACATAACAAGGAAATATGCTCCACTATGTTTATAGCAGCTTTATTTATAATAGCCAGAAACTGGAAAGAACCCAGATGCCCTTCAACAGAGGAATGGATACAAAAAATGTGGTACATTTATACAATGGAATATTACTCAGCTATTAAAAACAATGAATTTGATAAATTCATATATAAATGGATGGAACTAGAAAATATCATCCTGAGTGAAGTAACCCAATCACAAAAGAACATACATGGTATTCACTCACTGATTATTGGATTTTAGCCCAGAAGCCTGAAATACCCAAGATTCAACTCACAGACCACATAAAGCTCATGAAGAATGATGACCAAATAGGGGAGCCTTCAGTCCTTCTTAGAAGGAGTAACAAAATACTCAAGGGTGCAAATATGGAGACACAGTGCAGGACAGAAACTGAAGGAGGGACCGTCTACAGACTATTCCACCTAGATATCCATCCTATGTGCAGTCACCAAAGGTAGAGGTTGATGTGGATGCAGGATGTACACGCTGACAGGAGCCTGATATAGCTGTCTCCTTAGAGGTCTGCAAGAGTCTGACATACTCAGAGGCAGATGCTCACAGCTAACCATTAAACTGAGCATGGAGTTCCCAATGGAGAAGATAGAGTGAAGGCTGAAGGAGTTGAGAGGATTCGCGACACCATGAGGAAAGCAACAATCCCAACCAACCAGAGCCCCCAGGGTCTAAGCCACCAGCCTGGGAGTGCTTAGGGAGGGACTCAAGGCTCCAGCTATATAGGCAAGGGAGCTATATATAAGTGGGAGAAGAGATCCTTTGACCCATGAAGGCTGGACGTAGTGGGGGGGGGATACTCGAGGGTGGGGAGGTGAGGTACAGGGGAGGGTGGGTGGGGGTACACCAACATGGAGGCGGGAAGAGGGGGGAAGGGATAGTGAGTTCCTGGGAGGGAGGGGGGAAATGGGGTAAGGAGAGAACATCTGAAATGTAAAAAATAAAAAAATTTTCAATAAAAAAAAAAAAAAAGAAAGTAGTGTTAGAGGTCCAGGTGCCAGAAAACATGCGAATGAAGTGATACTCAGCGCTCTAAGAAAGAATTAATAAAATTGAATGGCCTTCATAAAAAAAAAAAAATGCTCTACAGTCCAATCTTATGGAAGCCTTTTCTCAACTGAGGTTTCTTCCACTGAGATGACTCTAGCTTATGTCAAATAGACATAAAAACTAGCCATCACAGTATCATGTCTACAATATATGCTGCATTCTTATAACTCGAAGTTTTAGGCTTTGTCAATTTGCTCAAAGTTCTCTAAGAAACTATAAAAAAGTAATTTAGATTTGATAGATTTTTATTGACTAATCTTTTATTAGTAAAAGAAAAATTTACTTAGAGTATCATTTGAATCACCTAAGTGATTGTCTTCTACACTAACTTTTCCATAAAGTCTAAACGTAAAAGAAAACAATATTATTTTCAAAAGTATTTGTGGTGCTTCTACAGGTAATACAGCTAGAAAACAAAATATATTGATGACTAGTGCTACAAACATTCCAAAATAAGAACCTGAAAACCTTACAGTATACTCTTTTCTTTCCTCATAGAGAAGGGGGCACAGATTTAGAAGCATCATCATTTGGAAACAGTTCTCTGCTTGTCATGTAGCTGCATTGCCCTTCTAGTCATAAAGGGCATCACCATGCACATTTTTATAAGGTTCCCAATGATGCTGCCTTTTAAAGTCTCCACTTAATCTGATAGAGAATGTGAGAAGAAAACAGACTTCATAAATGCATATTTGTGGTAATATAATTTCTTCTGAAGGGCATCGGGCTATTTCTGTCTTAAAGGTTAAAGTAATTTTAAAATATAAATGTTTGAGGACAAAGTAAGGAAGCCAAATAGGAGTTCATTATCCTAGCACTTTGGTGCAAACCCACAACAACTTTATTTTCCATTAGAGATTCCTTGGTTGGTTTTCCAGTGAGCACTTTGTAACATTTCTGGTTTATGGCTTCAGGGTGTCTTTCTCCCAAACTCCCATGCTTTATCTTTTCCCTCAAGGCTGTGATATTTCTACCCTTTGGGTACACAGTAGAAAACATTCGCTCTCCAATTGACTTCACAAAGAGACCATAGATCTTTACATAGGGGAGAAAGGGAAAAGGAAAGCTCTGGTCAATAGAAGACAAGAGGGCAATTAACATTTCCCTGTGAGAGTGCTAATATCATTCAGGTTTGGAGTGAGAAATCCTTTAGCATGTGTAATTGTGTTCTTCTTATCATTCCTTCTACATTCAAGTAACTCTCAGAATGTAAACGCAAAAACAGAAGAAGCACTGACTATGTTGGCCAATCATGTAGCATCAGGTTCAAGGAGTCAAAGAGCTGCAATATGTAATTTATTTCAAAAATGCTTTCTGTTTTTATTTATTGACTATTAAAGTGCATAAATTCAGTTTGATTGAAGATATAGGAGCCTTCTATTGTTGTAGAGAAGTATATTTCCAAGTTCCAGATCATCTGGTAATACAGTCTTGGGATAAGACATAGTGAAGTGTACTGCAGTATCTGAGAAACACTGAAGTGGAATGAAGCACAAAAGACATTTGGTACTGAGTTATTTATAATTGGAATTTGGTTTTGCTTTGTTCAGAATATGACTGTGTCCTGTTTTTTTCTCTCCTGAAATATAAAAGTATTTAACTTTTTAAAAAATATGTGTCTACAGTTAAGAGGCATTGGATTTCAAGAGATTGAATATTTTAAAGAGACTGAGTTTTTAAGTATTTGAATTTTTAAAGACTGTGGGAGTTTTTAAATTTGTAAAATGTTTTATACTGTAAAGTCAATATTAATATTTGATCTTGGGAATAAGCAAAAAAGAAAAGGCTGTAGCTTAATAGTGAGGTATTTGTGTATCCCTTGACAAGGGATAGTTTTATGGCAACTTGACACAAGCTAGAATCACCAGAGAGGAAAGAGCCTCAACTGAAGACAAAGCATCCATAAAATTGGGCTGTAGGTAAGCTTGTGAGGCATTTTCTTAATTAGTGACTGATGTGAAAGGGTCCAGTCTACCATGGGTGTGACTATTTTGGGGCTGGTGGTCCTGAGTTCTATAAGAAAGCAAGTTGAGCAAGCCATGAGGAGCAATCCAGTAAGCAGCACTCTTCCATAACCTCTCTATTTAGCCCTTCCTCCAGATTTCTGTCCTGTTTGCCCTGACTTCCACCAGTGATGGAAAGTGATGTGGAAGTGTAAGCCAATCAAAAACCCATTCCTTTCCAACATGTTTTTGGCCATGATGTTTCATTACAGCAATGATAACCCTAAGAAAGGGTTTAGTTGTTCTTAACATCATATTTAGGGATTGCTTGACAGGAGCTGCAGGATTAAGCGAAAAATTGAGATCCATAGCTGATCTTGTAAAATAGGAAGTATCAGTCAATGAGGATGAGAGAGAGAAAGAGAAGACTCAGTGGGGTATATACTAAAGAAGGAGTCAATTTGAGTATGATATATGATCCTAGTCAGGAAATTAATAACGGCACTATTTTTCTACATTTTTCCATGTCCATTTGTCTTGTTTTTTTAAATAGCCTATAAACTTTTTAAAGATAAAACACACAACTCTCCAAAACCCTTCCCAGGGTTTATTGTAGATAAAAATTCATTATTCCTATTGTGTTGGTTCCTTTCCTTGCCATTCTGATAAGGTACTTTGACAACAGCAGCTTAAGAAAGAGTTCATTTTGCCTCATACTTCCTGGGGTCAAGCTAGTACCAGGGGAAGTCACAACAGCCTTTTGGCAGTTGGTCCTATTTTGTCCAGTCAAGAAGCTGAGAGGGATGAATGATAGTGTTCAGCTCAGCTCTCCTTGTTCTTCAGTTCAGAATCCCAGTACAGAGTTTAGGTTGATCTCACCACTTCGATTAATCTAATCTAGATAATTTGTCACAGGCATGCCCAGAGACTAATCTAATTTAGAGAATCTCTCACAGGCATGCCTGGAGGTCTATCTCCTAGATGATTCTAGATTCTGTCAAGCTGACAATCAATATTAACCACCACCTTTTCCTAATATATACTATCAATCAAGCTGACAGGAGGTAAGAACAGGACCTTAAAACAAGCAACCAAAGAGCACACAGAACATAATGGATAAGATCATTCTGACAAATGCCTAAGGGATGTCTATGTTGGCATTCCTTCCTGTGAGGAAAGAGCCAATTATTTATCTAGTTTTGGTGCAAGTATGTATGTGTGTATGTGTGTGTGTGTGTGTGTGTGTGTGTGTGTGTGTGTGCGTGTGTCTTCATGTGTATGCATATGTATGCAGGTGTAGAGGCAGAAGCCATGTCAGGTGTCATTCCACAAGAACCATCCACCTTATTATTTTGAGACAGTATCTCTCAATGGGACGAACCTAGTGCTCATTAATTAGGCTAGAATTACTGCTTAGCAAACCCCCCAGAGATCTTTGAATCTGCATCTTCCCAGAATCTAAAGAGTGCATCAGCATGCTCAACTTCTGTGGAGATGCTGAGGCTCAAATTCAGGACCTCATGCTTATGCAGCAAGCATGTCACTAAAGAAGCTATTTCCCATCTCCAACAGCCTATTCCTAAGCTATTTATTCAAGGTAAGACCCGGCAATGCTAAGACTCAGTTTTCAGCAAGCACACTGACAATTGCAGTTTTGTGGGATTTAAAGCATATGTAGACCAAGGTGGGAAGCTCACATTAAGGTATACGTACACATTTCCAAATAAAAATTTGATGCAAAGTAGATATTATTTTGAATATGAAATTCAATTATGAAACAGACAAAGCATTGTTAAGTGTTGATAAATTACAAACACTACTTGATCGAAACTGGTGAACAATTAATAGTTTTTACATATACTGTAATTAAGACTATTTGCCATAGACCAGCTTGCAGATCTTAATTCTGTTTTTCCTTCGCTATTCATGTTCTCCCTGTACCTAGCAATGTCAGCGATGGCAGCTCATAGCTCTTCCAATACTCAGTGGTGCAGTGGATAAGAGAATTCTTACAATTGTTTCTACAGCTAGACAGTAGTCAGTGCCATTACTATGTGAAATTACATAAACTAAAGTCATCCTCATCTTTAACACCTCCCAAATGCCTGCATTTGATATTGAGATGTAAAGTGAATAAATTAATTAAATAAAAAAATTCAAGTCAGGAGCTTCTGAATGGCTCAGCAGGTAAATGCTTGCTGCCCAAACCTGGGCAAAATGTATCCCACAAAGTTGTCTTTTGACCTCTACATGTACAAATTAGCAGAATAATAATTTGTAAAAATAAAAAGACAACAGAAAAAATTTTAGAAAGAAAATAAACAAACAAACAACAATCAAAACAAAACAAAACAACAACAAAACCCTAAACCTATAAAAATCAGGCTGGAGATATGGCTCTGTGATAGAGCACATAGAAGGCCCTGGGCTACGCTCTTAGCAGCAAAAATAAAAACACAAAAAATACATGGAAGGAAGTGAATCTAAGACCTGATTTCCTCTGAACTTAGCATCAAGGAATAAAGATCCTGGAGCCCAGAAGACCTGGCTAGACTCACAATCTAGTAATTCCAGGTTTCTCCGATATCGTCCCTCATCCTAACTCAGAATTTTGAGTTTAGCTCTGATTGGCAGCAGATAGAAGTAAAAACGTGGAAGCATCTGTCTGACGCAACTTGGTGCAAAATGTATTTCCTGGAAGAATCAAGAACCACTGCCAGCTTCTAAGGACCTTGTTTATAGACTAAGATAAAATGACATCACCAATACTAAACCCTATCAAAGAGTACACTGGATTCCCTAGAACTGGAGTAATAGACAGTTGTGAGCTTTACTGTGGGTGCTTGAAATTTAGCCCAGTTCCTCTGAAAGAGCGGCCAGTGTTCTTAACATCTGGGTCATCTCAACACTTATTAACAACTCCCCTAACTCATCCCAGCTTCCCAATTCCCTTTTAAATCTAGTATAATTCACTTTAATAACAGGATTGCAATCTAAAGATCCTCAAAATTCCAAGAGCCTGTGGTGTTTAACCCAAGTCTCTCTTCCAGTCATCTCTTATCACCCCCACCTACTCACACACACATATCCCTGTTCACATTGACCTTGCTGCCTACTAAGCATGCCACGTCTGTTCCACTCAATCTTTGAAAATGTTTCTCTCTTGCCCTGCAGCACTTTTTTCTTTTGTTGTCCTTGTGAAAGCTCACACCTCCAGGGAGACCTTCTTCTCCCCATTGCAGTCTCCTTTGCCTGATCTATTTTCCTCTGAAGCCTTTAACACACCTCGTTTTTAGATGCTGTTCTGTCTTACAGGAGTATAGGAGCTGCAGGAGGCAGGGGCTTGTCTTGAGCCAATGTTACTGCAAACAACAAGATTAATATTCAGCCTGTGACAAATACATACCTGATATTTATGTCACAAATTGGTAAAATGAGTAATTCATTTCTTATCAGATTAATTTTTCCCATTTTTATGTTTTAAGGTTAACAGCAGTTTCTCTTTCTCATCTTGCATTTTAAGATGACAACTGAGAAATTCAAACTGAAGGGGGAGTTTGGCAAATGGGAAAGAAGCATGTAGTTCTGTCTCATCTATTTAATTCAGATTGATGAGAACTCTGGTTGACCTTCTGTACCTAGGACTATGTAGAAATGGATTGAAAAAGAAATTTTCTAGGCTAAAAGGGAAGATTATGTGTACATAATGATCTATTTGAAGATAGGAGCTGGCCTTGCTTTAATTGGGAGGTTTAACTACTGTCTCTACAGGAAAGGGGGTATATAAAAGGCTTATTTTTTTCAGCCCTTCAGGGCACTTTCATGTGGCAGGTGCTAAGGAAGGAGGGTCACATCTTCACTGGATATCAGAAGGCAATGACAGATTCTCTTCAGGTATGGGTTCTAGAGCCCCAGATTGTGATCATCTCTGCTTATCTTTTCCATTTGCCCTTAGACTATTAAGGATAAGGAAATCTCATTATCTTTTGAAACAGGGCCCCATCTATAACCAAACCCAAAGCCCTTAAGTGCTGCCTGTTCCTGTTGTATTCTCTGGGAGGATTTTTATTTTTAGCTTTGCTTCTTGCCACTAAAAAGTTTTGCTCATTCCCTAAGGGAAATGCAATGGCTTTTTCCCTGGGAATGAAACCTAGACACATTTGTCCAGGGTGATAGACCTTCTGTTTGGGCATGGCACTCAGATTCTGTTGGACATTTCCAGGGCATTGTTTGTCACTCAGAGGTAACCTGTAAAATTGAGTATATGGTACCTTTGTTGCACATTAAAGCAATATGAGCTATGCTTGAGCTAAGAGACAAAAAAAATTTATTTCTCCCATAGCAAAAAATTATACTCTACAACATGTGCTTAGTAATTACAAATCTTTGCATGGACATGAGTGCCACATTCATGATACACCCCAGTGGCACCATTTCAAGGTTGCAGAGTCACCTTTTATAGACTATTCATTTCTAATCACTCCTGGTACAGCTCTGTCTGCCACAGTTTGCTCTGCATGGGCGTTCCTGTAACAAACTGGAATGTTGCTGAGTGATTTCTTTAAAGCATATATAATGCTAGTGCATATGTTTTAAGTGCTGTGAAAAACTGTCACCATGTTCCTTGGAGATGGAATAGTGGGAGTGCGAAGAGAGGGGACAACCACAACTTTGATCACTTTTAACAGTAAAATAGTCCTATATGTTTTAAGTATCTTTGAGCATTTCTGTTCCAGTGGGTCAGTTTACCTTTAGAAATGATGAAGAAATTGGCCAAGAGACAGGGCTTAGGTATGCTCATCTATAGTCTTATTTCTTTACATTACCAGATATGTCAGAATTTATATACCTTCTTTTTCTTTTAATTTGATCTTCACAACAATATGCTGTCCTTGAAAGAGTATAGTGAAGAGAGTAATGTGGTCAGAGCATACACTCTCAGAAAGCAAAATTATAGATGTCTAGGTCAAAATCAAGATTCTACTACGCTATCAAGGTCACTTGGCTTTGTCATCTCTAGACTAGGACAGTGACAAATTTCTAATTGATTTGCTGATGGCATTAACATAATTATCTGACACATAAGTGTGTAATATTATCTAGTTTTTCTATTATAGTCATTTTATAGATAAAATAATAGCTTCAGTAGGATAGCACAATATGCTCATGATTATACTGCTAACAATTGACCTGCATTTGGATCCAAGTATCTCTGATTACAGATATTTTGATTTCAGATTGGTGTCACAGCCCAGAAAAGAATAGAGAACCAGTTCTCATGGAGCATGTTTGAGAGGATTATCTGAAATATTGAATAACAAATTCATGTTGAGCAACAGATATAATGTTATAAGAAGGTGAGCCATTCTGGTTGTAGTTTTTCATATGTTATTACTAATCGAGATCTTTTCTAAAGTAGAACCGAACACTGATGAAACAGTTGCTTAGGTTTTTCTTCCTCTTATATAAACAACTGGACTACAAAAACTACCTTCCTGCAACTAGGTGTGCTGTGTAGCTGGGTTCCTGGCCAGTGTTATGTGGGCAGGAATGCTGAGCGCCCTTTCTAGTTGCAGCCTGAGAAATCTCTGTGTGGTATTTTGATGTTTTCACTTTCTATTAGTCAGACAGGCGATGGTCATCTGATACTAGTTGGACTATAATTGATGATGGGAACTCACAAAGAGGATGGCTTTTGAGGCTCTGAATCACTGATAAAGTAAAACCATCACTATTCAGAGCCCCATTCTGAATTTTATTTGAAATATATGTAATCTGAAATATACACAAATATAATTTATATATTATACAGTGTTTGGAAATTAATATTTGGAGGTGTATCTGTGAGAATAGCTAATGTTAGTTTAGTGATCCTCAGCACTGTAACTAGGTGAGTGAGTTTTTCATTGTCTAGAGGTGTGAGTGTAATTTCATTTACTCTGTGTACAATCTCATGTTTGTACAGGAGACTAAATTTGTTGAGACTAAATGAAGTCAATATTTTATTTTGGCCATCCTATAGATTGTAAATACCTGAAGTATATCATTCAAAATAGTTTTATGATTGAATCATCTTCAACATTTTTTAATGAAGGAAGGAATCAAGGTTTATTTATAAAATTTCCTAGCTTTTTAAATTAGTTTTTTAGTTTTGAGATTAGAATATAATAACATTGTTAATCCCCTCCCATGTCTCCTCCCATAACACTTGCATATACCTCTCCTTGGTCTCTTCAAATTAATGATCCCATTTTCATTAACTGTTTGCCAAGTCCTGCTTGGCCATATGTAAGTCTACTGTCCCTGGAATAGAGCCAGCAGGGTCCATCCAGCAGGGATGACAAAGATGGTCATCCATCTGTGTCGATGGTGCTATGGGCAGAAGGCTTGTTTGTATAATAGTGTATTCACATTCCTCTTTTGAGGAATGTCTTCTCTGCCAAGGTTAGTGACCTCATGACAACCAGAGACAGCATGAGTCCAGGAGGTAAGGACATGTCTATGTCTTAGCAAAATGGTAAAATGCTGTGACTTTCAGAACAGTCCTTAAGGCTGTAGGAAAGAATGCTGAAACTATGAGTTTGAAAATACATAACTTCCTTTGGGTATATGCCCAGGAATGGTATAGCTAGATCCTCAGGTATTACTGTGTCCAATTTTCTGAGGAACTGCCAGACTGATTTCCAGAGTAGTTGTACCAGCTTTCAATCCCATCACCAATGGAGGAGTGTTCCTCTTTCTCCACATCCTCGCCAGAATCTGCTGTCACCTGAGTTTTTTATCTTAGCCATTCTGACTAGTGTGAGGTGGAATCTCAGGATTGTTTTGATTTGCATTTCCCTGATGACTAAGAATGTTGAATATTTCTTTAGGTGCTTCTAGGGCATTTGAGTTTCCTCAGTTGAGAATTCTTGTTTAGAACTGTACCCCATTTTTGATAGGATTATTTAAGTCCCTGGAGTCTAAGTTCTTGAGTTCTTTGTGTATATTGGATATTAGCACTCTATCAGATATAGGATTGGTAAAGATCTTTTCCCAATCTGTTGGCTGCCGTTTTGTCCTATTGACAGTGTCCTTTGCTTTACAGAAGCTTTGCAATTTTATGACATCCCATTTGTTGATTAAGATTCTCCAACATATAACAAGGACACATGCTGCACTTTATTCATAGCAGCCTGAAGTATAAAAGCCAGAAGCTGGAAAGAACCCAGATGTCCTTCAACAGAGGAATGGATACAGAAATGTGGTACAATTATACAATGTAGTAAAATGGAATACTACTTGGCTATTAAAAACAATGAATTCAAGAAATTCTTATGAAAATGGATGGATCTAGGAAATATCATCTTGAGTGAAGTAACCCAATCACAAAAGAACACACATGGTATGCATTCACTGATAAGTAGAAACTAGCCCAAATGCTCAGAATACACAGGATACAATTCACAGACCACACAAAACTCAAGAAGGAAGGACAAAGTGTGGGTGCTTCCATCCTTCTTAGAAGGGGGAACAAAATCCTCAAGGAAGGAAATACAGAGACAAAGTGTGGAGCAGAGACTGAAGGAAAGGCCATCCAGAGACTGCCTCACCTGGGGATCCATCCCATATATAGTCACCAAACCCAGACATTATTGTGGATGCCAACAAGTACATATTGTGAGGAGCCTGATATAGCTATATCCTGAGAGGCTCTGCCAGAGCCTGACAAATATAGATAGGATGCTTACAACCAACCACTGGACTGAGCACGGGGTCCCCAATGGAGTCCCCAATGGAGGAGTTAGAGAAAGGACTGAAGGAGCTAAAGGGGTTTGCAACCCCATAGGAAGAACAATAATATCAACCAACCAGACCTCCCAGAGCGCCCACGGACTAAACCAACAACCAAAAAGTACACATCGAGGGACCCATGACTCCATTCGTGTATGTAACAGAGAATGCCCTTGTTGGGCATCAATGGGAGAAGAGGCCCTTGGTCCTGTGAAGGCTCGATGCCCCATTGTAGGGGAATTCAAGGGCGGGGAGGTGGGAGTGGGTAGGTGAGTGGGGGAACACCCTCATAGAAACAGAGGAGGGGGGATGTGATAGGGGAGCTCAGGGGTAGCCTGGGAAATGTAAATAAAGAAAATAACGAAAAATAAAGAAATAATAAAATAAATGTAAATAAAGAAAATAAACAATAGAAGAAAAGAAAATATATAATTTCTCAACTATGCAAAATATAAGGATGCAATATAAATTGAAAAAGGAGCTTCACAAGTCTAAAGGAACAGAGGCAGCTGCACTACAAGCCAACTTCTCAGAAAGAGACTAAGGAAGAAGGTAAAGATATTTAGGGAGTGGTAATCAAAAGACAAGATTCTCTCCCCAACTAAGTTTTTTGTTTATGCTTACAAAGGCAGGTGTATTACTGAGTTCAAGGTCAGCCAGGGACAAAGCTAACTTAGGTCAGAAAGGTAATTTCAGGGTGGGCTGCCACCTAGCTATCTTACTGTCTGTGCTTGTGTTTGCTGTCTTTTTCTAAGAATTGAGGGGTTGAAGTCATGGGATGTTGATTCATGGAATAATTAGAAGGGAACCTGGGGTAAAGATTGAATTGGTATGTAAAATAAAAGACTATGCTTTTTGATCTGCAAAAGATGAGCAATCCAGAGAATTTTTAGAATAGCAAGAAAAAGTGGTCTTGAGCAGAACAGAGAGAGAGAGAGAGAGAGAGAGAGAAAGAGACAGAGAGAGAGAGAGAGAGAGAGAGAGGAGAGGAGAGAGAGAGAAGCAGTCTAGAAAGCAGTCCTGAGCAGAACATAGGCTTTCAGCTTGGACCCATGGTTTGACTTCAAGTCATTTGTTTCACTGCTCTCAAACATTCCTTCTCTCAGAACCCTACTTCAAGCTGAGGCTGGTCCTCAGCAGTTGTTACATGCATATATACATAGTTATATGTATATGAGGCACAGTCCCAGACAAATCATACCTAGTGGAAGGACTTATGTGAGAGGTTTTATTGGCAGACATAGTCTCTGTGTGTGTGGGGGGGGGGTATGAGACTCGGAGGAGGAGAAGAAGAAGAAGAGGAAGAGGAAGAAGAAGAAGAAGAAGAAGAAGAAGAAGAAGAAGAAGAAGAAGAAGAAGAAGAAGAAGAAGAAGAAGAAGAAAGAAGAAGAAGAAGAAGAGATTGTGGGGTGGGGGGGACAAGTTTTTTTATCTGGGCTGTGACATATGTGATACATGCTCAAAAGGACATGAGGAGGGTGCCATGGCAACAAACACTGTGGTCTACAGATGACTGTCTCCTAGAGATGAAGTGTCTTATCACTGTGTCCAGGAGCTGGCTGTAAAGACACTTCTAGCTGTCCATGGGTGTATCTGATGCTAACATACCTCTCTTTTTCTTATCATAAAGAGAAGAAAAAAGGGGAGAGTGATGGTGAGGTAGGAATTGGTATGTCAGATCTCTCAAACTGATTCCTGCTGTCTAGGGGCTTCAGCAATTCTGTGGCATAGCTGACCCTCACGATCAGGGCTCATTCTATAGTCATACACACTAGGCTCCTCTGTGAACAGTGGTTGGTAATCAGGTAAAAGGAAGTGATTGTTTGGTTAGAAATTTTTTTAATTTCTCATTGGAGGAATGTAGAGATGAGGTTATTGAGGCTGGAAGCAAATAGTAAAGCCAGAAAAATGAAGAGAAGGTGCATTAGGAAAGACAGTATCAATTTCCATATAGGATATTCGAAAACCCAGGAATTAGAGCCCTCATGCAGTTGGGATTGAAGGATTTTAGATAGCGTTTGAGAAACTTGGGAGGTGAATTCAGGACCATTGTCTGACTGAAGGGAGGCTGAGACTCCAAATCTGGAAATGATCTCTCAGAGGAAGAGATCAGAGACTGTTGGAGCCCTTTATTGGTGGTGGGGAATACCTCCACCCACCCTGAGAAGGAGTCCACCAAGACCAGGAGGTACTTGGCATGTTTGACAGTGAGCATGTGGGTAAAATCAAGTTGCTAGTCAGTTCTAGGAAGGGAACCTCTAGCCTGGTGAGTAGGAAAAGAGGTGATACAATACCTGGAGAGTTAGAGTCTGACATCTGACAGATTTTGCAAGAGGCAGTGATAGATTTTTTAAGAAGGAAAAGTCCTCAGGAGTAGTCTGTAGATGTAGTTTTAACAAAATAAGGCAATGCTTGGCTGAAAGGATGAAAGAGCTGGTGAAGATAGGACAGAGTATGATGAGTGTCAGGGGGTAAGAGTGGGATATGGGTTGTAGTGTAAGAATTCCCTAGAGAGGACTAGATGAGTCTAGGCCCCAAAGTGCCACAGCTCTAGCTGCCTTGTTGGCTTGATTGCTTCCCTTGGAGACAATAGAGTCATCTGTCTGGTGGAATTTGCACTGGACAATTCCAATATCTGTGGGGAGATGGGAGGCTTTTAGAATGGCCATAATTTGGTTTGCATTATTTACTGATCCTTCCTTTATAACCTGTGCTCCTTGCAGCTAGCAGCATTGGACAGGACAATACGGAAAGCATATTTAGAGTATGTGTAGATGTTTAGAGATTGTCTCGATGTCGGTTGAGAGGCATGGGTAAGAGCTATTAGTTCAGACTGTTGATTGGTGGTGTGGGCAAACCACCTGTGTCTAACACTATAGCATAGCCAGCTCTACTGGTTCCTTCAGTAAAAAGGAGTTGCCGTCTATATACCAGGTATAGATGGCCTGGGGCAATGTGACCTCTTGTGTGTGACGGATGAGGTAATAGTTCCTCTAGGGTTTCAATGTAGGAGTGAGATAGAGAGTGGTTAGCTTTTGGCTGAGGAAGATTAGAAATATTAAGAGGTAAGTTAGTGTGGAGTCTTCTATTGCTGATACCTAAAAGGAAAGGACCCTGGAGGCAGGCAGAGTTTGTAAGCCTTTGTAAGTTAGGAGCTGTGACAGGTTATGAGAAGAGAAGATGGTGAAACCCAAAGTTTAGTTTTTTTGGACTCTCGAATAGAGAGTTGAACAGCTGCTAAAGTACATATACAAGGTGTCCATCCCTGGATGATTAGGTCTAGGTTTTTTTTGTTTTTTGTTTTTTGTTTTTTTTTTGACAAGTATGCTACAGGTGCAAAAGAGAGTCCAAGTTGGTGGCTTAGGACTCAAAGGACAAATCCCCCCTTTTTTTTTTTTCAGTTACATAGAGAGAGAAGGGACGGGTCAGGTTCGGGAGGTGTAAGGCCTAAAAGAGAGCTGCTTGAAGCCTTTGAAAAGGCTTGGTAACAGGTTTGAGAAGAGGTTCATGAGTGGAGCCTGATGCTGCTTCATATAAGGGGCAGAAAAGGAGGGAAAAGGAAGGAACTCAGGAACATAAAAAGCTATCTATTCCTAGGAATGATAAAATCTCTTCCTTTGTAGAGGGAACTGTTAGAGACTGAATTAGATTTTTTTCTAAGGTAATGGCCTTGTGGGTTGGAGTAATTGTTAGTCCCAAATAGGTGAACCAAAGAGTGGACAGTTAGATTTCAGAAAGTGACACTCTGTAGCCTCGACTGCACAGGATATTTAGAAAACAGAGGTGTCAGCTTGGCTAATTTCTAGAGAGGGACTACAGAGAATAATATCATCTATGTAATGGACAATCATAGATTTAGGGGGTGACAGAAAAAGTAAGTAAGCCAGGACTTGGCTAAATAGGTGTGGGCTGTCTCAGAATCCATAAGGTAGAACAGGTCAGTTGGGTAGGATATTGGGTGTCCTGGTCAGTCTAGGTAAAGGCAAAGATGTTCTGTGACTGGGCATCTAAAGGGATAGAAAAGAATGCATCTTTGAGATCTAGGACTGAGAAATGAGAAGTTCCCAAGGGGATAGTGGAAAGAAGTGTGTAAGGATTAGCCACAACAGTCTGGAGAGGAACTACTGCAGAATGAATGAGCCTGAGATCTTGAACCAGGCTATAGGTTCCATTAGGTTTCTTAACTTCTAGTTTAGGAGTGTTAAAGGAAGAAGAGGTAAGACAGAGGAGTTTTTTCCTTAGGAGGTCAGAGATGATAGGCTTAATTCCCTTGAGGCTCTGTAGAGAAAGAGGGTATTGAGCTTGGGTGATGTACCTTGCAGTGTCCTGTAATTGGATGCCAACAGGAGAAGAATGTTTAGCCACAGAGGTGTACTGGACATCCAGACTCGGAGGTCTACCTGAGAGGCTGCCAAAGGGAACAACAGAGTTAGTAGGTTGGGTGGCTAGGGGGAGGATGAGAGGGGCTGCTGGCGTGTTTGAGTTTAGGTGAGTGGGGAAAGCAAAAGAAATAGAGGCTCCCAACTTAGCTAGAAGATCCCTTCACAGTAAGGAGACAGGACACATTGGCACCACCAAAAAGGAATGGGTGAGAGGAACACCCCTAGAAATGCAACTAAGTGGTAGAGTCTGGTGAGATTGGTAAGGGAAATGAGAAGGAGAGGTGGGACCCCAAAACTGTCAGGACCAAGTAAGTAGCCCTAGTATTCAAGAGGAAGGAGATGGATTGCCTAGATACCATGATGACTATCTGGGGCTTCCTGCTGGTGATGAAAGTGGTCAGGTCAAGGGATCATAGGCCCCTGGTCCCAGGAGAGGACTAGCCACCCTCTACATGTCTAAGGGACAGATTTATGCACAGTCTTTATGACTGGTCTTCTAGCTGACTCCTTCCTTTTAGGAGTTCTAGCTTGCGTGAGGCCTCTCTTGCAATCTTCTAAGTACATAGTGCCAACAGTCTGGTAAATGGTCCTCTCTGTCCAAGCTCTTACCTATCTTCACTCCAAACCCTCTCTTTGTTCTTCCTGTCCCCTTTACTCAACTTCATCTAGCTATGAAACCTCTACCAGACGAAACTTCTACTATTCTCCATTCAGCTAATGAACCCGTGGTAACAGCCTGCCTCTACAATTTCTCCTACTTCCCCAGGCTCCTCAGCTTCCTCTTCCCACTAGATTTTCCCAGAGCCACCTTGCATGATTTCTCTAGACTCCTCTCCTTCTGCATCAGCTACAGGTGGCTCCAGTCATCCTACAATGGCATCTATTTTCAGCCCTCCCAGCGCTTGCTCTAAATCTGCAGTCAACCTTCCCACTTCTTCCACTACCCAGCCTAACCCACCATCAGTTCTTCCTTTAAGAGAAGTTGCTGGGGTAGATAGCCTAACTAGAGAACATGTTTCCTTCTTGCTAAATGAACTTTCTCAAAAAAATTAAATAAAATAATACAAAAATTGGGATCTTATACCCCAAAACCCTTCTGCCTCTTCTGCCTTTATTAAAGAATTTCAATATATCACTCAATCTTATAGCTTGAATTTCCATGATATTCATGTGATTCTCAGTAACAATTTACTCCCTGATGAGTTGCAGGTGAGTTTGGGAACAGGCGAGGATATATGCAGATGAAATTCATCAAACAGATTCAGCATATCCAAACGGTTTTGGGACAATACCTGACCAGGATCCTCAGTGGAATTATAGTTCCCCCTGCGATATTCTAGCCAGAGACTAATTTGCAACCTGCCTCCTGACTGATTTCCATAGGGCTGTCCTGAAACCAATAAATTTTGAAAAACTCCAAGAGGTCATCCACGATAAACAAGAAAACCCCTCTCAATTTTTAGAATGCCTTACAAAGGCCCTGCTACAATATATTAATTTAAACCCCGATGAGGGAATAAGACAACACGTACCTGTGGATATAACTACAAATATTTATACTACAGTTAGAAATTATTGGTTTAGTAAAGTGGTAATTTTTGATTCATGACTTCACTAATCCTGGGCTATTGACTAAGATTCCAGTACCAGATGTGGTTTCCCTTTTACTGAGCAGGCTTTAAATTTAATTAGAGGGCTGCCAGTTATCACCAAGGTATGTGTGACACTACTGTACACTTAAGGTTATGGTGCCATGCTAGTAGTTGTTGTGGTCCATAGGCATCTTAGTTAGGCAAGGTTGCCGGTTGCTTCCCTCTATGAAAGCTAGTCCTTAGGGAGGAGATATTCATGGCAGTTCCAGCTCAGAGCTCTCAGAGTGTCTGAAGTGCATGGTGTCTTCAGTAATAGGGAATTACCTTCTATCTCTGGGGACAACCAAGAGCAACAGAAATAGGCTGTGACGTTTTGGGAGCCTTTTGGATAACCCTGACAAACAACTCAAAAGAGAGTTTCATATGCCTGGTGCTGGAATTATCGTTTGGTAGTTTTTAGCTCAGACCTTTGTCAGCCCAAATAAGAAAATTCTGTTTAAGCTATGTATGTATATGTATATTTATACACTTATGTATAATGTGTATTATAGTTTTTAAGGGGCTAAAAGAAGATTCCTTATAACTTTTAAAGGCATTCTTCATTGTTATTTTACCCTCCTCCAT
Source organism: Mastomys natalensis (assembly GCA_021653895.1). NCBI lineage: Eukaryota > Metazoa > Chordata > Mammalia > Rodentia > Muridae > Mastomys > Mastomys natalensis. The sequence goes on from JAJTUV010000704.1 coordinate 1,304,891, forward strand.
ATTTGTCTCCCTCCTCTCCCTAACTAGAGATCCCATTGATCCTATTTCCCCAATCAGATCATTTTTACCCATGTCTATTGTCGGCATCCCCACTATGGCCATGGTCCTGTGTTATTGTCTATCATTTCTTCAGGAAATGCACTCACATTTGAAGATTTGAGGTTAGGGTCCTTTAATAAGAATGAGGTTTGTGTTTTTTTTGGGGGGGAGGGGGGTTGGAATACCTTGTTCAGTATGATCTTTTCTAATTCCATCCATTTACCTGCAAAGTTCATGATTTTCTTTTCTGTACAGTTGAATAGCATTCCACATATACCACATTTTCATTGTTCACTAGTCAGTTGAATGGCATTAAGTGCTTCTAAATGAAGCTATTGTGAACAGAGCAGCAATGACTATGACTAAGCAAGTATCAGCAAAGTAGGATTTCGAGTCTTTTTGGTATATGTCAAGGAGTGGTAATGATGGATCATAGAGTAGATTGATTTTTAGCTTTTTGAGGACCATACAACTGATTTCCAGAAAGGATACACAAGTTTGCAATCCTACCAACAAGAAAAGAGGCCCCATTTGTTCCACATTTCCTCCAGCATTAGGTGGTAATTGTTTGGTTGATCTTCACCATTCAACTGGGGGAAGATGAAACCTCAAAGTTCTCTAATTGCTATAAACCATGAACATTTTTTTTGAGATAATTTGTCTTTTTTTTTTTTTTTTTTTTAAAAAAAAACACTTTGTCCTTTGCCCATTTTAGATTTTTTTTCTCAAGTTATTCATATATTCTGGATATGAATCCTCTGTCAGATGTATATCTAGAGTCTTCAAATTCTGTGGGCTTCTTTTCACCCATTTGATAACTTACATTTTATCATTCAATTGGGGGACCTCTAGTTTATCAAACCCTCCCTGAGTTTTTTAGATCTTTGTGGATATTGTAAGAGCTTGGTCTTTTTCCATTGAAGCTTTTACTATTCTTTCTCTGTTCTCTGTGTTTAATGTTTAATGTTTTGATTATTATGTTCTAGGGAGCTTTCTCTTCTCATCCAATCTATTTACTGTTCTTTATGCTTCTTGTACCTTTATAGGTATCTGATTCTTTTGGTTAGGAAAATTTTCTTGTAGGATTTTGGTGAAAATATTTTCTGAGTCTTTGAGTTGGGATTCGTCTATTCCTGTTATTCTTAGATTTGGTCTTTTCATAGTGTCCCCAGATTCCCTGGATGATTTGTATCAGTAGTTTTTTTAGATTTAACATTTTCTTTGAGTAATATATCAATTTCTTCTATTGTATCTTCAGCATCTGATATTTTTCTTCTTTCTCTTATATTCTGTATATAGTAAAGCTTGCCTCTCTAATTCTTCAAATTTCTAAATTTTTCATTTGCATAATTCCATCAAATTGTGTTTTCTTTATTGATTCTATTTTCATTTTCAGGTCTTAAATAATGTTATTCATATTCTTCAACTGTTTGTGTTTTCCTGGATTTCGTTTAAGGGATTTATTCGTGTCCACTTTAAGGACTTCTATCATCTTCATACAGGTAGTTTTAAGGTGTTTTACTTCTGCTTCAATTTTGTTGGAATATAGACTCTAGTGAAGACACATTGCCCTGGTTATTCTTGTCTTTTTATCCTTGCATCTAGGCATCTGGGATCAGGATGTTTATAGGTCTAGGTATTCCGGATTCGTCTTTGTTGGGCAGGTTGGTTTATCTTTTCTCTCTTGACTTTGGAGTATGATGTCTCTGTGTTTCCTGTTTTCCTGACCCCCTCACCTGGTGTTAATAGGGAATGCCTGCTGGTGTAGGAAGCTGGGATGCTAAGATAAGTTAGGGAAAAGAAGGTTAGAGGAAAAGGTCTTTATGATCTCTTAAGGATGGAGTCAGAGAAGAAAGAGAGACTATAGCAGGTTTCCTGCTACAGAGCTGGGAATAAGACAAGGGGGAGGGGATTGGAACTGAAGAAGCAAAGGAGGAGGTAGGCCTTAGACTACTTATTGCCCAGGAGGGAGTGGCCTTTGGTTTAGCAGAGCTTACCTGCTGGGTTTAGGGTCAGAAACAAGGTAACAAAAAGGGAAGGAGGACGGGGTTACAATGGGAATATCTGTTGGATTTATCAGAGACGTGAACAGGGATCAAGGAAGGCTGCCACAGGTGTTCTGCTGTAGTTTTAGGGATGAAACTGGGGAAATGGATCTAAGTAAGAGATTATCTTTGGGCAGGGCAGCCTACCTGCCTTTGTAGTTGGAATGACCTGTAGCTTAGCAGGGAGTCCCCGCTGGAGTTGGGGGAGGGAGGTTAGTAGGGGAAGATCCCTGGGATCCCAAGGGAATGGGATCAGAAGCAGGGAAATGATGTTTGCTGGGTAACCTGGGATGAGACTGGATTAGTTGGGGTGGGGTCGGGGGAGAATAAAAGGGGGAGTCTCCAAGCAGGCTACATGGTTTTTCCATTGAGAGATAAATTTTAGTAAGCCAAATGAATACTCTTTGTTTTGACTGGCATGAGGTAGTTATCAGAAGCAAATTAAAATGCAAAGGCATATATATATTATATATATATATATATATATAATATATATATGTTAATTACATACAATTAAACTAGAAAGGAACCTACTAAAGGAACCATAAGACTGAAACAGTTTAATATCACAGACCAGCTTTATTCCATGCAAAAGTTTCAATGTGGTAGTAACAGAATTATGTGCACTCAGTGGACCCTGGCTATCTCAGTTTGGGCTCACATATCCATCTCTGACTCCCGGAACAGCATATCTCAGGTGTGGAATCAAAATTTGTATGATAGCATGTACAAGCACATATCTACCAGGAAGCTCAAAATCTTTCCATGGACATATCTTATAGAGAGCTGTCCTCATTCGTACATTCTAGCTTCATGACCATTCTTGCTCTAAGGCCACAGGCATTGCTGAAACCTGGTGCTAAGTACTTAGGTGACTTATTTCCAAACAAGTCAACTTATGGTTACAAAGCATCATTTAAATTAAAATTGTCTGCAGCTTGGGCCAAAGGGCAGTTCTATGTTCTAGAGTACACAAGGACATATATAGTTCAGTACCACTGAGATTACCAAAGGCCATGTAACATTCACATAATGTTAACATTCTTTAAATTCTCTTGTGTGTGTGTGTGTGTGTGTGTGTGTGTGTATGCTTTTTCCCCATATACCTTCATTATGTATTATGACCTTATGACTGACAGCCTTAAAGTTAACATTTAACCAGAATAAAGGTTAATATACTTCAGACAGGTTTCATTTTGATTATAAAGGAAGGACCTTGACCTCCCCTTTCTTAGGGCATTTATTGTAGAAAACTTGAAATCATAAATGTTTTCTCTGACGCTTTAAGCTGTAAATCTTTCCCTAGCTTCTAACTAACTTTATAACCCAGGAATGCCTTTCTAGTACCCATTCTTTGAACTATAATCCTCAAGAATAGCAAAGCCCCAATCTTGTACCTTTTTGGGACAATAGGACCTGGCTTCTACAAACACCAGTTAATAAACCCAGATGGTTTAATCAAGTTCACAAACTCACAACTCCCCTTTCCCTCATATTTTCCAAGTAGAGCAGAGTTCAGTTTTCCCTTAGTGTAGCAGTCTTGACTAACACTGAATGACCTTGAATAATTCTCTTTTGTCTGATTAACACCATCTCATACAAGTTTATTCTCTGTCCAGAAAATCTCACTAACCATAAGCAGTAATCACAGGATTTCTAAAAAACAAGTTTACTAAGAAAAACAAAATATTATTCTTTTGGATTTTATTTTTAAGAAAATGCTTTATTCCTGGTCTTACTAAGAACATATTTTCAATGTACTGAGATGTAGATATCACCTTTAAAAGTAAAAGAGAAAAATGCCTTTAAGTAATAGCTATTTCTGGGGCACAGTAGCTAATTTTGACAAAGTTAATTTGATTTCAGGTCTTTTAATTTTAGTTCCCAAATCTTTCAGTGGAGTCCCTCCACCCTATAATATCACTATGTCAGTGACATGCTTTTGAGATGACTGAAACACGAACAATGTCATTTTTGGAAAGGAACTTGACATGCAATTTCCAAATGGTACAATTTGAAATACATTTTTATTATTACTGGTAATGGCAATAATAATTTATGAGATTCATGCTCAAAGATACTCTTGTTGTCAGACCAGAAAGGTGCTAGATCACAGATAAATGAACATATTATTCTCATTAGTATATTTGGTTTCTCAATAAAGTCTATGTGGAATGATGGTGATTGAGCAAGTCAGTACTAGTGAACTACTCATGGCAGCTCTGGGGTTAAAATGGTAAAACTGTAGCAATGCCAAAATTGCAACCAAATTGTACATCTGTTTTTCTGCATGATTCTGTAATGCTCTTTAATTGATCTTTCTTGTAATTACAGTATATAGCAACTGGACTCTGAGGAGTCCATGTGATTGTTTTATCATCAGTAGGTTTTAGTAAATCCAGATAGTTTGTTTATACACATAATTGTGTGATGCATATGTGTACACGTGTGTGTGTTTGTGTATGTGTGTGTGTGTGTGTTGTATGTGTTTCATAGCCATGGACTCAGGATAGTAACAACCACTTTGTAATAATCAGCTTATTCGCTATACAAAAACATGAACCAAACAATGGCTTATAAACTTTAATAAGTAAACACTGCATTTCATTTTTGTTGGAGATGCATCTTTTAATGAGTTATAAACCGTTTTGTTTTCACAGATCTGTAGCCAAATAATATTCATTGTGAAATGGAACAGCTTTATTTTTATTTTAATTTTTATATGTACAAGAATTAAGTAACTTTATATAATAAAGTTGTTTTTTCTTTAAAGAGAATTTCAAGTCTTTGAATATCCAAGATATCCAAGTTATAGGTAAAGTATTATATTATGATTTATCACTGAAGAAAACTGACAACCCAATTGTGTCCTCCATCAATTTTGTTGAAAGTAAAGAGTTAGAAATACCTATACTCACAAAATGGTTTACAACTAGTTATTAGTGTCATTTATTTCTCAACACAACAATGTCCATTTAAAATTTATCTAGCCCATAAATTTTATAGTATGGAGGAATGTAACATGTCAGCATTAGAGATTGATAAGGCATGCTTTTCTTCTGTGAGGAATTAGTAAGAAGAATGATCTCTAGATGATCTAGAATTAAAACAGGATTCCCTAAAAGAAACTTTCTAAAAAATCTTCACTGTCTCCTAGGGGGACCTATTCCAAAGAATGAAGCTCCTAAAATCCTCAAGAAAGAGGGGACATCTGTTGCTATGTTAAACATCTTAAGAGTTGAATAACAACTCAGGATTATTAGGAAATGACTCCCAGAATATTATGAGCGGTTATGGTTGAAGCATCATGGAAATAAAGACATGAGATTTTAGAACTAGAACATGGTTTCTTTCATACTATTATACTTTACTTTGTGACTCTGGTCAAATAATTCATATTAAAGCTTCAGCCTTTCTTCTCTCTCTCTCTCTCTCTCTCTCTCTCTCTCTCTCTCTCTCTCTCTGTGTGTGTGTGTGTGTGTGTGTGCCAAAAACAATGTCTGATATTAATCAATGTTGTCTGTGGTCATTATATCATCCTGATCATCTTGATAATTATGTTGATCATAGCTGTTCCATGGCAGTTGTCACTACCCAGCAACATTCTGCCCTGGCAAATAAGCACACATTAGGGGCCTAACTCCCCACATGGTTTTCCACCTGTAAAGATAATTTTCAGAAAATTTTACACTGATTGGACGAGAGAAGGGAAATCCATGTTAGTGAAAGAAACACTTAAATTAAGAAGCCAAAACTTCAAATTAAGAAGGTCAAAATATTTAAATTATTTTGTTCATTAAACATATGTGAAGTTATCATATAATTTCAGTACTATGATTCATTTAGAAGATTTAATTATCTTACTTACAAAATCATATAAAAATTAAATTAAACAAAAATTAATGCTCACTTCCATCTAGGCAGTGTAATGTTAAGAAATGGGTTTTGCTATAAAAGTCTCCAAATATGATTTAAGTATAGGTGATCTCCACATGAAAATGGAAAGGATGTAAAATTCCTCTGATCTTTGAAAAAAGACACTAAATTTAGAGACTTGGTGATTTTAGAGAGAAATCCCTTCTCTTAATAATAACCCCATCAAAAATGTCTTCATGAATTGCAGTCTATAAAACAATCTTAAAATGCAATATACATATGTGTATGTGTGAGAGGGATTAATGTGTAGAATGACAAAATTGCTCAGTAACAATTTTTCAAAGATAATACTACTTGTGATCTACCAATAGCTAAAAGTAAAAGCCATCTGGAATCTGTTTCATCTGTTATTAAGATAGGATATTGAATATCTAGATAACAATTCAAAACTAACTCCCTAGAATGTAAATTTCAGTTAGATTGGATATGTTTAACTATCACCTCATATGAAAACAAGCAGTCAGATGCTTAAAAGAAACTGCAAAGTAACAGTATTGGTTCTTCAGAGGAGAAAATGTTCACAGCACAATCTGTCCAGAGCTTACACTTGAAATGTTATAGGGAACTTTCTGAAGCCATGCGATGTTGTACAATGTGAAGATGGTGTACGGCACCAGTCATCAGCTTCAGCCTGCTTACTGTAACATTCAACATTAATGAATGTATAGCTGTATGAGTTCATACCCTTATTAGATTTTACTCCTGAGCATTTTTGTTGTTTTTCAAATATACCTTTAGGAAGATAAACTTAGAAGGCAGGAACAACATGACAATGTAGAGGAATGCTAGGGCAGTGAGGCAGGAGTGGGTGGGTGGGTGGGGAGCAACCTCATAGAAGCAGGATAAGGAAGGATGGCATATGGAGGTTGCAGAGGGGAAACCAGGAAAAGGGATAGCATTTGAAATGTAAATAAATAAAATATCAAAAAAAAATTTAAAAAAAGAAAGAAAATTTCAAATATTGATTGTGATCATGCAAATAGTTTAAAAAGGAATCAATTGAAAATTCTAAGACAGGCAGACAATAGTGTTTGAAATTAGCCGCTTAATGAATGATTTAATACCAATTTGGACACAAGTGAACTGATATCTTTGGAATAAGAAATATACCAGGAAACATATATGGGCTGAAGCAGAGGAAAAATAAAAGTAAAAAAACAACCCAGAAACAATCCGAAGAGATAAGAGCTGAAAATTTTCCAAGATTAACAAATGATGTGTACTTTAAAGAATCACTAAGAACTCTAAGTAGGTAAGTTAAAGGAAAACCATATCCAGTGTCCAGTTCCCTTTCAGTAATGGCATTGAAGTGATTATCGTACCCACCCCATGTGTGGGTACTATTAGAAACATTAGCCATCCTCTTTTCAAAGTATTTTAAATCATTGAGACATGACTTAAAAATGGGCAGTGTCTGCAGCAGGGTGCTGTAGAGAACCAAGCCTGGTGATGGCCACACTGATGGGACTTTTCCCACAGGAGCTTTCCAGCTTATAAGATAAGAGGTGACTCACTCAGGCAAAAAGGCACAGTCACATTTATGTGAGGTGTCAGAAGGTAGTTAGAGTGACAGAGACTGAAGGGAAAGAACTCCCACGAGGAGAGCCTCTTAAATCTGTGCATAATTTATCTCGACTTTCTGACTAATGCTTCCCTGGATGACAGGGAAGACCTAGGGACCAGTAGAAAGCAAGAGGTAACAGAGTGGTGAAATTGTAACAAGGATTTCAGTTGCTGCTCATTGGTGTAAAGAAAGACTTTGGAGCTGGAAGCCTGCATGGGAGAAAGGCTATTTAATACCATGAGTTTTCACTGGGAACTGCCAGAAGGTTACACTCCAGAGAAAGACTGTGTCTCAAGACTAAGGACAAGTCCTTAGGAAAGGCAGAGCTTTCCTGATAGTGTGTCAGAACTATAATTCTATAAGTTCAAGGTGATATTTTATCTTGTTTTTAGTAATTAATTTGTCTAACAGAACAAAATCTAATGTTCTTCAGATGAAAATAATCAGAAGCCTCTAAATCTTGAAGCCACTCTAAATTTCTAGTAAACAGGAACATGCTAATTTAATAATTTAATACTGATTAAAGTTTCAAGTACCTCTATATACAGTATATTTCTATAGAGTCTTTAGTAAAATTCTGCTATGACTTGCAAAAAAGTGGAAAAAAACAATTGCTGGTCTAAAGTTTCTCCCAGCACAACCACACTTTTCAACATTGGAAATTAAATTTGTAAATCTCATTGTACATCTCCGAGACAGTTGATTATACATTGCTGGAGAAAATTTGAGCAGTTGAAATAGTTTTGTATCAATTGCATTACTAATTCCAAGGAGGACATCTATTCTACGCAGAAAGGCTAAATCCAAGGAACTACTCCAGTAAAGGTCACCCAGCATGGGCCCCACCTTCTCCCAAGCAGAAAACACTTCCTTGGAAGTCCTTCCCACCTCCCATCTCCACCCCACTGCCACCTTTGATAAGCTGATGATAAAGTACCAGTTTACTCATTTATAATTTTCTCTTCCTCCCACCAGTAGACTCGGTACTTCTGTTTTATTCATCTTGAGTTGCCATTTTGAACACAGACATATTGGTCAGACATAATTTTGCTGATTATTCTGTTTAAGCACACTATCTAATTGAGCAAGATACAGTCATCTCTAGACTACATTGCTTCCCAGCATGGAATATGATTCATTAGTATACAGAGTGACTAATAAGCATCTCTTCTCTTCTTTCTCTCTCTCTCTCTCTCTCTCTCTATATATATATAGAAGTAGATAGATAGATAGAAGATTAGATAGATAATTTCTCTCTATATATAGATATATAGATATATAGGGATTAGATAGATTATATAGATATGCATGTGTGTTCATGTGTTTGCATGTGTTGTTGCAGCAATTAACACTGCCTTTCAGAAAATAAGTCTTGAGCCAAGTTGTACAATGAGCACTAGGGATTAACTGCTGGTGATGTGCCATGCAGCTAGCGAATGCAAAATTGAACACAAAGAGCCTTTATGTTTTCTCTGATAATTTGGAACCTTGAGTTAATAGTTTGAAGGATGACACTGGTCACTGATACAGTTAACAAGGCTGATCACAAACTGTTTAAACTCTTACAATATTGACTCAGTTCATACCAATGACAAGAAGCAGTCTCCTCACAGCTTCTGCTGCTTACTTCTCATCCTTCCCCTCACCCAAATGCTCTTCAAATGCCAATTTGGTAATCTTCACTCTTCAGACTTCCCATTTGCTGGGAACTAAAGTTTCAATACCATATATATTAAATATTTTACATTTAATCCCAAGACAGATTTTGTCTATGGAGTGGGACTCAAAACTCAGAAGAATAATAATTGATGAAGTGTAAATCATAGCGAGATTAAGAGGTTCAGGTTGGGGAGAATAATTGGTGGAATTGAGGGATCAGTAAGGTCAATGAGGATTCACTGAAAGGGTAGCGGCAGTTCTGCATATAAAAGCAATTTAATGGGATCTGCTGACAGTCAGGCATGGGTGGAGGAGGAGCTGGAGGTACCCCTCACTGATGAAAATTTTAGGAAGGGGGAAGGCCAATGCTTTCAGTTGTATACCCACTAGTGAGACCATCTGCACCCAAAGAAAGTTTTGACCCAATTTCACACAGATGGTCCTGGTTCAACTGAGCGGTCATCAAAGACAAAAGTCTTAAATCTATGAAAGAAACTGGTAGGAATGAGGGAGACAAGAAAGAGTATGGGAGAAAAAATAATTGGAATATATTACAAATGTATTCTAAAATATATGAATAGGTTTCATATTCTCAAAAATGTGAAACTATCAAAGAACAGCAATTAATAAACTAAATTTAAATATAAAAGATAAGAAATAATTCTGAAGCCAGGTTGTGGTGGCTTAATGTCTTTAATCTCGGCAACTGGGAGGCAAAGCCAAGCAGATCTGTGAGTGCAAGGTCATCCTGGTCTAGAGAGTGTGTTCCAGGATAATCAGGACTACATAGAGAAACCCTGTCTCGAAAAAACAAAACAAAACAAAACAACAAATAAATCTGAGAACCCAAGTATGTAAGTCTTCAATATTTGCTGAATTAACTATCAGGATGCTAAACAAATTATTAGAAAAAACTCATACTTTTCTCTTACTTTCTTTTTGTTGTTGTTATTATTCTAAACCTGTCTGCCATAGTGAACTACAATTCACATTTGAAAGATGAAATAGAAGAAAAACTGACCTGATGAACATAAGCTAGTAGCCTTAAATCTTGTTCCTATCAGAGCAAACCCTTCAGTAACAGCAAGAAAAGGTGTTTTATTAAGACTATTGCTGTGAAATGCAGGAGCATATTCCCTTATTTAGACAAGTTACTGACTCTATGACCCCACCATTAACCCCCTTGCAACTGCTGATTTCAGTATTAAAGAGTTGCACTGAGAAATCACTTGGGGGGAAAATGTCAAATGTTGTTGATCTGGATGTGATTATTTCCCATTCCAATTAGAACTTTTCACCAAATGTGATAAAATGTTGACAAATGGCCTTATTCATCATTGTAAATAGGCATGGGATTACTCAGAAGTTTTATATTAAAAAGAACCAATAAAAAACATTTGATTATATCAAATATTGATGGAACCATTTTTTTTCCATTACTTTAATTTCTGCCTTGGATAAGAGATAAAATGTTTTTCATTAACGGACTTTGGTTAACTGATAATTAAACACCCAAACAAGATGTGGACAAATGGCTGTTTTATTTGACATCACAGTTTCTGGTCCTTACTGGCAGTCACTGTTCTGTGGATATCTTCAATTACAATGCAATCACTGTCTTTAAGTGCATAATACTTGGTTTTCCTTGTTCAGTCTTAACAGTAAAAGACAAATCATCTTCGCTGGACAATAATTTTAAAAATATTTGGTCAGCAGGCTTCATGGAAAAAAAATCTCATCGCCAGCAATGCATGGCATTCTCCAATTTACCTTCTTTAATATGTATAAATAGCATGCTTTCATGTTCTCCAAGATCTGAAATTGTTTGGTGATAAGCAGTACGGAATTAAATACAATACACAATCAAGTGTCATTTAATACTGTTTAATATGTAAAATCTTTTTTTAAAATTCCAGACAACCTTAAAGACATACACAGTTCTCTTGCTCAGCATCACTAGAACATCTCGCTTTGGAGGAGGCTTCTGGTATGTTCGCTCCTCCTATGGTGGGCTGTTGTGCAGTTAATTCTCACCAGTCTGGAGTGGAGAGCGCTCTGGAGGAAGAACAGATTCCAGTCTCTGCCAGCGCTCTGGAGGCCACAAAATATGTGTGGCATGGGCATGCAGGAGTCCAGAGAAACCTGAATCCAGGGGAAACACAGGGAGAGCAAAAAAGAAATCATTTTATACTGACCATTATAAATAGCTTCGAAACACTGATTCAGGTCTGATGGGCCACAGAAAGACTGTGATTAAAAACAGAAAACGTTTTGGAGCATTGTCCCAGGGTTTGACATATGTCCACTTCTTTAACCTTTGTAACAGTGATTTGAGGGAATTATGGTTTTAATTTTCTAAAGCAGGAAACTGAGTTCGGGGAAGCTTAGAAAGGCAAATACAAATGATGCTTTGGAACCTGGTTTCAGTAAGTTTCAGCCTCCAATATTAACCTCCGCCCTCAGCAGGCTGTTTGCACAGACCCAAGAAACCAAATCTTGCCTATAGTCTCATATGTCCTCTAGAGCTATTGCCTGAAAGAGATCTTCATAATACAGTCATAGAGACCTCTCTTTCTCTCTCTCTCTCTCTCTCTCTCTCTCTCTCTCTCTATATATATAAATATTATATATATATATATATATATATATATATATAATTATCTCAAAACATTGTTCCATTTGCTCGTGGCAATCAGAGTTCGGGTGTAAAGTCTGGATGGGAATGTTTTCAAGAAGACCACAAGCAACATGAGCATTGTACACAGGGAAAAGATGAGAGCTCAGATCAACAAAGTTGAAGACCAATAGAAGAAAAGCACCCAGACCATGGCACATGGAAAACAAGACAGCATTTGCAGAGATGAGCACTCTGTGCTGGAGAGAAGAAACCAGAAACATGCTGTAACTTAAATATAGACAGGATCAGCCCAAAGAAGAACAAGAAGCCCTGGGACTTGGGAACAAGTTTTCCTTCCAATCATCCTGAAAATCAAACTTAAACAGGAAACATCACTAGTCACCGTGTTTGCGTAGTACTCCTCTTACTGCATGTTACATACACATCAACTCATACATTACATTGTCTTCATGCACATCATGTATACATATACATGTCTGCACACATTCCATGTATACATTGTATCATGTTTCATATAATTCAGCATACATTATATTGTCTGCATACACATCAACATACACGTTGTACCTGTTTGTACACACATCAAAATATACATTATTTTGCCTGCATATATATCAACATATACATTATATTTGTTTTCTGAGACCTTTGAAAGTTACTAATATCCTGTGGAATTATACCTAAATACTTCAAAATGCACCTAAGAACTAAAAAAGTTCTTTCCCACCTGAGTGCACTGTCATTGCCATATGCAAGAATCTCATATAAGTACAGTACTAAAACTTATATACAGTCCATATTCAACGCATTCTAGTTGTCCTAGTAGATGTCTTTTAGACTCATTTATTTTCAAAATCTACAGTCTCATCAAGAATCTCATACTGCATCTGCTGGTCATGAGACTGTTATCCATCCCTAGTCAGCTTACTTTACCCAAGGTCCAGGACACTGACTTTATGATGTTGTAGATCTCAACTTGCTTGAGTATTTCACTTTTGAAAAGACAAAAGGTAAATGTTTGGCAGGAGAAAAAAATGTAGTGCATACTATATTTTTCTGCTTGTTTCATGAGAGGGCACAAAATATCAGCTTCACCAACTGTTGAAATAAAATGTTCAACAGCTCAGTATGATGGTAACCTACCAGTTAACACTCATTTCATTCCCAGATAATAAATACTATGTGATGATGTTTTGAAACAGTATAAATATCCTGAATGTTGATATGTTTTATCTAATGGCTTTATTGCACATCACTATTGTGCCTTAAATATTGACACTAAAGATTATAAAGAAGTTATTTTTTATCTATTATTTATTTTATAATTTTAGTTGGCAAATTCTTTAAAAAGATCTCTTTCTCAACGCCAAATGCTTCTGTTTCTTTTATTCCTATGTTAAGTATGTAAGTTATGTTATATTATGCTATGTATGCATATATATGTGTTTTGAGATAGGGTCTTACTTTGCAGCCCAGGATAGCTTGTAACTCACTATCTAGCTCAGACTCTAATTACACTGGTACTGAGAGAATTCCTCTTGCCACAGCCTCCTGTGGGCTCTGTGTTCATTCTCTCACCCTCCCCCTCTCCCTTGCTTTTTCTCTCTCCCTCTCCCTCCCCACCTCTTTCCCTCTCTCCCATCCCATACTTCCCTCTCCCTCCTGGTAGAGGAATTTTAATCCAGCAACACAGCTTCCCTGGATAAGTGATCACATCCTAAAATATGATCCAGCTGGAATGCAGACACGCCCTGGATTACAGTATGATCTGGCTGGAATACAGACATGCCCTCACTACATACTTTTAATCCTAAACAATGAAGGTAAGGTTAGTGAGTAGAAGGGAACAGCCATGTTTGAAAGTGACATCTAATTGAGGGGCAGACAAGGTCATAAATCAGATTTAATACAATGAGTCAGAGATAGGATACACTCAACTCACAGGAGAACAGCACAGGGAAGAGAGACTATTTAAGAGAAAGGTTGTGAGTGGCATGTGCTGTGCGTCTATGGCAGTTTTACCAGGACAGTTTTACAGAGACACGTTGCAGAGAGAACAAGGAGAACACACATGAAGACAGAATAAGCTAGAGAATGAGAATGAGCTAGAAGATTAGAACATATTTGCAGAGTTTGTATGATGCCAGGCAGAGCAATTCAATCAGAAATCTAGAGAAGCCAGACGGAATCAGTGAGTTTGGAAGATTAGATTGTATGGAGGCTAGAAGCTTCCAGGCCTAAGCCTAGGAATAGTTAGCACAGAGAGTAAAATGCTCTGGACTCTGCCTAATCCATATATTCTAATAGCCTGGGTACGGCTCTCACCTCATCACTTCATCTGAGGACATAAAAGTGACAGTTATACCCCTGCCCGTCCCACACATTCATTCTTTCCCTCCCTCTCTCTCTCTCCCTCTCCCTCTCTCTCTCTCTCTCTCTCTCTCTCCTCTCTCTCTCTCTCTCTCTCTCTCTGTCTCTCTGCTCTCTCTGTCTCTCTCTGTCTCTCTCTCTCTCTCTGTCTCTCTCTCTCTCTCTCTCTCTCTCTCTCTCTCTGTCTCTGTTCTCTCTGTCTCTCGCTCTCTCTGCTCTCAAGTCAAAACCCATAACTATTTTCTGCTTGTTAGTAGGATGCTTAGATACCTTGTTTGCCCAGTGGGATTCTGTGCATCCTTTAGACATGTTTTAGAGCACTTTCTTAGTTTTGGGTACCACCAGGCATTTCAGGCTCACCCTGAACCTCACACCTGTTCTGTGTGTAATCCAATGTTTCTTTCAGGTGCTTTGGTTCCTTTTTAACAAGGATTATCATTTATAAGCAACATCTGATGCCAGTTGTGCCAATGGCCTTGGGTTCCAATTCAGGAAATAAATATAAAAACAACAACAACAGCAAGTAACCAGTACCGAAAGCTTCCTGTCACCTTTCCTTACTTTATAGTTTATCTCTATAGTGACTGGGTGGCTTCCCCACATATTTAAATACTCATTTACATGGTACTAAAATATAAAAGTAGTTTCAGAGTAACTATACTATACTTTCTACCTACAACAAATTTACTGACTAAAAATCAAGACTTTTTGGCAACCATTTTAGTACTTAAATCAGTATATTTTCTGTTGCCAATGTTTACATCCTACAACCTGGGTGAGCTACAAAGAAAGACGGTTCACTGCAGCTTGTGTGTCTGAAAGTATGAGGTTGAGGGTCCACAAGTGTGGACAGCAGTTATCCTGGTATCTTCTAAGTACAGAGCAGGGAGCATGCATGTATACATATGCCTGTCTGGTTCCTTCTTTCCCCTGATAAAGCTACTAGGATTTTGTCACAGAGGTTCACTCTAAAGCCTTTATGTAATGTTGATCATGTCTCAAATGGCCCAGCTTCAAATACTACAGTCCACTAGGTTTCCATCTTTCTAATACTTTACAATGAGAGGAAACTCCAGTATAAATTCTTGAGGACAGACCATTTCTTTCCAGAGCAGCTTTATGATACATTATATTGTAAGGACGTCGGCTATATTCACTGTTGGCTTAAATCCAAAGTGAGTTATGTTATCAATTTATAAGCCGGTTCATTTGTTTGTACTTATATTTAGTTTGTTTTTAACCCATTTTATTCAATTTTGAGTATGGTTGTGATCAAGTGTAATTCCTAGCACACACATACACACACACACACACACACACACACAACACAAACTACACACACACACAGCCATGGCAATACTTCACTGGATGTAGATGATCTCACATCATGCTGCAGTTTCTATCTAGTTTCTTTGTTCCTGTGTAGGCTCAGCTGAGTTAGAGAACAGTGGTCTTCATCTGTTCAACGTAACTCATTTTAGGCTTGATGGCAGCTACTCAGTTGTATTTCGAGCACTGAGTTGCTTTTCCAAGCTGTTTAACTTTTATCATAAGGGTAATTTGCCAATGTTTTAACTTGGCTGAACTGTTGCCACTATATTTGCTTGCTTGCTTAGTTTGGAGCTCAGCTTTGGACACAGTGATTGAATTCTGATTTTATATTATCCACTCATTTTACTAATGAAACTAATCTTATTGGTTTTGTTTGAATTCTGAAAATATACTAAAGGTACCATTCTCACTTTCTAAAAGAGTTAATCTTAAAATTATGAATAGTAATGGTGAAATTCTGGGGGATAATATCAATATTGTTTAAATGGTGATATAGGATCCTAAAATTCAAGCTTAAAAATACTGAGATTAATATGAACAGAAGAGATTTAATCACTTGCTTGTCTTGTGGCTTTATACATTTTTATTTTATTTTTGTAATTTTATTTTAATAGGTATCTACAGAAAAGGGGAAAATACAGTGAATATAGAAATACATTAAATTAAAACACATGTGAATTTTTTCTATATTTTAACTTACGTACTGAGCATAGCTTTGGCCTCCTTACCTGCTCTATTAGTGAGGGTTCTTTAGAGAAATGAAAAGGATTCAGATATACAAGGAGATTTATATACTAAGTAACAAATGTGATTAGAGATGCTTGGCAAATCCAAAATCTGACCAGAGTGGCCAGGAGAGCATAGAACCAGGAAAAGTTCAACCAGAGGAAGTCTGTGGTCAGCTGGGGACAGCCAATTGGTAGAAGGTACAGCACAATCTGCTTGCTCATTCTCTTCTCACACTAGGTAACTCAATCTGCCACTGTTCTCTGGCCTTCAACTGACTTGAGGAGGCCCATCCATATTACAAAAGACAAACTGCTCTCCACATGCAAGAACAGAACTCATCTAGAATATTATTTGACAATGTATCTAGGCACTGTGGCCCAGCAAAAGTGGCACATAAAATCACCACCCAAGAGAGATAATCATCCGCCTCCACCCTTTGCTTTGTTCCATGGTACACTTAATGCTTGACTCCACTCCAGAAGGCAGTATTTTGAATGATTTACATATATGACTCAATTCTCACAATGACTCATGAGGTAGACATTCCGTCTCAGTTACAAGCAAGGAAACCAGTAACAGCAAAATATTTTTCAGCAAACACTAAAGTAAGTGAGTTTCTACACCATAGTTAGAATTAACCCAATGTGACATTTCTGTCAGACAAAGAGGCACAGACTTAATTAAGTTGGGGCAGTCAGTAAAGTGTCCAGTAAAGTCCTGGACAAAGCACAATTTGGTCGACATTCTCGCCATGCTCCTTGACTCTCTATATGTTCCTGAGAATAGCAGATTCAGCACAAGTGAATGGGATGAACCATTATCTTTCAAATTTGTATGATGAAATACAAGTACACAGTCTTTCTCAGAATTTGATAATGTCTGCCTTTAAGGAAAAAAATGAAGTTAAAATGGGGCCCTGATGCAAACTCATTTATATTCTTATAGGAGGAGTTTAAGACACAGAATGCATACACACAGGAATGCATACACGCAGAAAGAACAGCTGATGAACATTGAGTGAGGGTCTGCCTACAATCCACCAAAAGAGAGCTTACAACAGACCCAACCTGCTAATCCTTTGATCTTGTACTATTTTCTCTAGAACTATGAAAAAATAGATGTCTCTTGTTTAAGCTACCATCTGTTATTTTTGTTATCATAGCTCAAGAATATGAATATGCATGCAAATAAAAAGAAATATGGAAGTCAGATCGATGATGTATCCAAATACTCATAACATAGAACAAATTATAGAAAAAAAGGAAAGGATATTATTAAAGAGGGAAATGGATATGTTTACCATATAAAAACAACAGGTTTCGATTAGGTTAAGTACTTTGACCAAGTGTTACAGTTTGGCTTTAATGTCTCTCAAAGGCCTGTATGGTATAGGCTTCCCCCTAGCAAGTGGCTCTTTTGGTTCTATAAGGGGTAAGGAGTAGTGGGAGGTCTTCTACTCACCCTGGGTGCTTTATCCCAACCATCTGGCATCTCAGTAAGAATAATAGTTTTTCAATATGCATAACATATTGCCCCAAAGGAACAAGCCAACAAAACATGGTATAAACCTCCCAAACTGGAGCCAAGTAAATCTTTTCCCTTTTTAAAAGATTATCATGTTGGACATTTTGTTTTTAATCGTTGCTGTCAGACATGATCTCACAATGTATCTATGGCTAGTTTTGAACTCACAGAGATCAGCCTGCTTCGGCCTCCCTACTGTGGGGATGAAAGGCACTGGCCATGATGTCTGATTTGTCTTGTACACGAGTTATAGTAAAAAAAAGTTGATTAAAGAACTGGCCATACCAGTGGCACAGTAGGAGTTGACCCCCCTTGTTCCTTACTCATGTGTGTCCCAGATAGAACTATGTATCCTTTATTGAGTTTACAATATTATTTAGATATCAAGAATGAATATTCATAGTAAATTTAAGAAGCATAGTAATGGACCATTGAAAAACCGTAGCAGGTCTCTGTATTTTTAGTATCTACTTAAGAAGGAAATAGGTTTATGTGTATTTAACAATGAGTTTCTTACAATTAGTCCCTTATCCCCAAAGGGCACTGAACACATGGATTAGGAATTAGCCATCTAGAATAATAGTCACTACTTTGATTTGATTGTATATTATTTGATCAGTGAATATTTTTGGAATTCACCAAAAATCCATGAAACTGAACACTAAGAAAGTCCAATTTCTCAATTGTTAGCTAGATACAAGAGTAGGGTTGTTTTTGTACCTAGCATAGCACAGTACACATCAGACTGAAGGTTGCTGCTCCTGACCTTAGAGAGCACAGCTTTAGGAAACACCATTAGGACCAGCTGGAAAGTAGTTCATGCTATCAGTCACCTAGTTTGTTTTGTCTACAAAATGCCAAGGAACCACATGAACTAAATTTCCACTGAATTGCTTGTCTTTGATCGAATTGGCTCCACTGAGAAGTTATTTTGGCTTCTGGTAGGCAGACATACGCATCATCAACCCAGCTTTCCTCCAGGTGCCAGGGGCACAGGTGTGTGTAACCATGTTTCCCTCCTCCCTCTCGGTAGGCAGGCGGTATATAGAACACACCTCCATTTCTTGGCTTTGGGAGTCTTGTCTTGAAGGAAGGCCTCACAAGGGCAAAGTAAGGAAAGATAAAAGCAAGACTTCCAGTGTTGGATAGAGTTGAAAACACAGGGAGTAAAGAAAGCTGCTAGTGGGATCAAAGATTCTTTTAAGACAATGCTCAGAACTGAGATGAAGATAAGAGATTTAAATATGAGAAGTGTGACAAACCACAAAACTGGAAGCTCATTGAATTAAATGTTTTTAAAATAGAAAAGATAAATAGGTATACCTGTATTATTAGCTAATAAAATCTGTCTTTGCTTAATCTATTTACTAGCATAAGAAGGGAGATATTTCTGT
Source organism: Mastomys natalensis (assembly GCA_021653895.1). NCBI lineage: Eukaryota > Metazoa > Chordata > Mammalia > Rodentia > Muridae > Mastomys > Mastomys natalensis. Next base: position 1,324,121 of record JAJTUV010000704.1, read on the forward strand.
ATGAACAAGGTCCAGTGATATTTATTCTACAATATTACATTACCTATAACTATGTTTAAAAGTCAAATCAAACTGAAGAAATACAGATTTTGAAGGACACTTACTTAAAAAAAGAACTGATTTATCAAGTCTTAATACAGTGTCCTCTTTGTAATCTGACAACCAAGGTCCTTTAGAGATACATCCTTCCAAACTTATTTCTTTATTTGCTTGTTTATTTTATGTTTCTGTGTGAGGGAGTGTGGGCACCGTGCACATGTGAAAGTCAAGGGTAACTTGTAGGACTCTGCTTTCCCATTTTACCATGTGTGTCTGGGAACTGAACTCAAGTCACCAGGCTTAGTGGCAAATGTCCTTCCTTACCCACTAAGCCACCTCATGGACTTTCCAAACATCTTGATTATGCAAAATATTTTAAGAAAACCACTCATAATACTTTAGAAAACAGTATCAGGAGACTGGAGACTTCTGTAATCACTGATAATGTACTGCAACATAAAGGAGGATGCCTACAAACAACTACCCCACCACCTCAACAGAACTATAAGAAGATATACAATAATTTTTACCATTGTTACACATATATTTTGGTCCTTTTTCAAAAAAAATTAATCTATTAGAAATGGAAGGAAAAGGGGCTTGAGAGTTGGCTCAGTGGTTATGAGCACTGACTGCTCTTCCAGAGGTCCTAAGTTCAATTCCCAGCAACCACATGGTGGTTCACAACCATCTGTAATGGGATCCGATGCCTTCTGGTGTGTCTGATGAGAGCAATAGTGTACTCATGCATAAAATAAATAAATAAATCTTTAAAAAAAGAAAAGAAAAGAAAAGAAATGGAAGGAAAAACAGTTTTTCTTGGATCTCCTGGTTACCACTTGCCTCCAAACCAAGTAAGCAACAGTAGGAGAAAGTAGCTTATGCCTTGTTGGGTCCTGGTGGTTCCTGGATCAATGATCAACAATCTAGCTCTTTCTCCTTTTCTCATACTAAAATTTTGCAGAATGCAACATCAGTACCAACTTGTTCAGTGTTAGCAAGGGAACATTTGCCACTGCTATACTGACAGTGTGCTCCAACTCTTTCTGGATTAGGGAACCTCTAAGGGGAATGCTGTCCTTATAACCAAAGTTGAGAGTGGTTCAGAGTAACCAGTGATGCCTCTATTGCCTCTGCTTTGGTCACACGCATTCAGTATAATGCAGCAAGTGAGTTTGAAGGAGAAGGTTCTAGGGTTCTGATCCTGCCTCCTTGGCCCACTTCTCTGTTTTTTTGTTTTTGTTTTTGTTTTTTTTTAAATCATTTCATCACCTTTATTTGCTTGTTTCATCATTGTACACAACCAACAATGAGACTACAAAAAAAAATAATAAAAAAAAAACCAATTCTTTTAATACCTAGCATAAAAGGGAGCATCTTTTAAGATAGTGGCAAAAACAGATGCACGGCATACATAAATCAAACAGAATTAGAAATAAAGGCAACAAATAAATGTCACATCACAAAATGAGCAACTGAACTATCCAAAAATATTCTCTAAGGGACATTTTGATGAAAGACTGAAGAATAGAAATGCCTGCTTCATTTCAAACATGGCCTAACCCACTTTCAAGGTTCTCATCATTATTTTTGGTATAGCAGACAAGGTTCCTAAAAAGTACAACATTCGCTTGCCTCCCATTTCCATAGCCCCACAGTGTTTTTCTCCACAAAACTGAGTAGATAAACCAAGTTCATGATAAGCAGACACATGAGTGCTTCCTTTCTCAGTAAACTGACTCCCACTTAGACATGGACACATTGAGAAGATCACTTCCTTATAGTGAATTGTACAGGAGGCAAAGGAGAAAACTGTCAACCTCCCACTCTACAAACATTTTGATTTTGATGAGAACAAAACCAAACAGATGTGCAAGAATGGAGGAGAGAAGGAGGGAAGCTCTGAGGACAAAAAAAAAATGGCTGAGAAGGAAAAGCAAGGCTCAGTGGGTACGAAAATAAGTATTTCTACAAAGGCATTTTAATACTGAATATATGTATGTACAATATCACGCCAATTTGCACATGACATAGAACAGAATTTAAAATATGAAAAATATAGTGTATGCATGATTACATGACAGGAAAATATGGGAAACGTATATAATTAAAAATGTTATTGCTTCATTTGTTCTTCAATAATTTCGTACATGTCTACAATGTATTCTAATTACTCTAGGTCGCTCCGAGCTCCCTCTCATATTTATTGAACCCCTAACTATTTATTTTTATAGACCCCAGGTAGCAATACCTGACCAAATGAGAGCTATTATTATATAGAATTATAATATGTAAGGAAAGTGTTTATTCATCTCATGCAGTGTGCCAATTCATAATTTTACTGCAGAAACATTAGTGTGATTGATTATAAGTTCTGATTCAGACTTTGTCAGGATTATCAGTTACATATGGTACAGGCATTGTTATAGACAAGATGTTGATATCATCAGTGAGAACTCTAGATTCTGAAATACATATTTCCAAGGTTTTAAATATAATATTTGTATTTCAATTATATGCAAAGATGGATATTTTATCCAAGAGACCTTACGTTATCAGAGTGAATGGTTTAATCCTAGATAGGATGACATCAGGTTAGAGAAAGAATCATAGAGAAAATGCCAAACATAATCCACATTCTTCCAGACACAATGATTGATAGGTTGATACAATATAATGTTTTGACACTAAGAAGGGGCCAGCCATCGGTTTCATGCAACACTCTTTCGAAGGCCCCACTCCAGGACAAGTGTTTTCCTTCATTACCAATTTTAACTTTAATCATTTCAAAGCAATTTTCCTGCTCAAGACTTCACTTTAATCAGAATGCATTTCCAGGTCACTTCATGGCCCTCTTCATGATTCTCTCTAGACAACTACAGAATCACGCATAATCATTCTAGGCCCCCCAAGACACCATCGGTAAGTAGTTAGTTCAACATTTTATGCAAAAAAATAGATACAAAATGGGCCTCGAGGGGTGTCTTCAGCTAATTTTCATGAATTAATTTCCCAGGATTAATGTTTATGTACCGGTCTCCTTACCACATAATCAAATCACTGGAGGTGAAGTGTCTAACTTCTCATTTTGCAGCTTGATTAAGCAGGTGATGAAATACTTGAATATAATTTGGATAGTTAGCAATTCACAGCATCCACAGTTATCCACTGTGGATGGGTGATCGTACTGAGTGATGCCTTATTGCTTGCTTGTGTGCCTCTACTAGCTGATGTCTCATGTGCTAATTTAATGTAGGAAATAAAAGCTCATATAAACACATGAGGAGAGAGGTATAAAAGTCTTTATTGTTGTTGAAATTGTCTTAAAGCATATTTAGAAGCATTGGGCAGGCAACCACTGATACAAACAAGCTAGCCATTAGTAACAGGATACCCACATCCTGTCCTGCTGTGATGGCGGATGTGGCCATTCCTCTGCTGAGGGTATACCACTATTCATTTAGGTGGTCATGTGGTACCCAGCCCTTATTGAACATGTCTCTTGGCTTCTGGTCTTTCTTTTATCTTTTCTCTCAAAATGAAACAGAGAAGACTTACAAAATAAATAACCAGGAACAAAAGATAAATAAAAGTGGCAAGTATACGGCCCAAAAGAGTTCCTGTGAATAGCTCCATGCCTAATATTCAGATGCCTGACAACCAGGTGAAGAGGAAAACACAGTAACTTGACACAGCTCCCTTTGGGAGCAGGGAATTTTCTCTTTAAAATCTTGGAAAAACTTTCATTTCATAAGGGAGTATAAGTTGTTCTATGATATAAGTTTTCTTTAAAGTATTTCCGACATAAGATCTTACATCAGATATTTTAAGGGTCATAAGGAACGACATCTACATACCTAGCAAGACTCCCCAAAGGGTCAAAAGCAGAGATCGTTTGCTGACAATCTGATGTATACTGTTCTGTAAGAGGATAAAATGGCATGGCTGTGTATAGCACTTTCTAAAGCTCTCACTTGTTCCAGTAATGAGAACTCAGCTTCCAGGAAGGCTTGGGTACACAGCATGCCTTTTGTCTCTTTGTTTCTTATATTTACAAGAGCAGAATGAGTCAGAACCAGAACTCATTCATTCTGCCTTTCGGCTCACCTAGAATGATGCCCTGGGTGATTACAAGTAAAACTGTAGCTCTTAGCTTGCAACAGAAGGCTAGCAACTCCAGAAAAGTGCATATATAGAAAAGATAAAACAAAACAAAAGATAAATTAAACCCTGGGTTTAACCCCAGCAGCCTTGTTTTCTCTGAAATGGAGACCTACCAGGTATCCCAGCCTTTAAATGTACATCCAGTGCAGCAGGCTACAGCTTGCTAAGATCGTGCAGGCCTCACTACTCACAACAATATCTTCATTTCTGAGCAAGTCTCCATGAGAGTCAATGCCCTCTTCCACTGCATACATCTAGTACAGAATAGTCCCTGACTTGGGCTCAACCAATTAATTTTGATTTGGAATAAGGAGAGACCAATACTCACTGTAGAGACTAAAGTGCCATCAAGGTTTACCGACAAAGCTACCCATAACCTTCATGATCATGTTATACATTCTGAGAGATATACAGTGTCCTGTTTCCAAGAATCTACTTCTTAAGCCTAGTTTTCATCAAACCCATTCTAAACATTGTGAAATATGCTTCTTATGACATCTTATTTGCCTATCAGAAGGAAAAACATATTAGAATGAATATTTGACTCTAAACTAACCAGAAAGGCTTCCCTCAATCACAATGCAAGGTAAGAAAAGAAAAGGTAAGAGTATACTCCTGAGATTTTCCACAGTGCTATTAGCAAGAACATGATTGTATCTACTGAGATACACGACTATTCTGGTGCACTGTAAACTCTAAACAATAGCATTCTTAAGGATCTCACACACCAGTTTATTACCAGCTCCATGAAAGCCAGAACAAGCTCAGAAATGCTGCTCATAATCACCAGGTAGCAGAACTGGGACTCGAAACCTAGCATGTTTCTTAGCTTAAATCCTGGCTTGCTATACCTGCTAGTGAAATGAGGCGTAGAGCCCTGGAAATCAGAATGGTTGGCAAGGGGCTCTGTGCCAATGCTTGCTGGGCTTGCTCTCTCCCCAGGGAAGAGGGGGGCCATTCGTTTTGACAGCAAACACCAACATTGCACATTAAGGTTTGTACACAGCCATGCTACTCTGTTTGGGAACTGCTACGGATTTGCAGCAGCAGAGCATGTTACAAGCCACTGGGCTGTAAGGGACATTTGCTGGCAGTGACAGGAAAGCCAGTGCCTATTACAGCAGGATGATTATGGTAGTCTACATAAAAGCAGTAAAGGAACGTGGTAGGACTTTAAACTGTGCTCCTTTGACTCAACACAACAGATATGCAGAGGTTTGTTGAGGAGGACAAGTGTGCAGTCTACTAGATGTATGCTATGCAGAGGAGTTTATAATTCAGAGGGGACACACTGTGAGTGACAAAAGTGGAGATGTCGGGGCCGCAGAAAAGGAGAGCCGTTTGTTAAGTAATAGAGGAAGAATTGGGGAGAGGAAGACAGGCTCTAAACTAACCAGAGAAGCTTCCCTCGATCACAATGCAAGGAAAGAAAAGCAAAGGCAGAGAGGGGGCATGCAAGAGTACACTCATGACATTTTTGACAGTTGTATTCACAAGAAAATTGTTGTATCTAGAAGAAAGGTAAAGGCAGTGCTCTGTGATGAAGCTCAACGGTCCTGGCATGCTAATCTAGGCTGTCATAAATGTGTCTGTCTGGTTTGCTCTTTTCTCAATCCTCCTTAGTCTGTCCCTCCTTGAAAAGGAATAGTCTGGTCCTACCTCTGGGCATTTGCATACGGTACTTTCTGCCTCCAGGAAGGCTTTCTTCTGCTCTTTCCTAGATAATTCATCTCCATCCTCACAGAGAGTTTATGTTTCCTCCTGGAAGGCTTCCCTAGCCTTTCCCTCTCTTTAACAGCCCACGTAGATATACACTTATCATTAATCATTGTACAATGATAGTGTATTTAATCTTTTCCTTTCTTACTGTGTATGAGTTCCTTGTTCCAAATACATGGCCAAACAACAGAAAGAAGGTCAAGTGATTTTGACTAAATGAATGAACTAGAGACTATGTGGCTACCGACAGATGCTATTGGACAAGGGAGCTGAGGGAAGAAGAATGAGTGGACATGAATGCTACTTCTACTGCCTGGAAAGCCAGAGGTTCCTTTAATGACCAAGGAATCACAGCACAAGCAGCAGATTTGGAAAGCAATGAATTAAACTGTAGCATATGCAATCAGATTCCTTAGTTACAGGAAGAGTTCCAGCACAAGTCCAAAGTTGACCTTGTGAAATCCTACTCAGAAATTAGGGAGTTGGCTTTGTAGCCACAACCATAGGCAGGAATCAGTACACTTGAGTGGACTGTACCACATTCAACCTAGGATGGGGCTTAGGAGACTTGAGCATAGGAGGGCGCTGCTTCTTACCTTGTTTAACTGAGAACAATGAGATAAGGCACAACAGGGGACTGCCTATAAGTCATCTTTAACACTGCAGCCTCTCATTCTTTGGAGTTTAGAGAACAAAGAGGACGTCAGTGAGATCAGCACACAGTTCGAGAGCTTCATTCATTTGTGCCTAATGCTCAGATATTTTCCATAGAAATATTTTTCTTTCAGAAATGCAAATGAAATGTTCTTTGTAATTTTTAGCTGAATTTTAAATGTGTTTCATGAACTTTATGTTCCACTGTACTCAGAAAGAAACTGCATGAAAGAAGCACTCTGGAGCATAGATCAGCTTACATGTTTCATGTTAGGATGATGTGTGTGTGTGTGTGTGTGTGTGTGTGTGTGTGTGTGTACACCTGCGTGTGTGTACCTCTATGTATCTTTGTGTGTGTGTGTCTGTGTCTGAATGTGTATGTGGGAGTGTGACACTATTATTTGTTGGAAATCAAGACGAGGCATCATCTTCGTAACGTACAATTTGAATGATCAAGAAAGAAATGTGAATATGACTCACCTGAATGCATAGTGGTCCTAGACAGACCGCATTACTGAGGTGTCAGGGAGGATGAGGTTAATTTCAGTGTTACATACTTTCTTTAACTTTCAGGATGCTTTTGGTTTTGAAGTTCTCACAATTTCAGTTATCTGGCATTTGTACTTCGATTACAGTAGTTAATTCAGAGAAATCTACTGGGGGTTAGTCAACATTCAGTCAATAAGCATGTTGGCACAAAGCCACAGGCTGGCTTAAGCTTGTGAGACAAACAAATTTCAATACATCAGAGTTGTTAAGGATAAGTGATACTGAGCTTTCTGGTTTTCAACATATAAAAATTAATAATGCCAGAATAGAGTTGAAATTCATATACTGATGGGCAATCCCTGTCAAAGTTGGCATCCTAGTAATAAGATTAATATTGGTGAACTAGAATAAATCTCTCAAGGTCAGTTATGAATTGTCTATGGTGTTTATGCATAGGTAATTTGACATTACATGTTGATAGTAAAGTGAGTACTAATATATTTTGGTCTACATTAGTCATTTATATATGTTATAGAAATGGCTGATCATTTTAACATTTTAACCATAGCCTAAGGAAAATATGATAAAGATACTTGGAAATTAAATTTTCCAAGTAAAGCTTAAAATTACCTAAAGATTATGATGATGATAGAAATTATGAATGGCTGTACTTCTCTGGCTTACATATTTTTTATTGACTCTGGTATGTAAATTCTCTCAATGTTTTACAAAACAATTATTTTGTGTGATATTTTTTAGATTGATATTAATAATGTAGGAAGCTGAGACTGACAGTAACAATTTTGATGCTTTTGATGAAGCCCTTGGGTATTTTAGTCTGAAGAATTAGGCATGTTTGGCCTGCTTGACCTTCTGGCTAGTAAGTCACAGTCTGGTGGGAGGCAGAGTTGGCTAGGTGATGCTTCCTACAATATCTGGTACCATCATCCACATTTAAGGTTTTGTGGCATCTTTCTGGTATTAAGAAATAGGTATCGTTCATCTTCTTTACAAAATGGACATGGACCAGGCACTTACAACTCCAGGAAGAGATGCTGTCTCAAGTTGATCATGTTGGGGTCTTGAATTTGAAAAATTTAAACTTTCTCTTTAATAGCTGAACTTTCTTGGTCTTATTTTTCTTTCTTGGTCTTATTATTCAATTGGGAATAATGATATCATTTCTGCAATGCTGATAGGAAAGTTAAGTTAGTGGAACTTGTATAACAGCACAGTGCCTGGCCACACATTAACTGTTATACAACAGCCCCATGGAAGACCTGAGGTAACCACACATTAAGAACAATAATAAAAGAATAAGACATTGAAGAAAGCTAAGTTGTATTATATCCCATTGTTAACTGTAAGTGACATTATGCCCTTGAGAAAAATGGCAGTTTATTACCTTCTGATTCTGCTCTATAATAAATATAAGAAATGTTTACAAGAAGCCTTTTCCCAATAAATGACCTTACAAAAATCTAGCCGCAAGAGCAGTAATACACAGTTGCTACTATGCTACATTTGTTGAAACAGAACTGAACATTAAAGTAGTTTTTCTCTATACTCTGATGAGCTCAATAAAAATAAAATCCATTGGATTAAGGAAACATCCCTAAAAGGCTCTGTCTGGGACACATGCATTCACAACAATGAAGAAAAGAATTGGGGGAGGGCTTTTTTACTGCGTTTCATTGCACACATGACAGTACAGAGAAATGGCTTTCGGTTAAATGAGCAATGTATTCTTGATTTTCTCCCAGCCTGCCAATATCAGCTAAAAGCTCCACTGGTTGTATGAATTTTCTTAGCAAAATAACACTGCATTATAGATGGTTTTAGTTCCTGACCACTGACTCATTCCTTAGCCCCTGCTGCCTTCAGTATCCACTACTCTACAGAATTGTATTCTTAAAAATTACCACATGTTCCTCTAGCCACTCATCCGTCTCCATCTTCCTGTGTAACAATCCATCTTGTTGATCACTTCCTGGTAGAATGCTCTCTTTAATACCTCGTCTTAGTACTCTGATACACTCTCACCTTTATTCTAACTTACTACCAGGCTTCCGTTTCCCGGGGATAGCTATTTCCTGTGCTCCTGGCCTCTATTTTTCTGCTGCCCTCATAAGCTCTTCTTTGTGCAGTCATCATCTGTCTAGCTTTGATTCCCAATACCATGTCTGCAACCTCTGACTCCTTGTTTCTAGCCTTGGCCTTTCTCCTGACATCCAGGCCTGATTCTCAGTGGCCAGTGGGATGTGTCATATCCACCAAGGTAGACCCTCATAGAATCATGATGCATTGGACACACCAGCTGATCATCACACCCTGGCTTTTAATATGGTGATTTCTCCATTGCCTAGCTTTCATTGCAGCCTCTGAACAGTAATCAGATCAGCACCCTGACCTCATCAGCTGCCAGATCCTTCTTTGTCTGAATCCTTCTGCTCATCTTCATTTGTAGGAAGGGTCAGGATCCGATTTTCTCTACTTTCAAAGAGAAAGTTAGATCCATTGTTTTTTTCAGACCTCTTCTTTTTTTTTTTTTCCATTTTTAAATTTATTTATTTAATTATTTAAATCAAATCATAATTTACTTATTCACGCAGGGGTTATAAACACAAAAAGGCAGGATGTGGGGAAAGGAATGACACCAGAGCGTAGGTGTTCAGGGGAGTACAGATATCTTTCAGAACAGGGTATCGGCTGGGTGAAGGTTCAGGGGACAGGTCACTATGACTCTGCCTATGAATCACTTGTCCTTTTCTAAGTTGGTACTGTCTTCCGAGGCTGCCTATTTACAAGATCTATGACTACTCAGGTGTTTACAATAGCTTATAGCCATCTGTTTCAGTGTTTTTCCACAGAGACCCAAGACTTTGTGTTAGCATGCATTATGTCAGGCCTATTGCTGACTTTAGGTCTTCAGTGTAAAAGCAGGGCTGCCCTTGACATCTCCTCCCTTCTCTAAGTATAGAAGGGCCTTGGCGATTCTAATCTTGTGAAGGCGGGGATAGAAGCCTGACCTCCAATAATTGAAGGGACCTTGTAGTGGCTCCAGTCCTCCTCAGACCTCTTCTTATTTTTCTCCAAATGCTCTTAAGATTGGGTCTAGACTGATTCTCTAAAACATGGCTTCCATCCGGTGACTACAGTGATTGACACACTTAAATAGTTAATCACTAGCTGATAACAAAAGATACAGTGAGCAACTGGGGAACCACCAGAACAGTGTGCCCACCTTTGCAGTCTTTCCTCACTATTCCTCTGCCGCAAACTCATAGAAGCTTCACAAAACTTTCTCTATGGTGACTTCAGTGCCGCAGAAGCTGGGAAAAAATATTGCCTTAAACCATAACTGAACTAAGATGCTCAAAGTCATTTCTTGTGTTGGCTGTATCCCTGCCTTGGTGTTATTTTGTTTTGTTTGATACAAGGTCTCACCATCTTGCTATGTAGTAGAGGCAGACCTTAAATTCAGAGTTCCACCTGCCTCTACCTCCTGAATGTGAGGGTTAAGGCATGTGCTACCACACGTGGCATCCCGCCTTCATTATGGTTTCCCTCTAAGCATTCTTCACCACAACTTGCACATCTTCATTCTAGCCATCTGTCAGGATTCAGTAATATTTATCCATGAGTTTACTTTAAAAGGACACTTTCTGCTCCCAAGTCAATGTCTCCTTATCATCTCTCTACATGTTTAGATATGTCTTCTCTGTTATACGTTCCTCAAGAGCAAAACCCATTCATGTTCTTATACCTTAAATAAGACACCCAAAGCAACACTTTACCCAGAAAATACACAATCAGTGATTTCCTTTCTTTCATTAAGAAGTTATATGACATTCCATTACACCAGATGGATTTCCAAAGGAACCAATAAAATGTGCTCAGCCAGCAGGGATTACATATTCATTTTAGAACACTTCATAATACAAGTTAAAATTTAATCATAGGAAAATATTTTTCAGAATTTTAAAAAAAATATTCTTTTTAGGGTTGGAGAATTGGATTCAAATACCCAGTACCTACATGGCAGCTCACATTTGTCTGTAACTACAGCTCTACGGGATCTGGCACCTTCTGCTGGTTTCTACAGGCACTTTCCACTCACAGTGCACTGACATACATGTAGGCAAAACAAGCACACACATAAAAATTAATTAATGAAAAAACAAAATTATGTTTTCAATATGTGACAATAGTAATGAATAATAGTTCATGAATTTGTGAGGGAGTGGAAGGGCATGGGAAAAGTTGGAGTGGGGAGATGGAGGGATAGAAATCATATAATTACAGCACTAATATATGACATTTTCAATAATATTTTTAAAAAATAAAAATGTATTTTTCTGTTGAAATATTCAAAGTATACATAAACAATTCTACTTTTTTAAAAAAGTAAATGAACAACTTGTAACAGACTCTGTTTCTCAAAGATGGCAGCAGTTGGCACTTCTAACCCACGTAGTCCCCTACATTGTAATCACCCTGTTCTCATACCAGGAGATGGAAATGATTTACAGCATGATTGACTCTGGTTCAGAATAGCACAGCTGACTGCTTTGACCAGTGATTCAGGTTGTGGCACTGAACTGCTCTGACAGCTTTTGCCTTTTGCCAGTTGGAAATGAGCCCTCATATAAAAGGTATGGCCAGTGAGATCATATACGGAGAAAAGCCTAAGCCAGATGAGAGTCTGGGAAAAGAAAGGGAAAGGCAAAAAAAAAAAAAAAGCTCTAGAGGCTTCAAACATCTGAATAAAGAAGGTTTGTAGAAATGAGTCGTCCAACCTCAACCACTCCAGTCTATTCCATGCAAACCAGACACAAACTCCCACGCTAAGCACTGCCCAAATTATTCAATAGGAAACAGTCTTATTACTAAGTTTTGAAGTAATTTTCAGAACAGAAATAGATCGTGGAAACACTACTCACTATCTTGAATATTCAGAGCTGTATATAAATGAACACAAAAATTAAAGATAAAACAATAAGACAGTTGACTACAAATGACAAACTGCTATGCTTGTAATCTAAATGCCTTAAAGAACCCATCAGTGACTAGGTTATTAATTCTCTTTTAATTCTCTCCTTATTCAAATGTTAACTAATATAAAATGGATTAAGTATCTTTAATAACTTCAAGGCCAAACTCAAACTGCTATTACTGAAAGTAAGTTACAAAACAAAGGAAGGCAAAATGGTTCAGCAGGCAAAGGCACTAGCTAGCATCAAACACTGACCCCTACACATGTGCATATGCCACACACACACACATGCTCAAGTACACACACATATACATATGCACACATGTACATACACATTAAAATGGAAATTAAATTGTTAAAAAGAGAAAATTACAAAGTAAGCTGAAAATTATTTAAAAAAATGAATATCTAAACTCATAGTTTATGAACAAATAATGAGCAGCCAAAGTACATGGCTTGAAACTGAAAATGGACCCCAGTCAGAGTTATTAATTTAACAGGCTGGCAAGTCAAGGATGGGTAAGATTCTGCACAGAGCCTTACCAACCTAAGACATAAGTACATTGCTTTTGATAATGCATATTCCATGAGGGGTAAGGAAGGCATTCTTGGCAGAATGACCTAAGACAGGCTTATTTATGAAATAAAAAAGGGGAAGACGCAGAGAGCTTTAGGGGCTGCTTGGCAGGAATCTGACATTGGCCAAGGACAAGGAAGTAGGCTTCAGGCAGGATTCTGACATGAGGCTAGAACAAAGAAGTAATTTCAGGCAGGAATCTAAATCTTTGGTTAGAACAAGGAAGTAGGCTTCAGACATGAAAATGACTTTGCACTAGGACAGAGAAGAGAGATATGGACCTACAGAATATAATTATGATCATCTGTTGATAGACAGCCTCTTGACATGTATCACTGAGGAGTTGTTCCCTGGAATACTTTGTTGTTATAGTCTTGCTTGTTCTTTGACTATTTGTGTTTATTGCCTTGCTTGTTCCTTGACTATCTGCATCTGTTGTATTGCTAGTTCCTCAACCTAGAACTGACCTTAATACTTGCATGTAATTCAAATGGTATAAAAGCAAATAGGAGAAAGGAGAATGGGATAGGAGGTTTCTAGGGAAGGGAAGTAGGAAAAGGGATGACATCTGAAATGTAAATAAATAAATATCCAAGAAAAAAATAAACAAATGATGATAATTTTCAAAAATGAATTGTGGCAATGTTTGCTATTACTTTAATTATGATATTCCCTAATACTTAAGTTCTGTACCTGTTTGAAATGATGATACAGTTATACCAGATAGAATGACTAATGCAAAAGGTCAATTATAAAAGTGTGACTAGCATAAGCTCCTTTGCATTATTCAAATATATATTTGCCCTCTCTATGTATGTGTATATACCCATATATGTTCTTTTATTCAGAAAATATTTAGAATATACTTCAAAAAGTGATTATACACACAAACTAACTTTCTCTCTTTTTTATTTATTTACTTCCATTGCCCACACATTTTTATTTTTTTCTCTTTTAACTCTCTGCATTTATTTCCATGTTGATTTAACTCATCCACTGAGCTCTGTTTTCAAATAGTTGCATTTTTCATTTCTAAGGATTCCAGATTGTTCCTTTTCAAATCTGCCTACATTTTTTTTTTAGCTATTCATTGTTAGTTATTGGGTATAGCTCTTCTTTTATTTCTACATTCATAAGAAATGTACCCTCTGTACTTCATTCTTATTTTCCAACCTTTTGTCTATGCTGGCCATCGTGTGGTTTTTATTTATGAATACATTTTTATGCTGGGTATTTTCAACATGGAGTCTGTATATTTCATTCCAAGCCTATCTTCAGGGAACTGTTTTTAACTGGGGGGGTGGGGTGGGGGCAGAGAGACAGAGAGACAGAGACAGAGAGATTGTAAAAGTATTTTGAGAAGGTGTTTAGTTTATCTATTTTCATATTTCAGCACTAACATTTTTGTTAATAATTTTATACATGCATATAATGTTTTGATCAAATTCTTCCTTCCCTCCCCTCTAATTCTAATATCTTCCCTATATTCCTTCCCAACTAAATGTGCATTTTTACTATTTCTGTTTATTTTATGTATGTGACTGAGTTGCCTGTACAGATGTAGTATGTTCATCCATGTGTGTCTGGTGCCTGTGGAGATCAGAAGAGAGCCTCAGATCCTCTGGAACTGGAGGATGGTTGTGAACCATTATCTGGGTTCTAGGAACTAAACGAAAGTCCTCGGTAAGAATATTTTAACTGTTGAGCCATATCTCCCTCCAGTCCCTGTGATTTTATTTAGATGCATTAGTTTTATTAGTGTTACCATATGTGTATGTGTGAAGGACTCTCTAATGGAGCATAAGTGCAAGATTACTGGATATCCTCTCAGAGGCCACATCACTGAAGAAAACTAATTCTTCCACCCCATACAGTCATCAGTTGTCCAAAGCTCCTTATGTAAGACAGTGTCTTCATTAGTTCCTCCATGTCCATGCCGGTATTATAGTTGGCTTGATCTTGTGAGGGTCTTGTACATGCAATCACAGTTGCTAGGTTCATGTGAGCAATGGCTTTGTCATGTCCTACAATTCATGTTTTTCTTTTCAGACATCCTCAAATTCTGGGTCTTCTCATCTTTCTAGCCCCTCTTTCACAATGTTACCTAAACTTGGGTGGGGTCTTAGGAAAGATAAGAATGATATAAATTTACCATTAAAAGTAGAACATTCCATAGTCTCTTATTCTTTCCACATTGTACAGTTGCAGGTCTGTATTAACTACCATCTACTATAATAAGAAGCATCTTTGATGAAAACTAAGAGATGCACTAATTCGTGAGTATGGATATAAGAACGTGGAAGTCGGTTTATCATTATTTCCCTTTAGCAGAATAATAGTATGGGATTTCCCCTGAATGCTTATAACCAAGTCAGCCTTATCTTTTTCAGGCACCTGAGAAATTTCTCTGGAGTAAGCTAGATTGCACCTTACGTTTTTAGAATTTGATGCACTGTACATATAAATTCATACTCTTCACCCTTTTCTTATTATATGACTTATTATTGCCATTGTGTCCAAGGACAAAGCAAATTTAGTTGGGAGTTACTCAATAATTTCTCTTTAATTTGGGTAAGATGTGTTTGTTGGCTTTATGTTGAAGATGAGGCCATTCCAATATAGGCCTGGCTTCTGTCCAGGCTCCCATCCCGAACTCATACAAGCTCATAGCATCTGCCTAGTCTCTGGTTATAACAACATCATACTCTGAGCTCAATTCTTATCTGCATATCATTGTTTTTCTATATTTATATGCTTTTCTCAAGTTTATCTTTCTATTTTATTGATTATACTTAATTGTTTATAGAAGGAGGATTTTCATATTAACTCACTCTACTGTATCGATGGAACTTTGTGTCTTCATTAATGCTGTTATTATTTTGCTTTTGCAACTAATGGAACAACCTTCACTTATTAATAATGGGCTCTGTTAAATTGAGACTCTCAGCTTCAAATCTATGGATTGTTAAACAGCTGCATTTTATTTTAGATGCTGAAATGGCAAAGAGGACTAATTAAAGAAAATATCTCAAATCTTATTGCTAACTTGGGATATTTATTAATTGATTAATTTTTATGTATTTAGGAGTATAAGCAGACCCTTGTAGAGAAAGAAACAACTCAAAGCAGTTTGAAGTGGTGAAAGCATCCAGAAGTAAGACATCTTACTTCTTGTTTATTCTGATGAAACTCGGGAGAGTCTAACAAGGTATTATCAGTGCTAGAGTGACTGCTAACAAGAAGGACATTAGGGAACACTTTATTAGGTGCTAATAATCTTTAATAATTTAGTAATATGGTGCAGAGGAACTAGCACAGCTTATTTACAGTACTAATGCCAGTGTTTTCAACCTGCAGCCCTACACATCTGTCTCTGCATCTCCTAAGGCGCTTATTTGAAGCTCTACCTTAAATAATCTCTATTGATGCTTCTTCACATTCAAGTTTGAGATTAAGTGGTTACGTGTGGAAAAGCAAACATGTCATATCAAAATGTGTCATATCAAAAGGATCTGAAATTCTATTTGAGACAAGGCAGAATGAAAACCAAGAATACCTTATATAAACCACAGGGTATCTATTGAGTTTTCTGCTTTTTAAGAAGGACAGGGGCCTTTGCAGGGAATTTATTAGTGGAACAGTACACTGGAATAAAGGCAAAGTGAAATAAAGCAGACATAGATAGGGAGGCAAGCAGGAAGATGGGTTGATCAAAAGATTGAGAGGGGAAACCTAAGGAAGTGAATATAAAATATCCATATGGAAACTCATTATCTCTAAACCTAATTGAAAACATAACTGGAGGGATAGTCAAATACATGTGTTATTTTAACAGAAAGGGAATGTTGGGAGCTAAAGGATTAAACAGGGCACAGAGTAGGAGATGGGGGTCAAGAGAGGGGGTTAATGGGTGGATTATCCAAAACTAAAGGACATATGTAAATGTCTTAGAACTCAAATAGTAAAATAATTTAAAAATATAATTTAAAAAAATAAAGAAAGAGTTTGAACTGAGGTAGCCTGTGTAGATGGACAATATATTCCCTAAACCCATGGGTTATGAAATGGAAATCTCAGTGTCAGACATGGGATATCAACTTGTAAGGTATTGGTCCGGATATCCAAAGCAACCTGGCTACTGCATTTGCCCTTGTTTCCCACTGTAACTACATAACCAGACTTGATTGCTGAAGACACCAAGCACTATGGCTGTAGGACCTTAAGAAATCAATCTCAAAATGGCTAGAAACTTTTTCCCTGCTGGTTAGCTTTAATAGTCTTCAGAGTAGCTGTGAAGGCTTCTGGGGGAAGAAAGTCATAAATGGCCTTATCCAGAGCATGCTACACCACCAACCTGCCAGACCCAATGTTCCCTCTGCTGTACTAGTGGAAGACTGATTATGACTAAATTTCAGGCCTGATCCACAGGAGCCAATTTCATTCCTGATGCTCTAAGCCTGTTCAAAAGCCAGTGGCTAGTAAGGTCATAGATTCTAGAGTAGAGCCTGTTATTTTTATCTTGCTAAATGATCACACAGTCACACTGCCTCATAAATATTTGTTCATATTCATAGCCTGGGGCTTCTCTCAACTCTCATCAGGGAATTCTATTTGCAGTAGGTGTCAGTTAATAGAGAGCCATGTAACTGGCCAAAGTGCCAAGAATAACTGAATGCTCAGCCCTAAATGGGAAACCGTACCAACCCTCCACAGGATGTTGCTGTGCACTTGTGAAATCTCAGATGTGGTTACCTTTGCAAAATCAAGCTAGTCAAATTCTGTCTTCCATGAAGAAAGGGCTCTGGAGGCCCTGCCCTTTGCTGATGAGCTACTGGCACTGATAGCTGCCAAAATAAGGAGGCACATCCTTCTTTGAGGTTGCCACCATAGGCATGCTCCAGTGGATGGTCTAACACTCATGCATATAGGCAACACCAACTTGATGTAGTGGGTTATTTAAAAAAAGATATGAAATAGACATGAAGTTTGGGGTAGGATGTGTTTGGGAGATTAATGACAATTTCAAAGTAGATGGAATGGATATTACCATTTTGCATTGTAACCATGTATGGAATTCTTCAAGAATACATTGAAAAATACATAAAATACTATTTAAAAGAGTAGAGAAACTTACTGTGCACTGATCCAAAGTGACTTCCCAGCAATGATTATTTATGTAGGAAAATCACATATGTTTCATCTACTATTGTCTGAGACACTATCATTTTTTATCAAGATTTAGTCATCAAGTTTTCAACTCCTGACTTCAAAGCCACTTTGTAGGAACTACTTCCTATGTAGACCTTCAAGATTCCATATTGTCCCATCTTCTTACTTTCTTTGTACTACTTTCCTTCATGTGACTGATGTAGAGTTGAGAATCCTTTACCCACCAGAATTGTTTTGAATTTTAAATGTTTCATGCACAGAGACTGGGCATGGTATATATCTTAGGAAAAAAAATCCCCAGTCAAAACATAAAATTCATCTGTATTTAATATACACCTAATACATATAGCTAAAAGGTAATTTGATATAACATTTTAAATAATTTTTGTACACAAAAAGGTATTCTCATGATGTAAATTTTCTTCATTTATGATATCCTGTCAAATCAGAAAGTTTGTTCACATTTATTGATTTATTGTTGATTTCCATGGTGGTAAAAGCCATGAGGTGAAGGACTTCATCAACCATTGTATTCCAGGGACTTAGAAGACTCTGTGGCACCTTCTAGGGCTGGGCAAATACTGAAAAGAAAACTGAGAGCATTCAAAGAAAGCCTCTCTTCCTTCAGGTTGACTACAAGTTATGGAGGGATTCTACAAAGAATAGGGAGAAAACCTGAGGGATCAGAAAAGGATGAAGCCTTAAGAACAAAATGCAAACCACAAATATTGGGGGCTTGAAGTAGAAAAAAAACTAAATTGCAAGGAGACAAACACTGGAATTGAAAGCAGTTTCCTGTGACAGAATGTCTAGTCTTCTTGCTGCTGCAGCTGTAATGATACCCCAGTAGGAAGGATGTCAAGGAATAGGGATGGCCGTTTCCCTGTCAGAGGGTGATCATCTCAATTAGGTGTTATGTTACTGATCTTGCATAAAGACCTGAAGCTCTACCATTCATGTAGACTTGTTTTGAAAGAATGACAGTCGAAAATAAAGCTATTTCCTGGCAGACTTGTAAAGCTGTAGAGATATATAAATATTAAGACTTTATCTTCATAAATATGTTTTCTTTTGCTGTTAGAAAAAAGGAAAGATCATTAAAAGGAAGTAGACATTTAAAATGGATTCCCTTTCCTGGGTGATAACTAATACACTAGGAATGAAAGGTATCTGGCAGAAACAGTTCAGTCTTAAGGAAATGAGGTAGAAAGTGCTTGGCAGCCTTGGCCATTGAGTGAAGTCGTAAAGCCACATAGAATCAGGTACAAAAGAGAACAGCAGACATTATTTCAGAAAATAACAATAAAGAGGAAAGTCTAGTCAATCTCAGAGAGAATTAAAAAGAGGAACACTTAAGACTGGAATTTAGGTCTTGAAATTACCCATGGTAGAATAAGTTCTTTCGTAGAAGAATAAATGTGAATTTCTTGGCTATCATTAGGCCTAAGCTGTTACTTGGGACTGATTTTATGTTTGACTACGGTAAGGAAGGAGAGATAAAACAGAGAAAGGAAGGGAGGGAGGGAGGGAGGGAAAGAGGAAGGGAGGGGAAAGAGAAGGAAACAGAAAAGAGGTTTAACTGTTCTTTAAAATGCTAAATAGAATTACCCATGAACTACCAATTCTACTCCTAATATATATCCAAAAAATTGTAAACAGAAATTCAAGCACTTAAAGATGAAGGATTTATCAGAACCACTGCCAACAATTAAAAATGCAAACAAGCCACAGTGTCCAAGAACAGAAGGTTCCTTTCAAGATACAGACATGAAATAAGATATCATTTATTGTAAAGAGTGATAAAGGACTGACATCAACACAGAAAAATCTCAGAAGTGTGCTAAGTGAAAGAAGCCAGTCACAAATGCCTTACAGTATATCATCCTGTTTATATGAAATACTCAAAACAGGTAAATCCGTACTGAAAGAAAGCTGAGTCATTGTTTTTTAGGATTAATAGAACAGCAGATGGGAAATAATTTCCTGTCAGGCATGGTGTTTTCTTTGGAAGCAATGAAAACATTTTAAAACTAAGTACTTTTAGTGGTTGCAACAGGTGGGTATAAAGGCCAACAAGGCCAGGCCTTTGTCTCCTAAAGTTCTTGCCTGGTAAAACCATGATATTCTGAGAAAGGCCTGGCTACAACGGAGGCACATGTCAGTCAGGAGCCCCCAGCATTTGAGTTTTCCCTTCCTGAATGATCAGAAATGGAGGGATAATGTGTGTGTATGGGAGGTGGAGGGCACACACATATGCATGACATGTGACATGCCCAAGAGGCATGGTAAGAAATTGGGAGGAATAGGTAGGTGGAGAGGCTTTGCAGCCCACAGAAGGGACGCTAGGATGGAGAGCCTCAGCTTTATCCACCCTTTAATGGAGAACTGTCCATGTTTCTAAGCACTGGGCAACAGGAAATTTGCTACAGGAAAATGCATCTGGCAGGTACATGTATGATGATTGATTGGAAGTGGGTTAGGATCACAGGCCAAAGAGAGCAGTTAGAATCTGATTCTAATGTCTAGTCAAGGGGATATTAGAACCTGAATTGACATAATGACTGTTTAGTCCAGGAGGAAGGACAGATAAAATAAATTAATAGAAAAATAAGTGCAGTAGGTAAGGAGAGTATAAAAAATTATTTGGAACTGGAAAGCAGCTATATCAGTATTTAAAAGAGAGAGAGAGACCAGAAGTGATTATGTAGATGCTGGACATGACATAGATTTGAATTCCATTTTACATGCATTATAGTTGAAATGTTGAGAGAGTGACCAGTAGAGATGCCCAGTAGATAGAAATGAAGCCCAAGAGAGGCAATTTAAAGTCCAAGAGACCTCCAAAACTCTGTGAGGGTAAAATGCAACTGAAGTCTGTTAGACAGACAGGCCAGAAGCTGAAGCAAACACAGAACTGTCTGCCCACTAGCTGTGCCAAATTAACCTCAATTCCCTGTGGCACAGCATCTAGACTATAAATCAAATAGACTTGTTTTAGATATGCCATATCTCGGTTTCTGCTAAATACTTAAAAGTATTCCATATCTTTAATTAAAAGGAAAGATGCCGACTACAAAGGCAAACATGACTCATTGTTCATTGAGTCAATCATCCCTGAACCATGGAGAAGAAATACTGTGTATGTAAAACATCAAATGCCTCTAAGAACAGCTTATTGAGCCATTGGAAAGAATTTTCAATGAAATTACAACTAAATATTTTGTTTGTTTAAAGTTCTATCCCATAGGTTTGAATTTTAACTAAAATTGGCAAGTGAGTTCTTAAAGAATTGTAGCAAGATTAAGAAAGAATTCATTGACGTTATTTATTACAAAACTGATGACCATGGCACATAAATTTGAATAATGTCTATAAGTAAGGCTTGCTGAAGGATGAGTTGGGAGATTTAAATATTTTACTGAAAACAAACTCATGGCTAACTGCACATGTCATTATATTCTAATTTTTGACAGAGGCTTTATTCTGAAAGGAAATCCCTCTTAATGTTTTAAAGCATCAGCAATTTCCATTTGATGAATTTATCAGGGGCACACATCAGGTCTGGTTCTAATAAGCAAACACTGGCAATGTCAGAGCCTGAGTTGTGACCCAAATGTTTCACTATACTCACTGATGACATGACAATAGGAAGCCAATGTGTGACTGTAGAAGACTCTGAAAATAAACTGTTATAAAAGTGCCTTAACATCCCCTCTAATATGGCTACCTAAATAATGAATAGTCATATCTAAATATTAATGATATCTGAATAGAAAGCACAACATTATCTCATCCTAATGGTACTTACAAAATAGTTAGCTAGGAATATATGTATTTTACATTGCCCTGTAACTAACATTCAGAAGGCAGAACTGCAAATTGAATCAGAAGAAAGAAAGGTAGATTGATGGATGGATGAATGGAAGGATGGATGGATGGATGGATGGATGGATGGATAGATGGATGGATGAATGGATGGATATATGATGATTTTATGAATGGGTTGATGGGTGGGTAAGAAATCCTTCCTAAGAATAGATACAGGTGTCACTTAGAGCGGTAACATATGACAGAGACTGTTCATTAGAAAGTACTACTTTCTCATCTTCTCTAAGATAATCCCGGTTTTCTTTCTGGTGGCAATGTGCCAATAAAAATCGCATTTCCTAAACTTGCTTGTTAGCAGAGGTAGCTAATGTGAAAGGACATTTACTTCATTAACCATCTCCTGGCTTCCTCCTTTAGCCTTCATCCAACTCAAGAGTGATGGATGGATCTCTGTGGTCTTATAAACTAGCAGAGAAATCTTACATTCTCCTAGGACCAAAAGTAATGCTCTAGGGATGATACGTCTGGAAGACAGGAGGTTCTGGGTTTACTCAGCAGAAGTCAAGATGAGTTAACCTGTTACACATAGTTCATTTTATGCAAGAAAATATATTCCATGTCCAATTTTGCTTCCGTGTCATCTCACTATGCTATTCTAATCCTAAAATGCTGCTTATGTTAATGTTCTAACGTTCACAATTCCTTCAAACCTCTCAACAGACACTAGAGCACAGAAGGGTACTAGCAGGTCCTTTCATAGTCTATGGCCTTTGACCCTCTGTGATACTTCCCCAATGTGTTTCATTTCCTATTTTTTATCAGTAAATGCTAATGGCATGGTAATTGTTTTCATAGATCTCCAATGAAGAGTGAGATGCTTTGACAGCTGTCGACAAAGTGTCAAATACACTGTGGCAATGAAAGGTGAGGGGATTTAATAGCTCTTATTAAATCAGTAGGCTTAATTTGGCCTGATATCAAGCTACTAAAAATAAGCATCGAATGTGGAGGTAGTGTTTATGCTTTCCTGTCACAACTTTGAAGCCTAGGGCTTCTTGTCACAGTTGACCCAAGCTTCTTTCAGTTGTGCTCTGAGACGGTTCCCCTTTCAAAATAGTTCTGCTCTGAACTCTGTCAATCTCAGTTTAATCTTAAAGTACCCATCCTTTTCAATATCCTTAATAGGATCCAGTTATTGTCATACAAGAAGACATTGGCTTAAGTATACTTGGGGAGATAACTAATTATGGTTGTTAACT
This sequence comes from Mastomys natalensis, assembly GCA_021653895.1. Classification (NCBI taxonomy): domain Eukaryota; kingdom Metazoa; phylum Chordata; class Mammalia; order Rodentia; family Muridae; genus Mastomys; species Mastomys natalensis. The sequence goes on from JAJTUV010000704.1 coordinate 1,347,015, forward strand.
CAGTGAGTTTGGAATCAGCTAAAAAATACATGCTGATTGGTACCCCATGAGGAATTTTCTTCTTGATCAGACTATTTGAATCAAGAAAATGCACCTTAAGTTATTTGAATCAAAAAGAACCTGCTTACCTTCTGTGGCAGTTGATATAAAAGAAATAGAAGAAAGAACCTTTGCTTTTTGCCTGTTTGTCTTAACTCTTGCTGATGAGTCCGTCTATCTTACTGCTACAACATTCCTTCTCTGATAGTAGTACCAGCTTCTTTGGGCTTCCAACACAAACTAAAGACCAGCACTTCTCTAGGAATTCTATAAGCTTTCACTGTTAAATTGTATCATCTAAAATATTCTGCCTCACAGATTAAGCACCTCCTGATTCTTGGCTTCTCTAGTGCAAGACAGACTGTCTTTGACCATTGGGACACACAATGCAACAATGTAAGACAATTTAACACATCCCATATCTATCTATCTATCTATCTATCTATCTATCTATCTATCTATCTATCTATCTATCTATATCTATCATCTATCTTCATTTTGTTCTGTGGTAGCAAAGATTCTGAGATGTGTTCATAAAATCTACCTATCAAATACAGATACTCATCCTTTGAGGTAGTGCCTGTAAGTTGATTCTATCACAACAGAAAACTACTTCCTGGATTGCAGCTTGGTCCACTGTAACAGAATGTCTTTATAGAATAAAATATATGTAAAGGATACTATTTCTGGTCCAAAAATTAAAAAAAAAATTATAAACTGCCTACCATAAGATCACGTGTTGAGAACCTGAGGACAGGCTCTGGGACTTGATGGTGGTGGCATCTGATATATGCTTGTGGAAAGCCAAGATCCTTAATTATTTCTTTCCTTTTCTTTTCTATCTTTCCTTCCTTCCTTCCTTCTTTCTTTTATTAATTTTATGTATATGTGTGTGTTCCCCACATGCATGTCTGTGCATCATGTACATACAGAGCTCATAGAGAACAGAAGAGGGTCTCAGATTTCCTGGGACTGGAATTATAGACAGTTGTGAGCCACCAAGTTGGTGCTGAAAATCTTAACCACTAAGCTATCTTTCCAGCTCTAAACCTGAGTTTCTAGAAACATTGTACCAACACCCTGGCAGCAGTGCCCTCCACAACTTCTTCTTTTTTTTTTTTTTTTTTTTTTTTTTTTTTTGGCACAACTTCTTCTTAAGATACCTTTTATCTATCCATCAACTCTGAAAGTTTATGGGTTACATGAACCAGAATCTGAGATTAGCTTTTAGATATTAGATTTTTCCTGCTGATTTCTTATTTCAAAATTTCCTCTGATTATATCTCAAAACAAAACTAAAGCCTACTCATTAATTCTAAGAAAGCAAAACAAATTCATTATTAAATATTTACTCTGGCCAGTATGTTTCCTATATATTATACTATGAATGATTTAATTGTTTACATGTCTAGTATTTTGAAAACTGTAATACAAGGTGATACCAAACAAGCATCTTTAGTGAATTTGCATATCTATTTTTATAGAACTTGTATATACATTTACATCTGTTTATTTGTTTTAAAAATCTATTTTAATAAACCCAAATCAGGGAGAATTACAGTTAAGGGATTTGCTTTGTATTTGTTATACTATTCTACATTTGAAACCATTTTAAGAGGACTGGAACTGTCGTTTTTACAAAAACACATGGATAAAAATTATTAGCCACTATAACTAACCTATAATATATACTGTAGTTTGTTTCACTTTATAACTTTTACTCTCTTATTTCATTTTCTTCTTGCAATACATTGTTCAGGACATCCATGCCATCACTGAATAATATTAAGGTAAGATAACCTTGTCTATTGCCTACCTTGGAAAGTATTAATAATATCTTAAAAGCCTGAAGTATTTTGTGATTTATAAAAACATTATGATTACATAGAATATTGCCATAAAATTTTGCCAATCTACTTTATCAAGATGAAGAACTTACCATAAATTTCTAGTTTTCTGAGAATTTCTTTTTATGAATGCATATTGAGCTTGCAGGCTTGTCTTTGCATATCAGTTAAAATAATAGCATTTGCCTTGGCTCTTTATCATGTTCCGATAAGTTACATAAATTTTAATTAATTCTTAAAGTTAGAATTAGTTTCACTGTGACATTTTCATTCACAGGTATCATCACACTTTGTTTTCGTTAGCCCCTCTTCCATTAATTCCTCTCTCCAGCTCTCCCTCCATGTCCTGCTCTTAGCTCTGCCTCACACCCCAACTATTGCTCCCTTCTGCTTTTATGTCATGTAGTAACCTCTTTTTTTTTTCCCTTCCCTCCTCCCTTTTGATATCTTCCAACTTGTCATAGTCTCTGGCATGCTTTCATGTTCTACATACATATTTATAGATAAATTTAAATCTAGATTACATAGATGAGAAACTATTCCATTATGTGTCTCCCTGAGTCGTAATTGTTTCACTCAACATGATCTCCAGTTTTATCAGTTTTCTTATAGAAGTCACAACTTTATGCTTCTTTCCAGATGAATAATACACTGACTTTATTCCTTTTCCTACTTACCTTTTTCTTTTTTATGATGATTTCTAAAACTTTTTGAAATTATAACTCAATTAAAACACTTCCCCCTTCCCTTTCCTCCATCCAATCCCTCCCATCTGTCCCTCTCTGCTTTCATTCAAATCCCTGGCTTCTTTTACACTAATTGTTATTGCATGCATACATGTACTTATATGTATATTCCTAAATATAGCCTACTCAGTCCATATAATGTATGGCCTACCTGTATACATGTTTTCAAGGTTGACATTGACTTTGAAATTAAATACCTTTGCATTTCTTTGATAATGCCCCAGTTGATAATGATATATTATATCAACATATACACACATATATTTGTTTTTAATCTGTTACTGTCTTGATAAGTATTTCATGTCTATATACATTGGACTGTTGCCATGTGATTCTGATTACTTTAGTAACTTTGGACGATTTTGATACTAAGTATTTACCTTAACAAGTAAGTTAGGAAGTATTTCACAACTTCTATTTTACTTGCCTACACACTCATCTTTGAGAGATAAACATTTTATTTAATAGTCCCAAAATCTCAGTGATTCACTCATTCATTTTTTTAAGTTAGATCAAGATACAGAATCAGCACCTTGTAGAAATGATGTAGAAATAGGAGTTATGGAAGGCAACAGAGACTAAATCAATCCATGTTATCATTAGAAACATAATAGTGTGATCAGAAACAGATGTTCTCAAAGAGGTCTTTGTACAATGAAGAATATTGGTTCTATAATGACTCGGGTTCAAAAAAAAGTCTGTAAGATGTTTAAAATCATATTGATTTATAACAATGTACAAGATATTGCTGTAACCACTCTTGAGAAGGAGTAGTTCAAGGCTTTGAAAACCACCACCCAAATTACTAATGCTCTCAAATTGATTTTATAATTTCTAAAGAATATTTCAGTGTAATACATTTGCTAAATATGCGTACTGGGAAAAATCAGCAATTTAATGTGTTAATAACAATCTGTAGGTTGCTGAATAAGAAAAATTAAGCCCAACTTACTTTGGATTGGATAATTTTACTTAGGATTCTCACAGCGTCCTAACAGCTCAAACTTTTTTATATGCTATTATCACACCTATTAGCCAGTGCAAGTTTTCATTGCAAGGTGTAAACTGTAAACCACCCTCTACTATTTATAGCTCTCTCAGCTTAACTGTTAAAGGAGCCTATTCTAACCATATTGGTCTGTGGTAAATTCAGTATCAGGGAGAGCTGATTCTTGAAGAAGCACCTCCAGCTGTCCCTATGAAAAGTGAGGTGACACCATGAAACATCACTGCATAGTGAGCTGTTCATTAGACTATTAACTCGTCTGACCTCCTTTGTCAAGATTCTGTTTTCCAAATGTCAATTTCTATCCACCTGGCTTCTTTTCCCTTGGTTTTGGTAGATTGCGAAGAAATTGCCTTTCTCAAAGAAAAAAACTAAGACAATCTGGAAAATAAAACTCAGAATCTCCTGGGAAGGGGGTTGGGATTTTAGGATGAGTCACCTTTAAGGCAGGTAATCAGTGTGGGAGCTAGTGAGACTCTTCACCCTGTCTAACGATGCCCCTATCTTATACTTGGGTACTTAGCACTGTTCACTCTGACACCACAGCACAAACCAAATCCAAGAAAAGTTGCTTAGCCCAGATAAAACCACTTCTATCCGGCAAAAAGTCAGTAAATATTTTATAATTAAGGGCAGAGATTAGTAGCTATTTTTACATATGATACATTCATTATTTCTGCCAGAAATAACCATTGATAACTAAGAGATCAAAGTAGAAATATAAGTCTTTAGTACCAAAAAAAAATCATAAGACATTTAATGGTGGGAGGATTTATAGATGTTTGCTAGAAGGATAGTTTAAAATGACCTGTAGTGTCTTTCATTCATATAACTCTATTAGCAAAGATACTCATGAGCTGGCTTACAATCCTCTAACATGTAATCACCCCACTAGTCACATTAAAAGACAGAGACTGATAAGTGTTTTCTGGAAAAATGTTTTAGTAAACAAAAAGTAATCATGTTTATATCTCAGACTTAAAAGCAGGTAATAACTTAAATTCATCCCATAGTGCTTTTGTTATCTACTAAGAAACAGCGTATCTACTTGTTATGAACTGATTAGTCTGAGTCTTCAGAGAGTGTCCCTCAGGTAATTAAAAGTGCCAATGTGAACACAAGTTAGGAAACATTTTAAAACAAATACGAAAAGACTGCAAAAGTCCCAGGTATTCTTTTTTTGTAAGTTTTCACTTATATATTATTGCATACATTTTAATGCCAATAGTTCTTTCAGAAAAGGAAGTGGTTTGATTCTGGGAAGAATAAATGGCTGTTAGAAACGTGAAGGATAAAAAGGATAGAATATATACAAAATTCATTTGAAATTAAATATGAACTGATAACTATGAATAAAAGACAGGAGAGGGGAATCAAAGATAATGCCCAAGTTTCTAACATGTTAATGCTATCCAGTGAAACAAGAAACCTAGAATGTGAAGTATTTAAAAATGCAGACTTAAAACTCACAGTAAGTGTTTGAGATGAAGAAATGTTTGACAGTTATGAGAATATAGGGAATAAAAGAATTATAAGATTTGGAGAAGTCAATCTAGGAGACTGTTTAGAATAAGAAAACAAGCTGAGGGTGCAATCCTACTGGGAGGCACGGAAGGAAACTACAAAGACACAATTGAAAATACAGGGAACTCAGAGCAGAGTCTCCCAAGGGAACACTTACTTGGCTGGCCACAGTGCACATCCGCAGCATCTGGCACACTCAGGGGACACAGAAGCTAGGTATTTGTTAAATAAATGAACAAACAAATCCAAAACAGTCATGTTAAAACCCAAGACATAGACTGCTTCAAGTAAAAGAACCACAGGAGACGTAAGGCCTGTTTATTGGATTTGGCTATTATAAAGTCACTGAAGCCCTAATAAGAAGTAGCTTCTTTCTAGTTTTGGTGGCAGAACCTAGTTTGAAATACATTGGAAAGTAAATGGATAATGAAACAGCACAGATACTAAAAAATTGATTTCTAATTCAATGATTGTGAAAGATAGGAACAGAAATCATTAGTAGTTAAAACAAAGGAGGGGACATTATGCAAAACATTCGTGATTTGATCGTTTGTTTTGTTTCTAAGTTGGGAGAGGTGTCAGCATATTTATTTGTTGAGACAGAGGTCCATGGAAGGAAGAACTGAAGAGAAAAAATAAAATTTATGTGATGTGCTATTGTTAGATCACAGGGACATAGAGAAGATGGGGGTTTAAAGCAAGGACAGTGGAGAAACAATGTAAAATCCAGGGAGCAAACTGTCCCTGTAGAGAGACTAAATGTGGAAAGGCCTAAACAGGCAAGCTTTAAGGGTACTCTGATTCAAATTTCAGAGTGAAGAAGTCATTGGTACCTCTTCTTAGAAGGCTTCCAGACAAGGCAGGAATTCTCAGGACACTGGTTGGGATTTGAAGAAAACTGTGGAACCAGATTTGGGGGTTTAACACAGATAAGTGGAAAGGAGTTTTGCTGAAGGGGAGGTGATAAATTTCAGTTGATTACAGCAATCTGCTCGCTGGTTGGGTTTTCTCCAGTGGCACTCAGAGATCTTAATATAGAATCCCGAGGGTGAATGATGGGCTTAACTCAGGACTAGAAGTTGGCAGAATAGTCCAGAATCAAGGAGTTGAAAGCACTGGGATCCACACACTTGGGAGCTAGGCTGTCTGGACAATCTGAGCAACAATGGTTAAGTAATATGGGAGCCTCCAGCACAAGAGACCATGGCCCCAAATCAGAGACGGTATGTTTAGTTGGATGTAATGCTTCCCTATTGAGATGGGATTCTGTGGTGCTGAACATCCATCCTAGCATGGATGTTACCTGAAGGACCCAGAAGCACAAGACCTGGAGGATGGATAGAAGTTATACCCTAGGATATTCAGGGCACATAGTAAAAGTGCTAGATAAACAAAATGAATAAATTTAAACAAAAAGTAAAAGGGGAACATGACTTCCTACTCCTAGGTATAGTAGAGGAGAAGGTTTATTGTAAATATGAGATAGAGCAAAGCCAAAGGCATCTAGAAGTATCCAGACTGAACTAGGCCATGGTAGGGTGTGGTGGGGGGGCGGGGCTGGGGTTACAAGAGAGGAAGAGAAAGGAAGCAAGAGCCAAGAGTCCAGTGGTGAGCCAGGAGACCAAGAGACCAGCAAAGCCAAAATGGTAACTTGTTGTAATAATTATATAAATTGGCCTCTGGCTCAGGCCGACTATCTAAGCTGCAGCAGCTCTGCCACCATGTTTCTCGGCCTGAGGCCACGTGGGCAATGCAGCTAGAACCAGCCCGTCAGAAACACCAGCCCTGCCACCCACTAGATGCCAGTGTGAGAGATGGTTCTGCCAACCTTCCATGCTGTCTCCTCGAGGCAGGGCATTGCCCAGACAATTCCACCATTCATGTGGGCCCAGTAAGAGAATGAGACTCTAATTCTTATAGATTAATCAAAGGCTTTATATGTTTGATAATGATTAATAACAAGATGCCCATACAAAGAGAGTTGTATCCCAATTAGCTAACCTAATTATAAGTTTAAAGTTGTTCCCCATGAGTGGTCTCCATACCCGTGTTGTTCTCCATCCTCCTACATCTCTGCCTCTCTCACTCCTCCTCTTCCTTTTATCTCTTCCCCTCCTAACTCTCCCACCTTAGCTCCTCCTACAGTAACTTATATAGTAAAGTGAAGCTGGGGGAAGGGTCCCAGCCCAGTACCTGAGGACTGAGATTTTAGGGTAGGGGACAGGGTTTGGCAGCCAAGATGATCCTGTAACAGGTAGTGACTGCAGGAGACTGGCAGCCAGATTGTGCTTTGGTATGTTAAAAAGGCACCTCAGATAACCCTATTAAAAAATGAGGAACAGATCTAAACAAAGAATTCTTAAATGAGGAAAACCAACTGGCTGAGAAGCACCTCAACATCCTTAGTCATCAGGGAAATGCAAATCAAAACAACCCTGAGATTCCACCTCACACCAGTCAGAATGGCTAAGATCAAAAACTCAGGTGACAGTAGATGCTGGCGAGGATGTGGAGAAAGAGGAATACTCCTCCATTGTTGGTGGGATCACAAGCTGGTACAACCATTCTGGGAATCAGTCTGGCGGTTCCTCAGAAAATTGGGCATAGCTGAGGACCCAGCTATACCACTCCTGGGCATATACCCAGAGGATGCTCCAACATATAACAAGGACACATACCCCATTATGCTAACCTTATTTATAATAGCAGAAACTGGAAAGAACCCAGATGTCCTTCAACAGAGGAATGGATACAAAAAAAAAAAAAAATGTGGTACATTTACACAATGGAATACTACTCAGCTATTAAAAACAATGAATTCATGAAATTCTTAGGCAAATTGGTGGAACTAGAAAATACCATCCTGAGTGAGGTAACCCAGTCACAGAAGAATAGACATGGGATGCACTCATTGATAAGCTGATATTAGCCTAAAAGCTTGGAATACCCAAGATACAATTCACAGACCACATGAAGCTCAGGAAGAAGGAAAACCAAAGTGTGGGTGCTTCAGTCTTTCTTAGAAGGGGAAATAAATACTTGTGGGAGGAAATATGAAGACAAAGTGTGGAGCAGAAACTAAAGGAAAGGCCATCCAGAGACTGCCCACCTGGGGATCTGTCCCATATACAAACACCAAACGCAGACACTATTGTAGATGCCAAGAAGTGCTTGCTGACAAGAGCCTGATACAGCTGTCTCCTGAGAGGCTCTGTGAGAGCCTGACAAATACAGAGGTGGATGCTCACTGCCAATCATTGGACTGAGCACAGGGTCCCCAATGAAGGAGTTAGAGAAAGGACTGAAGGAGCTGAAGGGGTTTGCAACCCATAGGAAGAACAACAATATCAACTAACCAGACCCCCTAGAGATTCCCAGAAACTAAACCACCAACCAAAGAATACACATGGAGGGTCCCATGGCTCCAGCCACATGTGTAGTAGAGGATGGCCTTGTCAGACATCAATGAGAGGAGAGGCCCTTAGTCCTGGGAAGGCCCAATGCCCCGAGTATGGGAATACCGAGGCAGGGAGGCAGGAGTGGGTGGGTGGGGAAGCACACTCATAGAAGCAGGGGGAGGGAAGATGGGATAAGGGGGTTCAGGAGAGGAAACCAGGAAAGGAGATAACATTTGAAATGTAAATAAATAAAAATATCCAATAAAACAAACAAACAAAAAATCGTAAAAAAAAAAAAAAAGCACCTCAGTCATTTGTTCTGAGTTTGAGACCTAACAAACAAGACAACCTAAAGCTGCAGGTGACTTGAATCAAGGGAACAACTAACTGTGTGGGGCCCCATCTCATATTCCTGCCACCTGTTCTAATACCCTTCCTGCCGTGGCCAGAACACATTCATTTACTAAGGTCAAACTATGGGAAAGATGCAGCTCAGAAGTTAAAATTAAAGGTTCAAAAGAAGTAATTTCAGGCAGGCATCTAAATTTTAGGCTAGAACAAGGAAGTAGGCTTCAGACATGAAAATGACCTTGAGCTAGGATAGGGAAGTTGGCTCAGATATTTTGGTCAACCTGATAAGCCCTTAGAAATAGTAATCACGGGACTGTTCATGGAACTTTGTTTATTGCCTTGCTTGTTCCTTCACTATTTGCATCTATTGTATTGCTAGTTCCTCAACTTAGAACTGACTTGAATACTTGCATGTATTTCAAATGGTATAAAAGCAAAGAAGAGGAGGGGGATGGAATAGAGGCTTCTAGGGAGGGGAAATGGGGAAAGGGAATGACATCTAAAATGTAAACAAATAAAATATCCAATAAAAAATAAAATGAAATAAAATTAAAGGTATAAAACAGAATGCAACAAATACTGTACTAGGCCTGGGGAGCACATCAAGGTTAGTAATAAACAAGGTCCACTTTTCTCTTAGAAACAGGTATCATGTGACATTGGCTATCATCTACATGCCTTATGATACAATGATGAGTGTATAGTTAGGATTTTACTGCTGTGAACAGACACTATGACCAAGGCAACTCTTAAAAGGACAACAATTAATAGGGGCTGGCTTACAGGTTCAGAGGTTTAGTCCATTATCATCAAGTCTAGAGCATGGCAGAGTCTAGGCAGGCATGGTGCAGGAGAAGCTGAGAGTTCTACATCATCATCTGAAGGTTACTAGGAGAAGACTGGCTCCAACATAGTTAGGAGGAGGGTCTCATTGCCCACCCCTACAGTGACACACTTCCTCCATCAAGGCCACACATATTCCAAGAAGGCCAGACTTCCTAATAGTGCATTCTTTAGGCCAAGCATATTCAAACCACCACATTCCACTCCCTGGTCCCCATAGGCTTATGCAAACACATGAGTCTGGGGGGGGGGGGTCATACTTAAACATAGCATAATGCAAAATACATTTAGTCCAACTTCAAAAGCCCCCATAGTCTATCTCAGTCTCAACAATGTTAAAAAGTCCAAAATTCAAAGTCTCTTTGGAGATTCTTCCAATCACTTAATTATAATTCCCAAAGCAACACAGGAAACCAGCTGGGCAAACTCCATACTCGACATCTCCAAGTCTGTTGTCAAAGTGGTCATCAGATCTCCCAACTCCTTTCCCATTTTGTTGACTACAACAAACTTCTTTCTCCTGGGCTGGTTCCACTCCCTGTTAGCAGCTTTCCTCAGCAGATAACCTAGGGCTCTGGCATCTCAAACATTTTGGGTTTTCAAAGCAACTTCAGTGTTAGATCTTCTTATTCCAATGTCTGGGATCCACAACTGATCTTCTGGGCTCCTCCAAAGGGTTAGATCACATCTCCAGCTCTGTCCTCTCTAGTACTTTAGGTTCTGATTGACTCTACTCCTCTGCTGCTGCTGTTCTTGATGATCATCCTATGATACTGGCATATCCAATACACTGGGACTTCCTCTGTAACTAGGCTTTACCAATAGCCTCTCATAGGCTCTCTTCGTGGTGCCAAGCCACAACTTCTTTGGATGAGTCCTTCAGTCCTGGGTCGTCAACTGCAACTGAGGTTGCACCTTCACCAATAACCTTCCATGGCCTCTCACAGTGCCAAGCCTCAGCTGCTCTCCATGACCCCTTTGTACCTTCAAAACCATCACTACCTGGGGGATTCTTATACATTACCATATCCAGCTGCAGCATGAGGTACAACCTTGGCTATCTCTGGAACACAGCTTGTTTGTGATATCAGAAGACACTTCCCAGATTTCACCTAAGTGATGCTGGTCTCTTCTTAATCACTGCTTACTTCTTAGCTCAAGCTAACCAGCATTGATTATACCACTAGTCCTTTCTACTTTTGACTCTAAATACAGAGCCACATGGCTAAAGTTACTGAGTTCTGCTGCTTGCTGGGGCTGGAGCATGGCCCCCCTATTCTATTACATTATCACCAGATTTCTCTGTTTTCCAACTCCTTCACTGCCTAAGCTTGGCTGTCTTGGAACTTGCTCTGTAGCTTAACCTTGAACTTAGAGATCATCTGGCCCTATCTCCTGAATGCTGGGATCAATCATGTGTATCACCATGCCTGGATTTAAGCTTTCTCTACTTGGAGTTTGCTCTATATTAGGCTGGCCTTGAACTCAGAGATCTGTTTCCCTGACTCCTGAGATGTGCACCACCAAGCTTGGACCTAAACTTAGCTGGGTGGGATATTGCCCCAAAGTCTCTACTCCCTTAATCTGTTTATCTCCTTGGACATAGGATTTAGCTCCATTTTACTTGCTACTGTACCTTTATTACTTGAACCATACATATTATATTTTTCCTTTCTAAGCTTGATATACTTGTTCAAAATGTTCTTCATGAGATTTAGCTGGACAACAAAGTCTCTGTTGGGCTTTTTTGAGACTTCCTTTGTCAATGCAATTAATATAAATATCTTTACCTTACCTTCAGGTAGACTCTTCAGACAGGGCAAAAGGAAGCCACATTCTTCACCAAAATATCACAAGAACATTCTCTTGGCTGCATATTACAATTCTTTTCCTCTGAAACCTCTAGAGCTGCCACAGTTCAAATCATCCTCAGCAACAAAATCTTCCATATTCCTACAAAGATGGCCCATTAAGCCCCACTTAAAGCATTTCACTGCATTCCAAATCCAAAGTCCTAAAATCCACATTCTTCCAATCAAAAGCTTGGTCAGGCCTATCACAGCAGTACCCCAATCCTTAATACCAAACTTGTGACTTAGTTAGGATTTTAGTGCTGTGAATAGACACTATAACCAGGGCAACTCTTAATTGAGGCTGGTTGAAAGATTCAGAGGTTCAGCCCATTATCATCAAGGTAGGAGCATGGAAGCTTCCATCTACAGCTTCATCTTAAGGCTACTAGGAGAAGACTGGCACCTACATGGTTAAGAGGTCTCATTGTCCACCTGGACAGTGACACACTTCCTCCAACAAAGCCACACCTATTACAAGAAGGCCACGCCTCCTAATAGTGCCAGTCCCTGGGCCAAGCATATTGAAACTACCACAATGAGTTCCTACAAAACAAATAGGAAGGTAAAATCTCACCTTCTTATCTATAATTTCATCAGAAAACACTTTAAGGTGATAAGAAGTAAGGGTTTCTTTATTAATTTGAAATGTAATTACTTACATAAAATACAACCAACTGCATGGCAGATAATTATAGGGAATACCTTTTAAAATTGTGTATTTTAAAGGTTGGAGATATTTTTGTGAATGATGTAACTGGGCTCTGGCTTTAAATAACTTATTAATGTAAAAAATTTATAAAGATAGATAAGATAGATAGATAGATATATTTTCTATTGGTAATTGCAAAGCATAAGGTAAAGGTATTTTGAGTCCAGGTTACTTATAAAATAACAATTTTATGTTTTAGTAGAGTATGTGTTTTAGAGTATAAGATGCTTTCTTCTGTTTGCATGCCTTTAAAAGAATATTCAAGGAATGAGAATGACATTTGCATCATCACATGACCTTGGTCTCTGATCTTTCTAAAGAACAAAGAGCTTTAAGTGAGAAGAATCTGCTAATTCTGGCCATGTCACAAACAATCGAGAATTCATCACACACTATCCTGCAGATCTGAATTATAGCACTCTTTTATGTAGTTATGCTGTAAATCACCACCCACTATTTATGGCATTTCTGTGCTTCTAGCCAAAATATCAAGTAAATCAAATTGGAGATGAAATATTTTTGGCTTAAACCAATCCAATATGTTCTTGCTCCTGACAGCTGTAAAACTCAAGAGTTATTTTACATCTCCATGTTTGAAGTCCAAAAAAATCACTATTTTGGATGACCCTGTTCAGTACAACTAGAATCCTGGAAATCTCAGGATGGTTTGGAAATTAACTTAGGTGGGAGGTGGGGCAGGAGGGAGCAGCTCACTGTTATTGGGTAAAACCACAGGAGAATCACTGTACAGCACATTAACTAGAAGCCAAATGCAAGAATAAAAGGTGGAAACTTATAAAAGGTTCTCAAAGTGGAATTGGGCCTGCCTGTTAACAGGCGTCCAAATACAAAGATATATGGTGTTGTACTCTACAAAATCAGTGAAAGGATAAAGAGTCAAGCCCCCAGTTGAGCCTGGTAATTAGTCTAACAAAACATTCATGAAGAAAGCAATTGCTCTTCTTCAAGCCTATTGTAACAATTGCTGAACAGAACAGACAAGACAGAGGAAGAATAAAGGGTTGAGCTAAAACAAGGATGGAAACAATAAAGGAACTGTTCACCCCCACTGGGGAATATTGTCATAACTGTCTCAGGTTCATAAGCAAAAATAACTACTTCAGTCTTATTATCAGGTAATGATTTAACTCAGCCACAGGGTAGTTCATAAACATACAATGAATCAATTTAACATTTGGAAAATAAGGCACAATTGAGTCTTCACTCTACTAATAGTTGCCCAGGAATGATATTGAATGTGTCTCTTCTTCTGGATTATAATGTATGGACAGTCGTAACCATGTAACTGTTTCTGTAGGCTTAAGAGGATTTGTTAGCAGTTATACATATGCCTGAAAATAGCAAAGAACTCTGCTTGCCTTTAGCCAGTCTGTTCTTCCAGAATAGATAGAATTCAAATGTGAATGTTTAGTCACAGATTCTGATGATGTATCTTTGTCCTTCATGACTCTGGAGTGACAGCAATGATTATAACACTGAGTGCTTTCGAAGGAATGGCCTTCTGTCTTCCTTTCAGCTTTGCCTGGTCCCTATCAAAGTTAATATACAAATGTATTATAACTATTTTATGAAATAATCCTAAGAAAATGATCTCTTGCATTTTGTCCAATGGAGTTACTATCCTTTACCTTCCCTGTATCTTATGTCATCACTACAGACTAGTTTAGTGTACTGATGAAATATATGGACATGGCAGCAGACAGGCACCATCAGAAACTTCTAAATCCTCTTAAGCTTCCGGATTGCTCAGCTTATTTTTCAGTGAATAAATTAAACAATGCCTGGTAATCTTGGGAAATGCATAAATACCCGTTCAAGTTGGTCATTTTAATATTAACTTTCCCTATGCAAATAGCTTACTCAGCGAAACTGTCTGAACTAATAATGACAATTTATTTTTTATTATTTATTTATTTATTTATTTATTTATTTAGGTTTTTTCGAGACAGGGTTTTTCTGTGTAGCCCTGGCTGTCCTGGAACTCACTCTGTAGACCAGGATGGCCTCGAACTCAGAAATCCGCCTGCCTATGCCTCCAAGTGCTGGGATTAAAGGCGTGCGCCACCACTGCCCGGTCCAGAATTTTATTTTTAAAACATAAAAAACTAGTTGAAGCCAAGGCCCAGCTAAATGGAGACCATGACAGAAAACCACAACTGGTTATAATGCAAAGGGAAAGTGGTTGTGTGGTATACAGTCCTGATTGATAAACCTACAGCACAATTCTTGTCCCTAAGGCTCAGAGAACATCTCAGAAGACAGGGTAGAAAGACTGTAAAACCCAATAGACCAGAAAATCTATTGTGAGACGTATCTTCTAGAAATGACAAGGTAGCTTCATTGTAATGAATGTATGGTAATTGACACTTCATCAAAATACCTATAATTCCTTGTATTCCGATATACATCTAGATTTACCTTACAATCACCTTATCTCTTAAAATGTTGGAATTTTTGTAATTAATAGAAAAAACTGAAAAGATTTCACTTTGAGTAGAGAGCAGATGCTATTGACCATCATCATCAACAATAAAAAGTAAAGGAAAAAAAAGAACTAATCCTTTCTCTCCTTGGGTAAACGGGATCATTGTACACATTCTGTCAGTACATATGAAGATTTGATTTGAGGAATCACAGCACACTAAATCTATTTTTAGAGGTGGTAACTACCCAGATAGGAAATCTGAACATGTTGACCATGATCTGATTCTATAGAGAGCAGTGCAGCCCTTTATTGTGCCTGGAAGTGATCAGTATGACCATCTATTTTCATTTGACAAGCAAAGGATGGAAACACTGCTGTTAAGGACACCAGAGTAACAATTTAACTCCAACAGTATTGATTGTATTGTGACCATGTGGAAAAGCTCTAGGCTTAATGGTGGCGAATAGAAGAGAGGATAAAGACAAGGAAGAAAGTGAGACAAGCACCTCACCTCACACTAATGGGCTGAGGATGTCTGAATGAGGGTGAGATTAAAGGGAATTAAAGGGCTGTAATAAAAGTGAAAGTCCAGGGGTTAAGAGAACAGATATGTGAAGAAGGTCTGGTTTCAACATTGTAGAGTGAGGAGGATTTAGTAAGAAGACTTACTTGTGCTGGCACACACAAAATTAATAGGATTTTAGTAGGAATGAAAGATGCCAGAATGAATGACAGGATAAAAAAATCTTCCCAATAACTGGTAAAGAGGTATGGGCAACAGTCAGGGAAACTGAGTAGTGGGGCATAGGGATGACCAAACATTTAAGGGTTTTGAGTAATATAAAGAATAACAGCAGTGATCTCAAGAACGTCATTAGGAGTATACTGATGGCCAACACTTATTCACCCAGAGCAGACACCCACTAGGCTATCTACAGTATGAAATACAAACACGGTCACTCTTCAAGGTAAGTGTCATTTGTTTTCTCTTGTCAGACAAGTTAGGGAAATTAACACTCACATTGTTAAATAACAGTAACATTCAAAATTAGAATTTCAATGGATTTAACTCCAAAGATCCCTGTGCTTCACCCATATGGATATGTTCACACTCATCTGAATACTACTATGAAACCATATAATCCATCTTTTCTAGATATGTACAACTCATGATCTACTTTTTTTCTGTCTTTTGTAGCAGATAGATACCGAAATATATTCCAAGTTTAGTATATATGGCACATGTGATTAAGAGTTTATAGGGTAGACCTAAACTATAATATATGACATAATGTCGGGTGAGAAAGCAAGGTATTGTCGATAAAACCCTCCCTATAATGGAAGGGAAATAGATTATGCCTCAGCTCCATTTTCATCTAACTACCGACTAAGATAGAGGGTATCAATGCTACTAGCATAAAAAGAGTGGGCCCAAGGAATGTTCAGACAAACAAATTGAGTTTGGGCTCATTCTTTACTGTCATGTGTCTCAAATAATAGGAATGAACAATTTGGCACAATCTAGAAAAACCTTGAACTACGGAGAAGGCAACCACGTAAACTTATCAAAGCTCTGTTCAGAGCTGTGCCTCAAACTTCAAGTCTACCTTCATTGGAATATGACCTCATATCTATAATAAGTTGTTAATTTATATTTATTTATGTGTATGTATAGAAGTGTTGTGTGTGCACTCATGCATGCATGCGTGTGTGTGTGTGTGTGCGTGTGTGTGTATGCGCACAGACACACGCATGCACGAGTGCAACTTATGTGTTGGTACTTGAGATCAGAAGAGTATATTCCATCCCTTAGAGTTGGAGATACAAATGGCTGTGAGCTGTCTAATGTAGGTGCTAAACAAACAAACAAACAAACAAACAAACAAACAGAAAAACCAAAAACACCTCAGGTCTTCTGCAAGAGCAATGGTACTCTTAACCACAAAGGAACCACTCCAGCCAGTCATAACTATAATATGCCAGTGCATTTTCTATAACAAAAGCATACTAACTACAAATTGAAAGATTCTTTTTAATAACTAGTAAAGATGAGATAGTTCATAAGCTATACAGTTTGAAATTCTGGTCTTTGGAGCACAGTTAGGGATGCCAGGTTGAATTATGATGGGGATTTTGAGGTGTTATCCCTCTGGGACAGAAGTCATGTATGTGTGTAATCATTCCCCTCCAAGCAAGGAAGATGGCTGCAAGTCACTGTCACTCCAACTAATGGAATAAACTACCACCAGCCTAATGCAAAATCCTGCCCAAAGCTTTGGTTCTACAGCTGGGACACAGCTACCTCAAGGCAATATTGCTCACAAGCCAACATAAGCCTAAATGAATGTTTGGTTTTCATTTTTAAGGTCAATACAATTTCCACTGACCAAAAGAAATAAAAGACTTAGCTCGATCTATTTCCTTTTCATTCCTTTACAATTTGTATATACTTTGTTATCTTAATAAATCTTCACTAATTATCAATTGTATTTCTAATGGAGTAAAAGACACAGTTTGTATGTATGGCAATATGTCTAAATAAAATGCTTTTTGTAAAAAATATTGAAAAGGAGAACAGAGAGTTATAAGAGATATTTTTGAGCCTTTATTTTATATCCTTTATCCATGGTCCTGGAAATGAGAACATTATAAAACAAAAATAATTATGAAGACATGCCATTTAGCACCCAGCTATAATCTGAACTGATTACCGTCTTTAGGATTAAACATTTACAACAGTGCATACAAGGGATATAGGGAGGAAACACTGTTCAGGAGATATATAGCAGAAACACTAGCAAATGCTTAGTAGAAACGTCTTCTAAATCATATACATGAATCATAGTAGTAGCTCAACTGCTTATACAAAATTTTGATATCTTCTTTTGGAATCAGATCACGTCTAGTTCTTTTCTGTCCTTAAATAATTATTCTCACCAACAAGCTTTTGTAATGTTATAGAACACTTGTAACAGTCGAATTCAGTTGTAACTACATGTAAAACCATTTTATGTTTTAAATAAATTCTACAATCTTTGCAGAAGATTTCAAGTGACCAGTATCCTCTTGGCTTATGATAGAGTTATTGTGGTTTTTCACTTCAAAGAGAATTATGATTCAAATTGGGGAGAATGACTAACTGGATCTTGCCCCATATACAGCTCTTCCAAACCATGCTTAGATGCAGAAAACTAATGGATGTCAGAATCAATGTTCTAACTTTCAAGCTGGATTCCTTCAATAATATATTTTGTAAAGCACTCTCATTACAAAATCTGATTGTGTTGCACTAACGACCATTCTGAAACCAAAGTTCCCATTTGTTGGGTTGCAGGAAAGCAATAGCTGTCCTTTATGACGTTCACTCGAAATAAATTTCATAGGTTTTCAAATGAATGTTGGAAGTAGACTTTGCCACATTCCAAAGGATAAGGGAAACACCCTCAGCAATTTTTGTGTAGAAGGTAAGCCATCCTTTAGAAAATAAGATTCAGAACTTGGTCCAATAATTTTAGATACTATTGTTTTATAAATGTTTTCATAGGATGCTTTATGAATTGTATTATGTTTTCAAAATTAGAGTTCTTGGGCTTCAGGTTTTCTTTTCAATGACAAAATCCACAAGCATTAAACTAAGCCTTGTCCCATCAATAATCAGGAAAGTTTCCAGGCTAATTCAATCAGAGGGAATGTTAACACATCGAGAGTTGCAGGTTACAAAGTGCTGCTTCCTCCAATTGCTGAGGGCCTCTTGAGCGTCTCCTTCAGTCTGAGTGTATGTGAGGGGCAGAGTAGTTTCTTGCTCTTCTCATTGTCCACCTCTATCTCAGCTTTCCAGAGAGGAAACAAAGGAAATGGATGAAGGAACGGAAGCATACCAAAGCATGAAATCCATTTTACTTACAAGCAAATATTACAGACATAATGGAATATTAAAATGGAAGTTTTGGCTGAAGCATCAAGACAAAATTAACACATTGCAAGGGAGGTGTTAGACCATATGTTGGATTCCCAAAGGAGGATTCTGAGAACCAGTTACTCATTTTTAAAATGCCATGCCACATCAAAGTTCTAGCATTAGAAATTAAGGAGCAGAACTTAGCTGGGAGAAGTTACTGATAATCTCTGAATTCCACTGTAAATAAGGCAAGTTCCTGCCCTCGCCTCAGCCAGAGGACATTTCAATAGGAATGCACTGAAAACTTTAGTAAGAGTCCCTTGCAGCTTGATATACATACAGATTGATATTCACCTCATGTATGAAGGCCTAGTAACTGGTACCACAGTCTAACAGCAGAAGGACTCCTGATTTGGGAGCCATGTAATTACCTGAATCTGATGGGGTTCAGAAAGAGTGAAGGTTTCCCATGGAGCAGGTATGAGTATTTAATAAGGAGTCAGAATGCCATAACCTATGGTTATACTCAAGAAGCTTGCTTGAAAAGGATAAAGAGACCTCAACACAGTACCCAGGAGGAACCACTGGTTCCTTTTTATAATAGAAATAGTTGAAGCCAATAAAACAACTGGGGTATGTGTAGCTTAACACACCACAACAGCAAGCCCAAAAAAACAAACAAAAAAAAAAAAAAAAAAATTTAGGCAAAACAAAAATGAACAAACAAAAAACGCCAAATGAGAGATACAATGAAAGTACCCATAATGAAGTCAGCTTTAATATCAAGCTCAGAGAAGGCAATGCTACTCTAACACCATAGATCTTACCTGAGGAGCTTTCCTGCTTCTTCCCTTTCCTTCCTAGTGCTCCAAAGGCCGAGAGGAGTTGATGTCAACTAACAAGGGACATTTCAGAGACCTAGCTGCAGAAAGGAAGAGGAGACCAACTACTCCTACCCAACAACATCTGCTTGCCTCTAGAAGGCAAGTTTGAGAGAA
Organism: Mastomys natalensis; assembly: GCA_021653895.1. Taxonomy (NCBI): domain Eukaryota; kingdom Metazoa; phylum Chordata; class Mammalia; order Rodentia; family Muridae; genus Mastomys; species Mastomys natalensis. The sequence continues at coordinate 1,366,673 of JAJTUV010000704.1, forward strand.
GAAACTTTAAACCATTAAATAATGCAAACGGTAAATATGATTAGTTGAGTCAACATTCATATACAAAGGCATTTCTGAGTGCATGTATTCAGTATACCTAATAAGAATGTACAAATTTTTAAATGATCCAAAAATCCTAAATTCCTAAAGTATTAAAATATAGACATGAAAAATTCCACATTTGCCCACATGTCACAGGTCTCAATCAATATGCATAAGTACTAAAAATATAGCTTACAATTATACCAAGGTTATGTAGATTAGGAGTACCTGAAACATATACATTTTTATGTATATGCTATTCAAACCTCGGAATTATTCTGAACCACCCCCCATCTTCCAAATCAACCCAGACATTTGGGAAAGCACTCCAGCATTACTTTTATGAGAGAGTCTAAAAGATTTTAAGACTGCTTAAACACACAGCAAGAAGCAAGGAAAGAGAATTTGTTTCAGAAAGTGTATACTTACAAATATTTATAATATATTTATGGTTTCATTTAACAAGCCATGTCTGATTAATGTAACAGTGACAAAAAGGGCTCTATACTGGGGACATGCACATATGTAACTCTTCTCATAGCTCTTCTTTCTATAAAAGGCCCCCCATAGGGACCTCAGAACATTGTCCTTAGAGTAAGAGTAAGGCAGCCTGAGCTCCTTGGTTGCTATGTCTGGAAAGCAGGCAGACCAAGGGAAGAGACCTTGTGGTATTATGAATATCGAATGAGGGAATGTAAGAGTTGAAAGGTGAGCCTAGAATTGATATGTGATAAGGCTTTTATCAAATATTAATATGAAAATGTCTTGTTTTTAACTATCTTAGCTGCAAAGAAAACTGCCGGCAAGAAACCCATGGTTCTACACTCTTCTATGAGTTCTTGGCATTTTAGTCCCTCATTTTATGATGTGGCTACTACTAACATCCTCAGTTTACTGACAATATACTAGGACAGATGCAGGCTAAGGTCTTTGCCCATGGTAGCAGGTACTATATGAGCACTGTGCTACAGAGCCAGAATAGACAGACCAACAGTACCAATATTTTTGCCATCTTATAATTACCAAAGTTCTTCATCTTTAAGTCAAATACCTAATATATGCCCTGGCAATTTTTTTTAAAGACCACTGGAAACCTAGATTAAAACATGGATCTTTCTAATCAAACAGTCCTCCATTCACCATGTCTCACAGATATTTTCAAGGTTATATTTAATACTGTGAGTAAAATCAAACACTACTGGTTTTTGACACCAAGTGAAAGATCTTCATGTTACAGCACATGCTAAACAAGATCCTAATTAAGCACATACTGTAGCTGTCAAGTTCATGACTTAATGGCTCAGGATAGGAAGAGGCTGCAAATTAAATAACTTTAAAGCACAATTTCCAATCAGATGAACCCTTCTGAACAGTTGACTTACACTTCTTACCTTCATTGAACTTTTTTTCTTAGCTTTAAGTATTTAGTATTTAAAATGAGAATTTGTTGACAGATTTAAATGATAGAAGCAGAGGAAGTTCATAAAGGGCTTATGAAAACAAGCTCCTCAAGTGTCACTAATAAAATATTTCCCTACATATCAAATATGAATATATATATTCCCTTCATTGTTATTATTAATAGTTACTTTGAAGAAACTTCTAAATCTAATAAAAAAAAAGTGAAGAGTGCAAATACATGAAACCAGTCACTCTAAAATCTTTTCTAAGTCGAAAATAGAGAGATTTTTGGAGCTGCTTCTTCCAACTTTTGGCACCATGCCTTATGTCTAGGGGCCTTGGAGTATGACACAGAATTCACTTGCTCTGAGAAAGAATGCACACAGATGCTAAGACTGCTCATTTTGGACACATCGGACTTTGATTTCATAATCAGTCTCTACTCTGCCCATGACTGAGAAACTTGAGGGAACATTAACGTTTCTTGAACTAGGTAACTGACTTTTAGGATGTCGAGAATCTCACTTCATGGATACTGATTTCTTATGTTCAGTACAAGCTATGAGATGCCCTTTAGGTAGTGTCCGTACACCTGTTCAGATGGCCAAATGACAAAGATGCAACACAAGCACAGGGAATGAGGTTCAATTACTCCGATGCCTCTGTTCACAGTAGTTTGGCTGGCAAGCAACAAGACCAGTAACAGCAGGTTAAACAGGCTGCAGGCCACACAGAGCTCTGCCCACCTTCTCACACTGATGGCAGTCATTCCCAAGTTGACTGTCTAGGTATCACACCTAGACTTTATGTAGTCAGATGGACGGTGGATGTGAAGAAAGAATGCCCTCTCCTCTGAGAAGCACCACATAAATCTGCTTAAATTTTATTGGTTAGAATTTAGTGGCAATACTCTCTGAACCTGACTAAGAGCTCCAAGGAGTATAATGTTCTAGACAGGTAGTACTGTGTCAGCTTTAAAAGCATCTGTTTCTAAGATGGAAGGAAAGGACTTAGAAGGCAATTCTCAATGTATGCCATTGGTGCATCTCATATGATCTTAAAGATGTGAACATTTGCTAATGAATGAGTGCCTCTGGGTCTCTAGAATTCACACTGAGACAAAATCCCCAATAGCATTGTATTAGGAAACAGCATGCTAGTGATGCTTATTAGGTCATAAGGAGTCCACCTCTATGAATTTGGATTAGTGGCCTTATAAACTTCCTAATGTGAATGCTACACTAATACAGTCAGACCTTAATGTTATAGAGTATACATATTACAAAGATACATAAAATATGATTATACAGGTTTCAAATTAATAAACATTTCTGAAACCCTACAAAGCTCATTTTGTGCAATAGGAATATACTTCTAGGCCTGATAAAAAATTTGTGAAGGACATTCAAATGGCTAACTAAACTTCATGTGACAGAAAATGTCCAAATTATAATTTATATCTTCATATTCCCATTAAACTATCAATTATTACTAAATTATGCATTCAAACTAAATGTACATATCTATATTACTTAAAGATAAAATTCAGAATGTTAAATAGGTTCAATAAAATAAAGTATGCCATTTATTTAAATTGTTATTCAAATAACTGCCACTAGGTTAAACTTCAGACTACAGCAAGCCTTTTGTAACTAACATTCAATTCTAAGAAAGTAATGATTTCCCTTAGAAAAGCTACCAGGACTAAACTCTAATAACAAAAATATGTCACTAAAATAATAACTTTCCAATAAACACTACAAGGATTACCTGGTTTCAGCTTCCAAGTATAAATTCAATATGAAATGTTATTGCCAAAAATCTCTGGTATAAAGGATTCTGTTTAAACATCTACAAAGGGAGTGCACAGTTATTGCTTCCCTTGACTGATGTGGGCCTCTACAAACACATCAATACATGCAGTACATAAGAACCTGCTGCCAGAGATTTTTTTTGTCGATACAAAGCAAGGTCACTACATTACAGGAAGACTCTGTTTATTTCACTTCCTTAAATGGAATTGTTCAAGGGCAAATTCTAAAAGAATGATTCTGAGAATCACTGAAACTCTTGAAAAACAAGACAATTTGGGGAGGTTTTTGAATAGCTAATGGGATATTTCTGGATTGTGTAGTAAATAGAAGAAAAAGCTCTATTTGTAAAAGCTGTTTGCTTTTATCTTTATATGTTTTTTTTTAAATGTCCTTTCTCAAAATTTTAAAGCAATGAAATGGAATACACATTACAAGAAAATAAGTTGACAGTTATTGTAGTATTTCACTGTGGAAAATTTGAGATAAGAAAAACTTTGAACAACCAAATGCTAACAGATTTTAATCTGAATTAATGAGGGCCTGAACTATGTTGGACACTGCGTTGGCTGCTAAGAGCTTTTATATTTTCTTTCGCACATCAGGTTAATAATAGTGATAGTGACAGAGATGAGTCAGGCATGCACTTGGGGAATGTAAGCTGAAGAGGCATGCAGACAAAACAGCCCTTAGTAACTGAAATTAATAATATTTTAAAGAAATGTGTTTTAACTAAAGATTAATTCAAATAATCCATGATGAAGGAATAAGCATTAAATAGTGATATATTAGATATAAAACATATAGAATCTGTTTTGCTTAAGTGGAAATACTTTTTTAAAACTTATATTAAATGCATTTTTGTGAAAACAAGACAATCCTTTTAGTAGAATGTCTTGCTCACTCTTTAAGATCTCTCTTAACCAATTCTAGTTTGAGATCCTGGTGAGAAAACACTGTCTAGAATCTTTCTACATTTGTCCCTTACTATGAGACTAAAAAGAAATTATGTATAAGGCACAGACATCTCTAGACAAAAGCCATTACAGAAATAACGCATTGGAATTTACAAGGTAAATCTCATTGTGTATGATGGATGACTTGGACAGAACATTTAAAAAGAAAAAAAAACCATCATTACACTACCCCAGTAGGTAGACATTTAATATTTAGACAACCTCTTGGGTTATTTATTTATTGTCTAGATATCTTAACTGATTTCCCTAAAACTTAACAAACAGTCTTTCACAACACCAACTCTACGAGAACTTGAGGAAATGGGATGGAAAGTTCCTAAGAAACAAAAGCAAGAGCACTGAAGAGAGAAAGTACAGCCTCTGCTCCAGGAAAGCTTCTTTACACAGACACTAGGTATAACACAACAGTGGTGGTCCAGAGGACAGCAGCCTCATAGCCATTACACAGCAAGTTAATAGCTAGTAAGTACTGATAGCTAATAAACTAGAGACTGCTTGGTTTAGCCAAGGTCTGCACACTGTGAAAGAAGATAGGTATTTCCAAATTAATAATTTGATGATTATATATCACATTGAAACGGTCTGTGCACATTCATATTGCACGTTTTGTTATAAAATAGATTAGCAGTGTTTTTAAATAAGATGAAAGGCTATATGGGCTGTGGTGTTAGATGATTAAATGCCTCCCAAACCTTCCATTAACCTAAGTGGTTCATTTTCACTGTAGGATTTCTCCTTAAAAATCCTACTTTGTGGGTGGGATGGAGAGATAATTATTGAAATTGTTCATTCTTAAGTTCTATATTACGATTTTTAAATCAGTGTCTCCATGGTTAAAATGCCAGAAATAGACTTCTCAGGTAGCCCTGTTTGGGGAGGATTAGGCGGGTGGGAGGCGTGGTCATACTGGAGGAAGTACTTCAGGGTTGGTAGAGTTGGAGGAGGGGTGGAGTGGCAGTGGGGTTAGCCAGTAGTGGGGATAGATTTCCCGGCTTCAAAGACTCACACCATTCCTAGTTTGTTTTCCCTGCTTCCTGCTTTCTGTTTTAAGATATGAGCTCTCAGTTTGTTGCTCCAGCCATCCTGTTTGCCCACAACAATTTCGATAGACTGTACTCCCAACTGGAACAGTAAGCCCAAATAAACCATTCTAAAGGTTACCTTGCTTTGATCTTCTTAGTCTAACTATGGTAATTGTAGTTCTTTGGTGTGAATTATTGATCACTGTGTCTGTTGGGGGCTTATGTGTCAATACCTTATTGTTTTGACTTTATAAGGCAAAACCAAAGTATTTAAGTGTTTTTGCTTTGTTTTCATTTTTTTCTTGCATGCATATATTGTATTTTGCGCCTTTACCCTATTTCCCCTAGGCACCATTTTCTCACCTCTATCATCCACATACATCCCTTTGGTTCACCCAGATAATGTCATTTCTCATTTCATTTAACATATGCATACATGACTTTATATAACTATGTGAAATCCAGGAACCCAAAATGCAAGAAAACATATCTGTTTTTCTGAAACTGGCCAAAATTGTTTAATATCATCAACTGTCTCTAGTGTATCTATCCCCGCCCCCCACATAAATAATGTTAAGTCACTATTATTTATTAGTAAAAATATTCCATATGTGTGTATATGCTCCATGTTTTCCATATCCATTTGTCTGGTAGATAGACTGGTAAGTACTGTAAAACAGTGCTGTAGGAAACATCGCAGATGCAAAGAGTCCATGTATCTCTTTGATATTCAGCAAATACCTCGGAATTGTATGAGTCCTGTGCTACAACTATTTCTTTTTTTTTTTAATTGGATATTTTATTTACACTTCAGATGTTCTCCCCTTACCGCACCCCCCACAACTATTTCTAATGTTGTTTTAAAATTATTTTTAAGAACCTTAGAAACAGTGATCACAGGAGTGTTCATGGAATTTTGTTTATTGCTTTGCTTGTTCTTTGACTCTTTGTGGTTATTGTCTTGCTTGTTTCTTGACTATTTACATCTATTGTATTACTAGTCCTTCAACCTAGAACTGACCTTATACTTGCATGTAATTCAAATGGTATAAAAGCAAAAAGGAGGATGGGGATGGGATAGGGGGTTTCTAGGGAGGGGAAATGGAGAAAGGGGATGGCATCTGAAACATAAATAAATAAAATATCCAATTTAAAAAAAAAGGGGTTTCACACTGATATCTATGATGTTGGACTAGTTTACATTCAAAGAACAGTGTACCCCTTTGTCCAGTCAATGTCAGCATCTGTTGCTGTTTGCTTTATAATGACTGACATTCTAGTGAGAGTAAAATGGAATCTCAATGTAGATTTGCATTTATAAGGTGGAGGAGTGAGGCTGAACTTGTTTCGTATTTATTGGTTCTTTGTTCATATTTATTTGCTTTTCTGAGAGCTGTCCATTTCATTATCCCACTTATTTGATTTGATTTTTTATTGGATATTTTGTTTACATTTCAGATGTTATCCCCTTACCCCATTCCCACCCCCTGCCCAGGAACCCCCTATCCCATGATTTTTTTTTACTTAAAAATTTTTTTTGTATATACTAGTTATTAATCCAGAAGCTAAAATTTTCAGATTAAATTAAATAAATGTCTTTCATCCATTTGGAGTTGATTTTTGTGCAGGATGAGAGGTAGAGATTTAGAATCATTCTTCTATACATGCGTATGGATATCCAGTTTTCCCAGCACCATCTGTTGAAAAGGGTATCTTTTTCAGTGTGTCTGTCAAACACCAGGTAATTGTATGGGTTTATATCTGTATCTTCTCTTCTATTCCTTGGATCGACAGGTAATTTTATCACTGTGGCTTTGTAATCTTACTTGAAATTGGGTATGATGTAATCTATAGCATTATTCTTTCTACTTAGGATTGCTTTGTTTATCCAAGGCTTCCAAATGTTAAGGGTTTGTTGTCTCTGATTTCTTTTGGTTTCTTCTATTTGTGTGAAGAAGGACATTGGAATATTCATGGTAATGCATGGAACCCATAGATCACATTTTTTTTTATGAGTAAGCAAGGTTAAAATAATCTGTATTCACCAACTTCTCTATAAGTAAACATTTATGTATCTAATGATTTTACCTATTTTATTTTAAAGTCTTGCTTTCAATTATGTTAAACAAAACAAAATTCCTAGGTGCTCAGACTCTAATTTCAAGGCTAGTACTCCAGGGTCTCGGACTTATATCAACACAGCAGCAGGGGGAATTCTGAAATCTTGAAAAGCCTCTGTTGTATATTTCCCCATCACTCAGAGAGGACGTACAGAAGCTAGACATAACTCTACTCAGAGCCTTACTAAATTGCTGAGTTCTTCAAAAGAGTAGAGTTCATGAGCATAACAATAATACCCTTGTTCATTATGATTTCAATAAAGTATCTCATTTTTAAAAGATTTATTTAGTTATTTCATGTATGTGGGTATACTGTTGCTGTCTTCAGACACACCAGAAGATGGCATCAGATGCCCATTACAGATGGTTGTGAGCCACCATGTGGTTGATGGGAATTGAACTCAGAACCTCTGGAAGAGCAGTCGGTGTTCTTAACCCCTGAGCCATCTCTCCAGCCCCCTCAGTAAAGTTTCATTAACATATATGGAAATATGTAAAACCTTTCTCCAATAGTAGGCATGACTATGCTAAATGCTTAATTGATATTAGGGAGAATATGGGAGATTGGAAGAAAACCTACTCACATTAATTTATCTCTGACATTTTCTAGTAAACAAGGGATGTTTAAATCTCTGAATCTCTACTTCATATAGTCTAGTTATAGAGTTTATTTAGAGAATGAATGACCAATGGAGGCTTTCCTAGAACAGACTATCTCTTTCCATTTGATAATTCTTAACCTAAAAGTTGAGATTCTTCAAATTGGCACACACCAGCTAACACTTAACTCTCATGCAGTGTTATATTGGATCTATATATAAAATAGATCATTGTCCAGTGGGGTGCTAGGTTCTAAAGTTTTAAAGCAATATTAAGATATTGTATTTTTTTTAAAACTAAGTCATAGGAAGTACAAATTTATTCACTACATTTGGTCCTTGATAGGACAGTCATACTGATTGATACTATGGGCATGAAATGGTATTTCATAAGTGATTGTTCAAAGGGAAACAGAAAAATAGGAAATGACCAAAATAGTTCACAGACGTGTGCATGTGCATGTGTGTATACCGGAATAGGAATGATGAAATATGAATACAAGCAATGGAGAGAAATTATATTAGAAGTTATTGATTGCTTATTTAGGAAACCTTGAGTTATATAACAATGGTATGGAAAAACAAACGGCAGCTGGCTGTTATTACTTCTTTAGCATAAGGACATGGACGTGCCATCCAAGCTTCCTGGTAAACATGTCATAAGACTATTTCACACCAGGTGTAAAGCCACATTGCACCAATTTTAGCACCTGATATATCTATCTCATTAGTTCTTTATTAATTTATTTATTTTTAGTTCTTTCTTCAAGATTATTTATTTCCCTCCAAGAATATACCTCTGTTAGAAGGCTGTGATTAAAAATGAGGTCAAAGGTCAAAAGGTCCTTGTGCTGGAAGAGGAAAATCTCATGTCATGGATCACCAGAATATTATTATTTACATAACAATATTGTTATATTATTATAACAATAATAATGCTCCAATTAGCACAATCGAGGAATACTGATACTCTCACAAGATAATACTTACTTTAAAGATAACAGGTTAGCTAGTTAGTTTTTGTTCAAAAAATCCAGATTTAATTCTTTCCTCTTTTTTTTTTTTGTTTTTTGTTTGTTTGTTTGTTTTGATCTCTGTCAGCTTTACTCAGCAGTTATCTCTACCAAAAGGCATATCTGCTGTGGATTAAATGTCAGCCCTTGTTTCGCCTCTTCTTGATTTCCTATGAGTACAGAAATATGCATAGAAAGTGAAAGTTATTTTTGGATTTGGTGGTATTAACCTGGAATATGAATTCTGGAAATTTAATTTAGCATTTTTAAGTGAACAGATACACATCTGTTTACGGCTTAGTATAAAGTGAACTATAATTAAACTCATAAAACAATGCTATAAAAGCTAATATACAAAAGGCCTTTTCATGGTACTGTAACATATTTGCAATAAGAGTATTCTGGTGGTAATTGAAAGATTCAGCCTCACTTCACTGTTTAATCACCCACAAAACTGCTTATTGCCCTATATATTCCTCCAACAAGAACATCATCTTTTTAATGTACACCTCAGAAAACCAGGCTCCATGGCGTACATTCCACTCTTTCAAATAATGGTGCCAATTTTTGACCTGACCATTGGGCTCTGGTAATATATACTAACAGCTATCATACTAAACTGGATGGGTTTATTATTCGAAGTAGAATGAGACAACGCAGGGATATAGACACCAGCAATATTAGCAACATAAACTATCCATGAAAATGTTGACTTTTTAAAAATATGTTTGTCAATTTATACTCAATACCTTCAATTTTGAAGGAAGCCCTTGAAGCATTTGTTATGTTAAATGTTCATATCAGTGTGCATTCATTTCTACCACCATTTCTAAACCCTATGTCAAACCTCTATTTCCAAAAAAAAATTGTCTACATTATGATTCATAACAGTAGCAAAAGTACAGATATGAAGTAGCAATGAAATAATTTTATGGCTGGGGGTCGCAACATGAGGAAAATGTATTAAAGGGTCTCACCATCAGGTTGAAACCACGGATTCATGCAGATAAAGTTCTCTTTGTAAGGTTTTAAAATAAACTGCAAACTACTACCTTTAAATCTTAAAAATAACCTGTTTTACAATCATTAGGAACAAATAAATTATACTTTCTAAACAAGAATACTTTATTATTTTCTAGACTATAAAGAACAATAAATGTTTAGAGACTAAAATACTTATTTAAAATCTTGATTTTAGGCACTAAAGAGATAGCTCAGTGGTAAAGAGTACCTGCTGCGCTTGCAGAGTGCCTTGGGTTTTTATATATTATATAAAATATATTTTTACATATATATTATATATACATATATAATGTATATACATATTTATGTAGGCAAAATACCCATACACATAAAAAAAAATCTTGCTCGTGTGATTCTAAATTTGTAGGTTAAATTGATACCCAGATATGTATATTATGTGAGAGTCATAAAGGTGTTAAATAAATTTGTTTATTGCATAGTTTCTGAGTATCTTTTGTTTGCTGGACACTGTCCTAGGAAAAAAGAGACAAAAAAACATGTCTTTTCCAAAGAAGCTTAGAATCTATTAATGGGAAGGACTCCTAATCAGATCACTGGCATGTTGTACATGAAGAAACAAGGGAGTTGTCACAAGGTGTGGTGGTAACAGAGATAATGAATTGAATCTCAGATGAGCAAGTTTACTTTGTTTATACATCTGGGGAAAATGTTCCCTATAGGAGAAGCCATGTTAAGCGTTAAGCAGAGAGGTATAAAGGACCATGAAAAAGATGTGCTTGAACGAATACTAGTAGTTTGGTATTCCTGAACAAAACCTGAATGGACCTGAGGGAAAATATTACTTTGGAAGATTTACAAGATATTAAAAGGATGTTTAGTTTTATGTTATAAGTGAAGAGAGCTCATTGAAAAAAAAAAAAAAAACTTTACACAAACAGGATAAAATACACATGTGCAAAAACTGTATTAGCACCACTGTGGATGGCAGCTATGACAGCCCTATGAAACTCAAGAAGACCACGTAGGGACCACTGTTAATACTTAGACTGAAAATAGGCATGTGAGTCAGAGCAACAACTGCATAAATAGAAAAGAGGGTGCAGGCATGGGAAAGATTAACCATACTATGGTCATTGAGGAAGGAAGAGAAACAGTGTGGCTCCAGTGCATCAGTGGGGATCACAGGGGTTGAAGACACTGTCCCCAGACAAAGGAGGAACAGCTCGTGTTTAGAGTAGGAAGGACGTAGATTTAGAAGCATTTGAGTGAGCTGTTTATCCCTGTGAGGTTTTCAAGTAATGATCAAGCACCTGGTGTATTGATATATTTTGAAAGCAAGATGGAAGATATAGGTTATCAGCATGTTTATGCCACACTTATTTCATATATTATTCTGAAGTCATGGCTCTGTAGTATCCTGTAGAACCTGTATAGTCAGGAGGGAAACAAGCCAAACACTGAACTCTGGGAAAGCCTGATTCTACGCTGGTCATCTATGAAAAGCATTATCTAAGTTCTTATCAGGGAATTAAGTCTTGGGAAACTTTAAAATTATATTCATGCTCACATCTTTGTTCTACATGCCAACTCTTAATTTAAATTTAAGGCCTTGTTTTGATCACTGCCTTTTATAGAAAAAAATTGTTAAGACAGATAATCTAAAATGCTGAGAATTTTTTAAAAAATTATGCTTCCTGGTGCGACATAGTGGATTGCACTTAGCTATGAAAGGAATGGCCAAGAATGTGGAAAAGGAAGCAAGTTAACTCTGTAGGAAGCTTCATTAGTTACTTGTCTTGTTGTTTTGGGAAACATACTTGACAAGAGCAATTAAAAAGAAGAAAAGCCATTTTGGTTCATACCTAAATGTTACAACCCATTGCAACAGGAGACTGCAGGCAGCAAAAGCCGGAGACTTAGTGTGTCCATAGGCAGGAAGCAAAGAGTAAAAGTTTCTGACTCAGACTGCTTTTCCCTTTTTATTCAGTCAGGTAGCTAGTATGTGTCTTCTCACCTCAATTAATGTAATCTAGAAACCCTGCCAGAGATGCCCAGAAATGTAACTGCAAGATCAGAGCTTGTCATGCTGACAATATAAGCTATCAAAGGAGTTGATCCCTTCTTGTAGTCCTTTTCTCCTCCTTTTCCCAAAGATGGTTTATTCATTTATTTTATATGTATCTATATACATGGGTTGCATGTCCCAGATAATAAGTACTTGAAACATAATCTGCACCATAGTAACAGTAGTGTTAACAGTAAAAGCATTTGATAGTACAACCAAAATGATTGCATTCCTGTGCTCTGAGACACAATGGCAAACTGAAGCAAAGCTTTCTGAGATAAGACTGGAAACGGGGAGTTTCCACTCCCTGAGTTTGGGACAATATGAAAGAGAGACGGGGCTTTCTGAGCAAGAGGGGTAAACCATATGGTCTCAGTTTCAGACAATACTGGCTTTGTTAAATATCTAAGTAGACATATATGGGAGAAAAATAAAGAAGACACACTGTCGCTTGGGTTAGGGAAGATGTTCAAGTAGAAAAGGAAAGATGGATCCAGCAAGTCACCGAAGCTGTCAACTAAGAGAATAAAGAAGAGGGGATCACTTGTTGACTCCTGACAACCTTGACAGAGGTCATGTCTGTAGGGTGGGCAGAAGGAAAGCCTTGCTGAAGTGGGAAGTGAGAGACAAGGTAGAGTGAACATACTCAACTTTCTTCTTTTGAAGGAATTTATCAAGACTAATAAGAAACTGCTAAAGGCATAGGCGGAGAGCAGAGGATCCCTTTTAACAGGTAATAAAACCTCTCAGCATGTTATCATGCTGTTTGGAAAGTTTTTTTTTTTATTGGAAAATTTTTTTTACATTTCAGATGTTCTCTCCTTACCCCATTTCCCCCCCTCCCTCCCAGGAACTCACTATCCCTTCCCCCCTCCTCCTGCCTCCACATTGGTGTACCCCCACCCACCCTCCCCCGTACCTCACCTCCCCACCCTCGAGTACCTCCCCCCACGACGTCCAGCCTTCATGGGACCAAGGATCTCTTCTCTCACTTATATATAGCTCCCTTGCATATATAGCTGGAGCCATGGGTCCCTCCCTAAGCGCTCCCAGGCTGGTGGTTTAGACCCTGGGGGCTCTGGTTGGTTGGGATTGTGGAAAGTTTTTAAAGAGAGAAAGACTATTGATGAGGCAGGAAACAGAGTAGGAACTTCAATCTCTCTGTTCTTCTAGGCCAGTGCCATGGGCTCTCTTAAGCAATAAAGTGCCAGCCTTTGCTATGAGCAAGCAGAGATCTCAGGGCATGGACCACTGAGCTGCTCAGTAAATAATAATCAATCAGTATTGACTTTCAGTCTTCCTAAAATCAAACCTCCTAAGACACTGTGAATAGTTAAGGCATTCAAATCTCATCAGGATCTTGAAGATCAATTACCTATTTTGTCAGTGACTCTCCAAAACCCCACACAAAGCACCCAACATCTTTTAAGACTTGGTTTGTCTGTGATTATGAAATGGGCCACTTCCTGATCATCACAGTGCCTGGAAAACAAATGAGTGATACAAGTAAACTTTCCTGGGCACTGCATCTCCTTGATATGTACTGCTGCACAACATCATAGAGGGGAAAACATGAAAAGATCTTGTAGACCAAATGTCTACCTAGCATTGGCCATCCAGAGACCAATCCACAGCCTATCTTCTAAACCTTCAAATGAAAGATATCCAGTTGCTATACCTAAACATTCTGTGTAATTAAATGTCATTGCTGAGGAGACTTTCATATAAATAATATGTTTAGTATCATAATTGCCATTGTTTCCGTGAGAACTGTACATGCAAAGGTTGATTGCATAGTTCTCATCCTTAGAGACATAGCTCAAATGTCACTGCCACTTGGATATATCACTGGGTTCCTCTGGGAATCCCCTCTCCTTGTTGATGCCTGAGCTAGAGCACCGAGCAGACTACCTTGTGATGATGTTTGATTTTCTGCCTCCTCTGAAGATTGTGAGCACCTTATCTGTCCTCCTCGGTGACAGGTACAGAGTAGATATGAGCTAAATGTTTGCCAAATTTAAATACAAATTCCCAAGTTGAGGTTTATCAAATAAAATGGTATGATATACAGGAAAGGAGTGGGGTTCCCAGGTACTGAGACTGTGTGTGTGAGGATGAAGGCATGTGTTCCATACACTTAGCATTTCTGACTATCTTATAATTTCAAGCACTGTTTGGGTAGATGAAATGACTATTTTCTCATGCACTTTTAACATAAAACAAAATACAAAGCTGTTCTTGTACATAGTATGTTACACATACAGAATTAGTGGCCTCCATTTGTCCTTGAAAAGGACATATGAAATCGTACAAATGCTCTGGGCCAATCCTCAGCTCTAGGAGAATCTTGACATCAATGAGATATCAGCTTTTAGGCTCTAATATGAAAATGGCTATAAGTGAGTTGAGCTTCCACTAAGTGAATCTTGGGGATGGCACTTCCTGGCAGAGGTGAGTTGTTTCTAACAATCAGATTCACTGGGCCTAGGCCTGCTATTCTTTTTCCCTGCTGTTAGGTTTGGTCTTTGAATTTTCTGTTAAGCTTTTTAACAGACAATCTTCTTCAGCATTTTCCAAGAGAAAAGAAAAAGTGCTTCCTTTTCTTTAGCACCGGCAGTTAAACCTTCCATTTAATATGAAATCAAGTGGAGACATCTGTGCTTTGTCATCAAAAAGAAAACAGTTGGATTTTTCTAATTATTATCTCTGTGTCAGCCGTGGGTTGAGAACACGTTTGCCTTTGTGTCACCTTGAGAAATCTGTCTTAATTCCACAGGAGCAGGCCCAAGATAGAATCATTCTCCATTAGGTTTTTTTTTTTTTTTCTTCTTAAATTTGCATCTGCCTCTGAGAAGTTGCTTACATCTAATGTTGGGTCACCCTTCACATTAACTTTAAATTGGAAGCCTCCCCACCCCCAAATAAAGATAATCTGGATTCCATGTGTCTATTAGAAACTATAACAAACCAACAATAAGTGGAAATGTTTTGGATTGTGCAGGGCTTTGAGGGCTCTTTTCATATTATCAGTTGCTCGTGTAGGTAAAAAATATGAACATTCAGATAATGAATGCCATGCAAACAACAAGACCAAGAGAGCCTCTCATCTCCTTCTCACAGCTTTCTACATATCAAGGAAGAGTCCTGTTGTCCTGATCCCTGAGAGGGCAGCTACTAGGGAGAGATGAAATATTGAGAAAGCGACAGGCCATAGTGAAAGGGAGAAAGGGAGTGTTTGTTTTCCTTTGTGTTTCATCTGTCATTATTTGTTCTGCAATGAGCTTGAGAACTTCTTGTATTACTTCATTACTTGGAACAGTTTAAAAGCTGTGACTATTGTCCCAGCTTTGCCTAATGCCCACTTCATGCAAGTGTAGAACAGCAGATATGCTAACGATAATAGGCCATCACCAGGACCATGCAGACCGGACAAGAACACAGGGCCCAACAAGCTACTGAGACCACACTTAAAATTCAAACTGCATTTGTAATGTACATTAACATGGCCACTGGGTGGGGAAGAACCAAGCAAAGACTGCAGTGAGTTATTTGCAGGAAAACTGGCAATAAGAAAACAACTTGTTGCCACATGCAGGGCAGGGGAGTCCGAAAGCTAGGACAGCATTTGTCCAATCAAATTTTAAATATTTGGCATGTGCAGCCATCTAACACTGTAAAATTCTACATAGGAAAGTGAAGTGGCTTCTTGGAGAGTTGAGGATGAGTACTCTACCTGAGAAACAATGGGCTACATAATAGAAATGAGGACTCCTTGAGGAGAAGATGGTTATAAAGAAAAGATTAAAAAAAATAGCCCTTCCTCTTTATACATCTCATATAAGCACCCAACAATCAGGAAACTGAAGATTTTACAGAGTACTGGGGTACAATTAGACACTTTTCCACTAAGACTGACTATAATGAAATAAAAACGAAAAACTAGAGGATTCTTAGTGATGTACATACCTTAATGTAGTCTACCAGAAGGTTCCATAAAGCCAAAGGACTAACATAGATATGTATCAATTAAGTACCTCTGAGGAGATTGTAAATTATTACAGCGGTAATCATACATTATCAGGTGGTTACTAAAAGTTGGGAACTTACTATGTACAAATGTCTAACCTAATTTACATATATTTTCTAATTTAATCCTTAGGGCTATCTGAGGAGGTAAATATGATTATGGATCCAATTTCACAGATGAGAAACCTGAGGCATGAAGAGCTTAAACAAACACCCAGCTGTTAATTGGAATCCCAAATTTTTGTCGGTTTGCTGGGCCAAACCGACAAAAGCCACAACTTCCTCATTTCTCTGTTTCCCACACCCTGTTGTTATGACAATTGTCAGGCATGCACAACATATCTCCACAGTTCTGTTAGAGCCAATGCTAAGCATCACCAACAGAACTGTCTGGGACCCTGGGCTGTCACCTAATGCCAGGTATGTTCTGTGCTCCTATCTGGACATAGGTCCTACAATCGAAGAAGGCTTTGAATTCTTGCCTAGTAGTTGTGGTCCTTTACCTCCCAAACAGTGAGGGAACCCCATAATAACTTAACAGCTATTTAAGACATTGAAAATGTTTAATTGCCACTCATTACATTTGCCCCTTAATGTATTTCTAAATTTTATTGCTCTTAAATGGTATTAAAAATAACTTTTTAGAGTTTTTAATACATAGAAAAAAATCGTTTTGGTAAACATACTTTCCTAGATCATTAATGCACTTCAAAATGCTCTAAAATATGCAAAGTAGTTAAGCTGTGGTACAATTGGAAAAAATTGTTATTTTTCTAAAACCATGCATCTTCAAAAACTACACACCCTACACACTCATTCTAGGTAAGAAATCAAGAAGTTAGCCTTCAAAGCAGGCTCACCACTGGCTGAATAGGAGTGCATTTTGTGTGTGATGTATGCCTTCATCATAGGGTTCATTATACTTCCTCAGCATCAGCTTCTTCCAGACCTGCCTTGATGCAAGAAGGTTATCTTCATTGCCAAAGTCACTGGTACCTCAAAATTCTGTTTATCGTTCATTCTTTTTAAATCTTTCTCGACCTCCACATATGCACACTCCAAATCTTATTAATTTTTCTTTAAGTAGCTTTGTCTGAGAGGACACACACAGGTCATAGGCAGGGCACAGAAATGGACTAGTAAAGTCTTCCCAAAGTCCCTAAGGAAATCTTATCTGCTGAATTGAGTTAATGTCCACTTGTATTTTGGACATATGCCCAGAAGCTAGAAGATAACAGAGTCTTTTATATGCACTACAATTCCCCCCAAACAGAGAACATCAAATAAAAGGAGCTCCTTGGAGAACAAGGGTAACCATAACAATGTATTGCACTCAACCCCATGTTCGATTTTGAAAACATTTTTTTTCTCATTTTCTATTATTAATCAAGGGTTTTTAAGTTTAATTTTAACCATTCTCTTTTCCTGTAACACTGTATGTAATAAAAGCATCCTTTGAGCTGGGGAATAGCTCCATGGTAACAGATTCTCAAACATCAGCACAGGATGGAGCTTTCAGTGTGTGATCACAGCTCAGGGAAGGAGGAGGAGGAAAACGCTGAAACCCACGGAGGGTTTCTTTCCTTCCTTGGGATGACATCGTGAGAGAAAGAAATCAGCAACCTCACGAGGTTACTGTGAACAGGGAAGGAGAACTGAGTCAAGTGGAATGGCAGAGCAAGCCTAAGATGTTAATGAGATCATTATGGAAGCTCAGGGTCAGAAATGAACCCTTCATTTTAGTGCCCTAAAGAGATTAAAAAAAAAAAAAAAAAGGCATTCTTTATTCAATAGAGCTGGAAAGAGGTCTTTTTTTCTGATGTCACGCTTTTCAGTGTATATGGAACTAGAGCCATGTATGTGCTTACTCAACACTTGCTGAGACCCACTTGATGGAAACATAGTCCTGTGGTAGGTATGGTGGTACATGTACACATGATTCAATGGGCTAAATTTTACTGATAGTACATTTAGACAAATAAGTAAGTATTCCCATCTTTAATAACAGGTTGTACCAGATAGATGCTGGGCACCAAAGTTCCCTCTGAAGACCATCTGATATCCGTCCTCACTCTCACTACTTTTCTAGCCATCATTGTTATACAGACAAAATCCCCTAAATTTTTACATTTTTCCTGCCAAATTGCATGTATTAGCTAACCGGACAGAAAACAAATTGATAGTGAATTAGAGAAGCATACCATTTTAAACTTTCATACTTTTATTTATTTATTTATTTTGCTAGAAAGAGATCTTGCTTGCTGCAACAAAACTTTGAAAATATAGTGTCTTTCAAGTTTAGATAGCCTTTAGGTATATGGGTGCTTCTAAAGTGCTGAAGGAAGTTTAATGCCATTTGTTCTTCCAATCTTGTCTGCACTATTAATTTGGTTAATGGGTTAGTAATTCTTTCTTTATAGATAGCAGAAAAGTAAACTTGAGCCCAGCACTTTTCAAAGTTATTACATCTTCTGAAAAGAGTGGGGTACAGATTAATGAGGTTTTACTTGGAGCTTTGGAGTCACGGGAGGCTTGAATGAAGAAATGTAGCCTTGTTTCCACTTAGTGAAAGCAACAATCATGAAATATAAATTGGACTTTCAAGCAGGACAATACTGAAATCACTTTCCAAGCATATCTCTCTGCACATGAGAAGGCTCTGGTCCCATCCTAACTCACCTGTAATATGAGCTGCAACTACGTATGGAAGATCAAGAGGTCCCCTAATTTACACGCCCTTCTTCGTTGAACCAAGTCTTACAGTATCACACAAATACATACACTCTTATTTTACAGTAACAATTGACTAAAGATGGTTTCTCATTTTCAGATTTTTTTCATTCATTAATGACAGTGTAAGGATATCAGATCCTCGTGCTGGTTTGAATGAGAATGGCCCCACAGACCCAAATAGTTGAATACTTAGTTCTCAGTAGGTGGACATATTTGGGAGGAATTTGGAGATTTGGCCTCGTGGGAGGAGGTATGGGTATGCCACTGCTGGTGAACTTTAAGGTTTCAGAAACCCCTGGCCATCCCCTTTGTGCCTGTGTCATGCCTTTGTTCTGCCACTATGGACCATAACCCTCTGAAATGAAAGCCCAAAATAAACTCTTTTCTAAGTTGCCTTGGTCATAGTGTCTTATTACAGCAAAAGATAGATAACTGTAATACAATTATAGTTGTAATACTTAACTGCTAAGTGAATTACAATTTAAATATAATATAATCCTCTCCAAAATGTCACTACTATCTATTTGGATTTGTACCTCAAAAATACATAAATGGGATATCATAATTATACAAAATATTTTTATATCAGGACATCATATTTGAGCATTTAACTGGTGCTGGACTTTTTGTATAAGGTACATCTAATTTCACTTCTACAAACTTTGCATTAAAAAATTTCTGGGTACTTTCCAGATCAATAAACATTTATTTTGAAATGATTAGTAACAAAGCAGCTCCTCAATACAATAATAGCAAAGTTGAGTGTAGAAGACACCAATATGTCAATGAAAGACACTTAGGACCTCAAAGGGAGATTGGGGACATCTACTTCACCTTAGTGTCACTCACTTAACTAGGGAAACAATGCTACTACCTGAATGTGACACCATTACTCTTAAAGTTATCCTCGTGAATCCATCAAGCTCAGAATAAACTCTACTTTTGCTTCTAAGTTCCTAGTCAACCAAGATATCATTAAAAATATTAACAACTACTAAATGTCTTTGGGGTTTCTTGTATTGATCCAAAACGACAAAAGAGTGAGCTGCTGAAAACAGCACCATTTGCAGCCTGAGCTCTAACAAGTTTTTATCTGAAAAATGAAGAAATTCTGTTGATCCAGGCACCACATTCATGGCAGTCTGAAAGGCATTATAAGCAAAATATACAAAAATGTTACCATTATTGTATATAATACTTCATATATTTGAAGAGAATGAGTACTATACAAAATTCAGCAGAACAAAGGGGAACCATATTTATTTCCTTACATAAAATATTATGTTTATAATATTTCAGGTAGCTAAGGTTAATGATGAGTACAGGTTTTTTATCATGGGCATTATCATGGGACACTAAATATAATGGAAAGGTACAGACATGTTTAACCAGAGAAGCAAACAGGATTGCTAATGCAGTTTCAAATTTTCCAGGATTAATTTAGGTGGTGGAGAAAAAAGTTATCATGCTTCTCAATGCATATTGAGGAAAGGTACAGCATGATGATAAATTTATGGGCCAAAAATGATCATATTGATTTTTAAAACCATATTTATCATCTTTAATTTTCATATTTAGTATTTGTACTTATATTTAGTATTATAAATCAGTACTTGTTACAGTGTTCAGTTAGGGTATGCTGTCAGTAGATGGCAGTAACAGCTAAATCACAAACGATCAAACTGTAAAAAAAAAGATTTTTAAATGCCTACTAAAAATTATGTATATACTGTATGCATATACAGCCTAGATTAATCAATTCATGACTCCAAATCCTTATTAAGATAATGCATAAGCACAGAAAATAATTTTAAAACAACCTTTGCCTTCTCTGCTAATGACTTAGACCAACCTCTAATTATTCTCACAGATGGATCAGAATAAATCTTAACAAATACTTTTAATGTTTGTTACTATTATCCTCATTATTATTAAAGTCCTTTCTACACTTAATTTCTCAATCAGGACATGAAAAATAAGATCTGTCTGTAATTTCTTTTAAGTATTTTATATTTTATCCACAGGATTATGACAATGCTGAAATTTTTAAATTTATGTAAAAGCATAGGCCTAGTTCAGATGTAAAGACTTCTTTGATAGTTAAATATGTTACTGTATTTTGTAATAGTTAAAGTGTGCATTTTATATTTGCATGCATGTACTTCAGTTATATTTCTAGAAAATATACATATTTTAAATTTTCTTCATTTTTAAGTATGTTCTTTCATTTATCCTCTTTGACTAAAATGTCTAAGGTGGATGATGAATCAATGTGTAACATAAAATACCTTTGTATTTTTCCTCATTTTAGAGGAAATATTTCTAAATATAAATATTTCTACTTTTAAACCTCAGAATGATATTTAATATAGGATTTTGCTAGATAATTCATTTACTCCCCAACATATTTTCATCATCTACTATGTTAACAGCATCATTTTCTTCTAATCTTTATTATTGAGAATTTTACAATGTTATGACTTCAAGTATTACCTGACCCAATATTATTCATAGTTTCTCCTTTCCAGTTTTTCTTAACATCTTATTAAATTTTAAGATGTTATATATACATATAATGTACTTTTATAATATATAAATGCCACTCATCTACTTAATGCTTCCCAGATCTACCTGCCATCCCAACTTTGTCTTCCTTCTTCCATCTCTCTCTCCCCCATCTCTCTTTTTTTCTCTTTCACACACACACACACACACACACAGAGTTTCTTTCTTTCTTTCTTTCTTTCTTTCTTTCTTCTTTCTTTCTTTCTTTCTTTCATTCTTTCTTCCTTCCTTCCTTCCTTCCTTCCTTCCTTCCTTCCTTCCTTCCTTCCTTCCTTCCTTCCTCCCTCCACTATCTATCTATCTATCTATCTATCTATCTATCTATCTATCTATCTTTCTTCTTGATAGACCATTGAATCCAGTTTGTGATGTCTGTATAATCATGACTCTGGGACCATCCACTGGGGGATGGTTGACCTACCAAGAGTCCTATCCTTAAAGGAAATTGACTTCTTCCTCCAGAAGTCATCAAGAGGCAACAGGTCTCATCTACGAGCTGATGAGCTTCCTCCAGCTCTGCACTCTGATGTTGACACTTGATCTGTGCAAGTTTTTACAGGCAACTATAGTTACTGTGAATTCACAAGTATAGCTGTCCTTTCACATAGAGAAGACGGTTTTGGTCTGGTTCTCCCTGAACTTTGTCCACTGCAATCATCCTGCCTCCTCTTCTGAGTTAGTCCACTAAGAAAAATACTGTAGCAGGTAAACCCTGAAACCTACAATCTCTACAACTATGGGATCGTAAACAGATTTACAGTATTGGGCATGAATTTCCTTCTGTGAAGTGGACTTTAACTCCAATCAGAAAATGATTTTTTTTTTTTTGCCTCTACTGTACCCAGGGGCATATGTTGACATGCTGATCATTATTGTATCTTACAGTGTTCACAGCTGGGTAATATTATTCATGATCTTTCTCCTCCAGTCCCTTATATAGTACCGTCAGTTTCTATGAAAACTAGTCAATAGGTAGGAAGTTTAAAATGAAAGATTCCATCTTACTGTAAACAGAGTGGCTAGTATTAAGAAAACAAAAGATGCCAGGCAGTGGTGGCACAAGCCTTTGATCCTGGCACTCAAGAGGCAGAGGCAGGCAGATCATTGTGAGTTTGAGGCCAGCTTGGTTTACAGAGTTAACTCCAGTATATTCAGAGCTACACAAAGAAACCCTGTCTCAAAAACAAACAAACAAGCAAAAACAATAAAAAAGAAGACAGAGAGACAAGGGAAAGAAAAGATAGCAAGTGCTGGAGAAGACATGCGGAATAGGGAAGAAACCTCATACAGCACTTGTGGTCATACTTTTTCACTTTAGTGATAAGTATAAAATTCCTCCCCCTCATAATATATATATATATATATATATATATATATATATATATATATTCAAGAACAAACAGCATTAGAGAAGTTTTCATTTCTGTTTCCTCTGCTCTTACTATAAAGTCTACAATAAACAATTATAGTCGAGTTGTGACTACTAGGTAAGGGGCTAGGTAGATAGTTCAGTAGTAAGGTTATACACAGTAAGCATGAGAGTTTGATCCTCTGTACCAAAAGGGGAAAAAAAATCATGAGGTAAAGGCAAATTCTATGATGATTATTTAGTAAAAGGGGATATCTGGCTCAGCATAGCAGAGTTTTAGAATCATTTATTTGGGGTTTCTTTCACACTGATCTCAAAACGGCTAAATGTAGAATGGATCAACTAAGTCCAGAGTTGTATCCTCATAGCTGTAACTCACTGTGAAGGGATGCCTAGAGGTCCTTTCATCTTGGGATGAGCTGGGACCCATCTGGCAGTCTTTGCAGAGCTAACCTGGTTATTTGGGAAGTGATTTGAATACAAATTTGGCCAGGATAACATTTTCTGGGGAGAAAGGGGGTTTCTGTAAGAAAAGGCTATGTGGACTTGCACCACAAGGTTGGCTGTGACAAGAATCATTACGGAGCATGTTGTAGGTCATCCCCAGAGGTCAGTGCTTCTACCTCCTCTTCTCTAACCTCCATAATGTAAGGGTATCTGACGGCATCAAGCTTGCTTTATAAACAAGCAACAGGCTTGCTGAGGCAAAACAATTTACCCCAATCCCCCACCCCAAACCCAAGCTTACAAGGAGAAAAGCCCACACTCCATCCAAGTCAGGCAGCTGTATACAACAAAGGGGTGGTATTCAATGACAAGAAGTGGCAATCAGACCATGGATTATCATGGCAAACATACTGTAGATTTCAGACTGTAGATTTGATGTATCAGATTGTATAAAGGGAGGCCTGTTTGGGATTAATTCTAATGCTTGGTCTTAATTCAGCTCCCAAAAGCTGGGCTTCCAGATGCTGAGGGTCCCTATCCCCAGCTGGCTTCAATTAGTAATAAAGAATTGCCATCGAGCCAATGGCTAGGCAGGGAAACTGAGGTGAGACTTTTACATTGGCAAGGGACCAAGAGGAGAAGGAGAGAGGAGAAAAGGTCATGACAGGTGACCATGGAGAACAGAATTAAAGGCCCCCGACATGTAAGACTCTGGAAAAGTGGCCCTAGGGGCCATTCCCCCAATTGGGTCTGGGGTAGCAAAGATAAAATATAGATTTATATTGTTAAGCCAGAAATACCAGAGGGGAGTGTGTGCTAGCCGTGGGGAGGCTTAGAAGTTCCCAGACATTGAGCTAGTCAAGGCATATCAAAATTAGCTACCACGTCTGTCTGTGTCTTTCATTCATGAATCCAGAGCTCTTGGATAGGTGCAGCATGTGTGCACATGACCCGCTGGGAGCCAAAGCAGATTAACCAATTCACCACTACAGAAGACCAATTGAATAAAGATGATGTTCGATATCAAGACCAAAAATTATATAGGGGAGGGAGCAGTCAAAGGAAGAACAAAATGTAGAGATTTATACTACCAGATTCAGAATAAGTCAGTAGAAGGGGCCCACAGGCATCTCCTTGACGCTTGCATGCACACAATATCTCTTAGAGCTTAACCAAATTTAAATTATAGCAGGGAGTTATACACACAATGGCCTTTTGCTACCATGTGGTTTTATATGAATTGACCTAGAGTTAGTAATTGGAAGGATGATGCCAGAAAAAACACATGCCATGCCATTTGGCATTTAACTTATAAACATTTCCCCCGGTAACAGGTAGTAGCTCATACAGTATACAATGATACATCTAAAACTGTGTAATCATAGGATGCTCCATGGTGGCCAGTCATTTTTTCAGAGATGTCTGTCCACACCTTCAGTCATGAAAAGAGAGTAATGTCACTCTCCAATGGCCTCATTCACGTTGTGGTTATCATCTGACGTAAGTGAGCAGCTTCGAGTCTTCCTCCTTCTTGTCATTAAGCTACCTCTGGCTTTCCTTCTGCGCTACATTTGCTACAGATCTAAGAGAAACCTGGTTTTTTAAAAATTGAATTAGTAATTTTCCTAGGTTTTTAAAAAATATATATATGTTTTTTTTTAAATTTATTTGATTGTTGTTGTTTTGGTTAGTCTTCTGTTTACCAGGCTGTATGGGTTTGAGTGCCTGAAGCCTGTTTCCCATATGAACTCAGCTATGTTTAGTGTATGGTTTGATAGATCTGGGGCATCAGGACCACATATGATTCTTGGTCTTGATGACTTAACAACAGAATATTTTTTGTGACTTTTGAGTTATCTACATATTAATTACACATTTCTGAATCACTTAGGAGACATTATTTAGATCGATTAAACTCTGAAACACAGCCTGAACAAGGACGCCTCCCACTTTTTTCTGTCTCTTAACAAACTTGTATTTGAGTCTAACCCTGAAGGGCTTTACCTTGTCAGAATTAGAAAAACAATATAAATGTATGTGACCTAGAAAGAATGGTTTTATATCTCTTATTGGGAATAGGAGATTTTCACAGTGAGTATAGGGGTAGAATATGGAATCACATTAATTTATCATTTCTAAGCTCATTGAACCATGTTTCTTTTTTGAAAACTGAACTTACAGTCTTAATTTTTTATTTCTTCAAAAGAATACATTTAATATCTAGCTTTGCAGTCTCTATCAAGAAGACAGACGCACCACTAATTAGAGGTTCTCATGAGCTTAGAGCAGTTGGAAGCAGAAACTTCAGGCAACATGGATTCAGGGGGTATGACCTGGTGTTTGGGTTTCTGGAACTTTTGATGAAACTTGTGGCAATTTTCATGCTTAATTGGGACGTGGGATCCTATCTATGAGAGGGAGAAAAAAAAATGAGGTCTTGCTTGTGTGGTTGGTCTTTAAAATAACTTCATTAATGGTATCTGAAAGCATTAAAAGTCATTATGATACAAATATTTTCTGTTTTCCTTGTAATATTTATTTTGCAAGATACAAAACCTACCCTTTAATCTGCCAGATATCTATGAAGAGAGATTTTTTTTTGTTGCTTGTCAGTAAGATCGAATTGTTTAAACATGGACATTCTTACTACGGACCTATTGTCCTTGTTGGGTTTTTAGTCAACTTGATACAAGTTAGAGTTACTTGGGAAGAGGAACCCTGATTGAAAACATGCCTCTAGCAGCAGATTTTCTACAGGCAAGTCTGCAGGTATTATTTTGATTAATGATTGATGTGAAAGGGCCTAGCTTACCAGGGGGCTGTGCTACCCCTGGGCAGGTGGTCCTGAGTTCTATAATAAAAGCAACCTGAGACAGCCACAGGGAGCAAACTAATAAGCAGCACTCCTTTGTGGTCTCTGCATCAGTTCCTGCCTCCAGTTCCTGCCCTGATTTCCCTTCAGGGAAATGTGAGGGACTGGTGATCAGTACAGTAAGCCAATAAACCCTTTCCTCTAAAAATTGCTTTTGGTCATGGACTTTATCACAGGAACAGAAACCAAACTAAGATGCCTAGTATTAATAAAAGCAGAGAGAAACAGAAAGGTCACAGATAGGAAACATTTTATTCTAAATCCTAACTTTGTTAATTCTTTTAATCTCGGTATCGGATTAAACTGGTTCAGTTTCATAAAACTTACAGTGCGTTTATCTGTCTCCCCTAAGATTTCAGTGCTATGCCTCTTCTGGTCTCGTTTTTCTCCACTCTCCCTACACACAGTTTATCTGTTTAGACGAGGTCCTTAACCATCTATCACAGAAGATTTGCCAATGTAGATCTTGCACATCCTTCTCTTCACTCAGTTATACAGGAAAAATAGCCGGGCATCATCTAATGCTCCTTCTCCATCAATTAATCATCCATGGAGTCAAGTACCATGCGCTCTCTCTCTCTCTCCCTGCCTCATCCAATTTCCAATGCCATTTCCTCAGCTGTTTCCCTAGTTCACGTTAACATTTGGACTGCAGGGAAGGTCGGACACCCTCAATTATCTCTTAGCCTCCACTCTTATCTAGCCAGCTTCATTCTACAGCCAGGATGGCTTTTCGAAAATACAGTTCCTGGAAATAATCTGACTCTGTAAAATCAACAGCAGAAAGCTCCTAGCACAGACTTAAAGTCATTTGATCAAATTAGTCTCTGCTTATTTTCCTATCAGTGCTTGATGAAAACTTAGTTGATTACCTATTATGTGTTAAACCTCATCCAGATGCTGGAACTATGGCAGTGAACTAGGATGCAGAGTCCTTACCTAAATGATTTTACTGTTAGTAGGCGGAGGTGGAAAACAGCAAATATACTTCAGTCTGATGGTGTAGGCCTTTATCCCCAGTTACTCAGCAGGGAATCAGGAAGGTGTGAAGTTCAGGGCCTGCCAGGGCAACTAAGCAAGATCATATTTCCAAACTGAAGAAATAAATTCAAATAGAGGATATAGCCAATGATAGAGAACATTTGCAAGATCCCAAGTACAGTCCACAGTACTGAAGAAATAAAATGGAAAGATAAACACATATAGTCAACCCAAATAAGTGTTTGTTAATAAAAGATATAGAAAGGTCAGTGGGCCTGTAAAATTTGCTTAACACCCAAAGCAAAGCCATAACGAGACAACCTCACTCCAGGAAGAAAGGCTACAGGAAAGATAGAAGATAACACATGCTTGGCTTCTTACACATTGTAACATATGTGAGGGCATTAAGAAAGGAAACCTTTGTAGGCTGTTGCTAGGAAAGTAAATTAGTGTAACCATTACACAAAACAGTATGGAGGTTTCTCAAAATGTCTTAAAGAAAACATTTTATGTCCAACAACCCTATTCCTACATTCAGCAGGTGGGGTGTAAAGAGGCCCAGAAGAAAGGGATAAGGAAAGGTTGATCAACTGTTTGCTACAGTTTGATAGGAACCGAAGTACATGTTCTTCTGCAGTTGAGTGCTTGTAGTCACCAAAAATACTCTATAGATTTTACAAAACCTGAAGAAAGCATGTAAATACACACACACACACACACACGCACACACACATTGGAGGAAAAGACAGGTCGTCCTGCTTTAAACATTACAGATTGTATACATGTATAGAAATGCCACATAAATGGTCCTAAATGTGTGTATTTTTTATGTCTTTACTAGTTAAATTCAATTATCGGTTAAAATAAATATTGGTTAAAATCAATTTAAATTTAAGAGAAAAGAAATCAAAAGAGATTTCAGGGTGATTTCAGTTTATTCATAAGCAGCCACATAAAACCAGTACAGATGATGACATGAAGCCTGTTTTAACTGAGTGGTTGGGAGCCTATGAAGGGATGAGCGAGTAGTGAATGACAGGCACCAATGCATGTAAACCACAAGGCAGGCAAGCACAGAGGAAGATGTTCTTTTGTTTTGTTTTGTTTTGTTTTGTTTTGTTTTGTTTGTTGTTTTGTTTTGTTTTGTTTTGTTTGTTTTGTTTTTTTCGAGACAGGGTTTCTCTGTGTAGTCCTGGCTGTCCTGGAACTCACTCTGTAGACCAGGCTGGCCTCGAACTCAGAAATCTGCCTGCCTCTGCCTCCCAAGTGCTGGGATTAAAGGCATCCGCCACCACTGTCCCGCAGAGGAAGATGGTCTTACTTTTTTTTTTTTATTAAAGAAAGCAAACAAAGTGATTTTCTAAAATGCCCATCTAAAGTGCAGATCTGGTGTCTCCCCAATAGCACAATGTTACACACACCTCTATCTTTCTATTCCCATCTGAGTGCATGATTCAAGGAGCACCACATTTCTAGGGTGTATTCTATTCTTTTATTTATTTCCTCCAGTTTTCTCAATTATTCTCTAGATGGATGATGTCCTTTACTTGTTATTTTCTTTAAGTACCTGGGTTCGTATCTGCTTATTTCTGCCATTCCATGTCCTGCCTCTACAACTATCAACTGAACCTTCACCTTTATGTCAGTCTGTGTTCAGCCAGCATAAGAACAGTGACTTCTTGACAAAGGATACACATGTTGGCCTCTCTCGCCACCAAAGGGCCTTCCTAAGTGGATGGACATCTAACTGATGGCTTACTCCTGTCACCTCCTTCATTTGCTTACGGTTTGTCTTTTAGTCACACTCCTCTGTAGTTTCACCAAATAATATACAAAAGCAAAGAGAGGAAGTGAAATGCAAATTAATCAATTTTGATCATGGATGAACATCTCTCATTAAAAGATTTGATGAAAGGCAAGCTTAAAATTACTGGCTCAAGTGAAAATTATAAATTTTCCATGGGTGTCATTTATCCATGTTATTTCTGGTCAAAATTTAACTTAGATGAATGGAAGAGAAATTGGGTACAAAGATGAAGAGCCAAAATGTAGTTGTAAGTGAAAAGAAGAGAAAGCAGAAAGCAAAACAAGATTAGGCATGCAGAAGAACCAGAAAGAAAATGGAGTCTGGCCTCTACTCAAGGCACTTTTTACCGACAGTCTCTTGATGGGAAAACAGACCCAGGACAAAGAAACTCCACTGTTCCCAACTGGTTATCTCGCATGCTGTAGACAAAGAACACAACAGACAGGCTGGCTGAACTGTTTGGTTCTGTAATTGTCTTCTTGTTCAAATAGCAAGAAATCTCTGTAGAGTCTCCAGTCTCTATAGACTCATTCAAAGACACACACACACACACACACACCACACACACACACACACACACACAGTGTATGGCATACAGTTAGTGTTTTCCTCCTTCCAAAGGGACACATAGAACTGAATTGTTTCTTAAGGAAATCTACAAGATAGACCTAATGGTACTATTAAATCTCCGGCACTTAAGTAAAGCAATAGCTAGCTATTTCCTGTGAAAAACTCAGGGGGCAGTGAATCTCATCCTTAATTCCTTTGTAGCTAATATGAAGCCATCTGCATTTATGCAGGGTCATTCCTGCATAGACACAATCCTTCATGTGCAATGTGCCCCTCAATACAATAGCACTCATTAGCAAATGTACAAACACTTCTGTGAATATATTAAAAGGTTTAAGAGAAATTAGCCTTTGTTTATAATTAGAAGATATTGAAATGTATTTTATTTCATGTGCTTTTCTGAATACATAAAAATTTAAAAACAAGTGCCACCCCAACTCCTAGTTAAACTGCCTCATAAAAGTTCAACATCTTTATATTTCATGCACTGTCTCGTCCTTGTCAAAATGCTTTTGATGTGTTTTTGTGGCAGTGTATGTTTCTGGAGTTATTTTTATACATACAATATGGCAAATATTCTCTTTGAGCATCTCTGCATCACAGGAAGGCATTGAAAGTTGTATTAGTATTTTAATGGGTAATTATTACACTAGAGGCATACAGACAGACAAAAGGAACTGCTCCATGAAAGGAGTCTTCCTGAACACACCAGGTTATTGGGTGCATAATAGCATTTCTGGGATAACTGAGCCTTTGAAAGACATTCTAAGAAAGCTCTGGGTCTCTTTGAAGCACATGCTACTTTATGGCAGAAAGAATGGCCATCTGGTAAAATCACTGCACAATTAACATTACTATGGTTTGCACAGAGTCTCTTTGTCCCATTTAAGATTCAGAGGGCACTTACTCCCTGGGGTCTTATATACAGAGGGTATCTCAGGAATGCTCAGAATTTACTGGTCACCACACCAGGTAGAAGACAAAAATGCTGGTAGTGAGAAGGTTAAGAAGTCTGTGAGAATAAGATGGGGAAGTGAGTCTTTAGGAATGCTAATGGTAAGGATTTAGCATTTCTCCAGAGAAGAGAAGATGCTATTTTGTGATTTACTAGAATGTTAAAACAGAAGTGCTGGACTGCCATCCAGAAGGAGCCTCTCCCAGAACTTAGCATACTTACGTCCAGCCCTAAGGAAGAAGAGTGAGGGAGGCAGCCATGCTCTCCTACAGGATAATGCTTGTACCACTCTTAGCTGTGTGATCTTGGAAAGTTACTTGTCTCAGTTGTGGTTTTGTTTGTTCGTTCCTGGGTTTTGTTTTGTTTTTGGTTTGGTTTCATCAGAAAACATAGATACTAAAAGTACCTATCAGCTTTGACATGAAATGTTTCCTCACTTAGGAAAGTCTTGGGTATTTATTTGACACTACAAAAACATAAGAGTAGATGCAGTCTAAAGGACTTATTAAAAATGAGAACAAACACCCAAGAAGATCACTAGGGCAAGTACAGTTGGCCAGGTGTTCTAATGGTTTCACTATCATACCAAATGTCACCTTATGATCCTGTGAGGCAGCTGATTATGTCACTATCATTTTACACAGGAAGCATGTAAGACACAGAAAGCCAGCTTAACATTGAAGACCTGGATTCAGTGAATGCTTGCAAAAACTATGCTCTTAACAGCTAGCTCGGACTTGCTCTCTTATATCCAGAACACAGTCCAAGAATGAAGTCCTTATGAGAATACTCCAAAGTTACACAACAAAACCTTGGTGACCTTAGTTTCTTCCAAACACAGTATGGCTCTTGGAACATGTTTTCTTGCTCTTCTGAGGAGTAGCAGATAGGAGTGAGTTTACTTCAGCTGTTCTTATTCATATGCTTCTATGAAAAATACATGTTGACTTGTCCTTGAGATTAAACACTTTAATAATGCGATTCTTCTTAACCATCAAAGTGTAAATTGCCTGATGCTTTGAATAAAGTTGCCTACTGCATGAGTCTTTACCCTGTCTCATTTTTAGGCCCTGTGGTCCCAGGTCCAAGCAGCCAAATATAGCAGTAAACACAGGAGACCTCTCATTCATCATCTTTCTGTAAACTGGGGGAGCGGGGAGTTGTAGTGAGTGGATGTCTATGGGCTCTAATTTTTAAACCATCAGGACATTGTCAGTATATAAAACCATTCTCAAACTGCCCTATTCCTCTCAAGTGAGTACCAAGGGAGAGACAAGGTAGCTCTGGATCACCAAGGTGTTGGTGATGGAAAAAAAAAGATCTTGCCAGTGGTCCCAAGGTATTCCTCTGCATTCAGACAAATGTCTCTATAATTAGGAGTCCCCCCCCCTCCCATCTAGCTGCATCAGTTTGGATAGTGTCTATAGGTATGAAGCCCTACAAGTGTGGGAGATGCTATAGAACAATAACACATAGCTTCTGTATAACAGTTATCCTCTTGGTTGGCTATTACCATTGCTGTCATGAATCAATGTAGCTGTGATCATCTCCAAGTGATCATCTATAGGAGATCCGGCATATTAATGCTTCCTCATGCAGGGAGGTAGAGGTTTCACAGGTTCATATGATGGAGAACCAGTATACCATGCTCATGAGGCTTCACTTTTCCTCTCTTAAGTTTATAGAAGAGGGAAAAAAATGTCAAGGTCGGACTCTTTTCAAAGGTTTGCCTCAGCCAGATGAGATCCTCCCGGCTGACAGTCCCACAGGAGTAGTTTTGACAAAGCCCAGTAGTATGTCTGTCAATAGTTTTCCCAGTGGACTGTTTGGTGGGATAGTTTTTAGTCATTTATGCTTCTAGGTGGTGCAGTTCCCCTAAGGTGCCCAGAGACTTCTGAATGATGTAGCTGCCTTGGATGCTCCGGGAAGTAAGCCCAATAAACCTAGGTCCATCTCCCTATATTCATAGAATCTTTTCTTTGCTTGGTTGATGTTCTCCATATCTAAAGTAAAAAAAAAAACCTTCTTTATGTCTCACCAGCAAAATGTTTTTAACAATAGCCTACTTGTCCTCAAGGCTTTGCTTTAGCATCTGGCTAAAAGATTCAGTGTCTGTGTGTTGAATAACTTAACTAACACAGCCAACCATCATGCAGTCACAGTGGCTTCAAGAATACTGGTCTAATCCACAGACCCTGCTCCATCCCCACATGACTATGGCCAGCTCTGCTGGAGCACCTGCAGCAAGTGTGACTCTGAGTATGGGCAAATCCCATCTTGAGAAGATTGCTACTCCTAACGAAGGACAGAATCACTAGGTGGGTAGGGTGTGAGGTGGCTCCTCCTTTTCAGCATTCTTGTCTTTGGTGAAGGCACACCTACTGTAGTTTTTGTATACTGGTCAGACCTCCTTGACTACAGCATGGTCAGACCAAGTGAGTCTTCCCCCATTCAAGTTATCTGCCAGAACTTCTGACTCCCTGTGCAGAAAGCACTAGGAGAGAAATCGCAAGCTCATCTTGGTTAGTACTCCTCATTGAGGCACCAGGCTCAGTATTCTAGGGCCCAACAACAGAGTTAGGTACTCACAAGTGTGCAGAGAACACTCCAACTAAACTACAGGCTGAGTGGGTCATATTCGTTTCTTTTTCCTTTGTCCTTTCAAATGTACACAGCTCTTAAATACAAACAGAGAGTTTCTTAAAGCTACTTTAACTTTGAAAAAGTTGGAACAGATAGATCTAGATGTATATTGATTGATATAGTCCTGAGACAATATATAGTTTCCATTTAACAAGGCTTAAAAAGGTTTCTGGTCATCTCTGGGCAAGATTTCATAAGAGACTGTCAGCAGAAAAAGAGGTATGAGTAGTTTAATGGATGTATGCTACAGAACCAAGTGTGTTCAAGTGCATAAACAAATGAAATGTTGAACCTTAAATGAATGTTTAAAAGACTATGTATTGAAAGAAAAAAAAAAGTCCACAACTGCTGGGAATATAATCTTATAACTACTTTATGTAAATAGCACTAAATTTATCCTAGACTTGGCTGCAAAACATCTAGAGAAATTCAGCTTTTCCGAAAAGGTTACAAGGATTCCTTAGAAGACTCTCACTTGAAACCACAACAAAGCAGTATCATTGCTTAATGTTAAGAGTGCCCTAGCCGGGCAGTGGTGGCGCATGCCTTTAATCCCAGCACTTGAGAGGCAGAGGCAGGCCTGACATTGCTTTGCAACTCAAAGCTATAAGTATGACCTTCCTAGGAGTTCCTTAAGAGAGGTAAATAAGGCAGCTGCTTTGGCAGCTGTGTGTTGAGCTGAAAGTCTCCTGTCTTTGCACGACTTTTTGCCCTTTTTGCCGGGCAGTGGTGGCGCATGCCTTTAATCCCAGCACTTGGGAGGCAGAGGCAGGCGGATTTCTGAGTTCGAGGCCAGCCTGGTCTACAGAGCGAGTTCCAGGACAGCCCGGACTACACAGAGAAACCCTGTCTCGAAAAAAAAACCAAAAAAAAAAAAAAAAAGAGAGGTAAATAAAATAAGACAAGAGTATTAAAGCCACTCTGAGTATCACAATACCACCGGATCTCTTCTCCTTGGCCCTCCTAGGTGAGTCATGACAAAGGGTATTGTTATCATGAAGTGGGGAATGGGGCAAGCCAAGAGCCCTGCAGGACTTATCCTACTGTTTCTAGTTTTTCTTTTTTAAATTTTTAGACAATTCTTCTTTGAGTCCTCAAAATGTGACATTGTGACAAATGATACCAAAACACCTATATAGGTTGCTACTTAGAAAGGTCATGATGGAAACAGGTGCATTTTCGTCTGTGCCTTTAGAATCTGGATTATGTCTGCTTCACTTTTTTTTTTTAAAAAACTTTTGTTGCTTGGGGTTGTTTGCACCTGACATCATATTGTAGGGCCTGCAAGCTGGAGAGTGTTATGGGTGCCATAGGAAAACATTGCATTGTGCTCTATAATTTCACCAGGACTAAAACCCACTAGTGTGCATAATAGGAAACAAATATTTTACAAGGAGGACTTTGGGACTAAATACTGGGCAAAGGCCTAGTTGCCAAAAAACAGTTTTGCTTAAAGAGTCACTAAGCTTTAAAAGTTTTAAGCTTTAAACACAGGTATTTGACTTTAGTTCAAGGCCATTCTTAAAGGAACCATTATGTAAAATATTGTTCAATGCTTGCTCAAACAATGATCTTTCCTAATTGGAAGTTCTGAGGAGTAAAAATATGATGATGCTTTGTTTTCTCTGCTGTTTCCCTTCTTGGAATAGAAACTACTAAATGCAGAGTGAGGGAGTGTAGACTAAAGCTATGCCTCCACAGAGACAGAGGTTCCCTGGGCTCTCCATAAGATGTTGATGGTGAACAGAGCTGATGGGTGTAGTTTGTAAGTAATAAACCCTATGGTTAAAGAAAAAAAAAAAGACACAGACAGAAAAATACCCAGGGAAATATGACTTACTTAGTAAAGAAAGCATAAAGTTCAAAACAGCCACAGCACCACTGTCAGGCCAATAACAATCACCTGCATTGACATGAAGCACTGCATAATAAGTGGTGACATCTCTGGGTAAGTTATCTTAAATCTGCATCCTGTGCATGTTTAAAATGGGTACCACAGGTATCACAGGTAGCCCATTCTCCAATTGTAGTCTGTAAAGAGAGTCTCTTGTGTACTCTATGGAAGCATCACCTGTATAAAAAATAATAATTATCATTATAAAATAATAATATTAATAGCTGTACAAAAAGCTGATGGCCTATTAGCTGAAACAGGAAATAGGAGGTGGAAGTTCCAATAGGGAGAGAAGAACTCTGGGATAGAGTCAGGCATGGGAAGAGATTCATCCCGAACTCTGAGGAGACAGACACATAAAACTGAGGAGAGGTAACCAGCCATCTTGCATTCATAGAACTGAATAAATTAAGTTATGAACTAGTCGGGGAACAAGCTCAAGCTTATGGCATAGATATTTATTCATAAATAATTTAGTCAGTCTCAGAGTCATTGTTTCGGGAACTGGGACAAAGGGGAAAAGCCTGTGGATACAATAGCCAGCACCAACAATCAGTCAGGAGTTAATATTTTATATTTGGTCATGTCATATCCTTCAAGATATAATATTCCTTAGAGAATAAGACATCAATTGATTATCCAATATCAAATCATTAGCCCTGAAAACATATACACACATAACACTATACAGACTGAGCGGTTGTATTTGTGAATTTAGGAATATCTATCTATCTATCTATCTATCTATCTATCTATCTATCTATATCTATATCTATATCTATATCTATATCTATATCTATATCTATATCTATCTATCTACCTATCTATCAATTAATGAAAAGCTGAGACCATGTATTTGAAAGAGGGCAGGGTGGGGTATATGGGATAGCTTGAAGGTGAGAAAGGGAAGGGAGATATAATGTAATTATAATTTCACAAAAAGGTAATAATTAAAAGTATCACCAGACTATCTGTACCATGGGATCCGTTAACTAGCTTACATCAAGAAGACTTTTCCTTTGGTAAAATGAATAGTATTTAAGAGGGACAGATTTCCAGGAGGATAATACATGTCTATCTGCCCCCTATGAACAGGAGTCCAGCTGCCCCACAGCCTAAGAACCCTGTAGGTCAGGAAGGATGTCTCTGGGTTCTGCCTCTACATTACTTCTGTGATTGCTGGTAAAGCCTTCACAATAGATTATTATGGGCTAGGAGTGGGAAAATTGTAGGATAGGGGAAGAGACCTCTATTTCAAGAAGCTTCTGATGTTTCTCAAGGAAGCTTGACAACTATAAAACTCAGCTCAAACCTTCTCATTGGAACATTCTCTTTTGTCCCCTCAAGTTGAAAAAAACAACTTTCTTTCTTTCTATTTCTCAGCATAACTGGCATGATACAAATAACACCATGTTACAAAGACTTGAATTTTTTGACTGTGTGTGTTAACTCACTGGTTGTATATTTCTTTACCTTCATCTTTGTAACTTCACAGAGCTATACTTGCTAATGTGCAGCAGCAGGTTTGACTTTTGTTTCCCCATAAATTTAGGAGTGAAAAGTATAAGAGTGGTGAGGTCAAAGTGTAGCAGGATACTTATTCTGCTACATTGTATTTGCAGTGGAGCTCAGTGATTAAGCAGTAGAAGAGGAGGTGGAGCTTGGAGAAAAAGAAGAAGGGGAGGAGAAGAAGGAGCCTATCATATACGGGGCACCATGAATGGGTTGAAAGCTGTCCTGGGTAGCAAGTTCTATCAAAAGGTTAGATATAGGTACTGTGAGGATGACAGATATTGTCTGGGGTTCAGCCGAGCTTTGTGGATGCAGCATGGGGGATTGGCAGAGCCATCCCCCATGCTGGCGTCTTGTGCGTGCCAGGGCCGCACATCTAGTTATCTGGAGCCCCGGTCAGAGCCGAGGAGCAGCGGGAACATGGTGGCTGTCCAGGAACAAGCCAGACCAGGCGCTGTTTTCTAAATATCACCACTACATCAAAGTGTCACTTGAGATTGCTGGAAATGTCTCCCATGGGCTGTTCTCTCATCAGTAGGCCACTCAGTGCTATGGACTGCTCAGGTCGGACCTTGCATCCCTGTGTACTTGTAGATGTACCTGACTATCTCTTGATCAAGCATATCTGGGAGCTACATAGCTAAGTATGTCAGTCCAATTCTTCTGAGCCACGACTTTGAAACCCTTTTTACCATGGGAAAAAAAAATAGTTGGTAATAATATTATCAAGTACAATTCAGTTATTTGGGATAACTTGGGTGCACTAACACCTGTCATTCGCAAACATTTCCCATACTACACATCTCTAGAACCTACTTTTTTAAATTTACTGCTCCAACAAGAACCCCACAGACTGATGTTTCTTAGGCCTATTAATTTAATATCAACATTTTCTACCTAAATAATATTAAGAAATTCTGCTGGGAGAGCTGCAGAGCTACAGAACGAACACTGCTTCTGGAATAAGATATCTTGTGTTATATAAACTCCATTCTATAAATATGTTTGGCAGAAGTGTCATTCTGCATTATTTTGCTATAATATGTGTTATTCTGAGGATTTATTATAGTATGGCCTGCAGGTTCACTATATTAAAACTTACAATCTGACAGTTACAAGAGAAAATAATCTCAATACCAAGTGCACTGTCAGAAAAGATTCCATATGATTTGACAGTTACATATGCTCTTATTTAAAAACTAATGAATTATTTTAATCTTAAGATGTTGAAAGGTTTCCTAGTGAAAAACATTGACTTACTTTTATTTATTTATTTTTTCAGTTATTGTTCTGCTGGTCTGTAAAAGGAAAGGTAACATTTCTAACCGATGGACAGAAGCAAATTCCCATCCTTAAAGCTTCTTGGCAGTTTTGAAGGTAGAACTGGGCCAGGGGAACATGGGAATCTGATGACTTTACTAAGAGGAACACCTGGCTTCTAGAGTCACCCAAGGAAGGGAAATAGAGGAATTCGAAATAACTTGACATCTCAAAGTTTCTCAATGGGGAAATCTAATGTAAACTAGGAGCTTTAAGATACTTAAATACTTCTGTTTAATAAGAAAAACAGAGTTGAAAATTGGAGGGTGTTTTTATGTGTGGGAGTAAATAATATAAACCTTACAGAAACTGGTTCTTTAA
This sequence comes from Mastomys natalensis, assembly GCA_021653895.1. NCBI lineage: Eukaryota > Metazoa > Chordata > Mammalia > Rodentia > Muridae > Mastomys > Mastomys natalensis. The sequence continues at coordinate 1,404,722 of JAJTUV010000704.1, forward strand.
AGAAGATAGAGGAAATAGATGCCATCATGAAATTTAGGATATTGCCTTAGAATCATTTATTCCAATTCTCCGGTACATATTCGAAGTGCTGCTAGGAATAGGAGAATAAGGATGGCTTCTTGGAGTACATTTTTTAAAATCACCATTCATTTTTTTTCCCCTTAAATAGAGAAAGGTTTTGTTCTTGTTGCTTTGGCCTTAATATTATAAGTGTTCATCTTTATTTTTCAATGTGAAAATAAGGCTGCAAAGAAAAAGCATTTATTTCTTTCATATTTTATAATGAACTAGGGCACTGGCTCTGAAATCTTTGGATATAAAACTACTTTGTAAATGCACCTGATAGGGCCATAGGTAGGACCAAAGACAGTACAATTCATTCAGTGAAGTATAGAAGTTAGGCATATAAGAACCATCATTTGAGATATACTGGCTAAAATACACTGTGGGGGCATCCAACCATCTCCTAATGAGCTTAGCTATAAGTAAATGTCTGGTAAGTGGCTCTGGGCAGAGTGGAAGTGTGATAAGGGTCTATGTATTTCTGGGATACCAGTTCTTCTACTATGAACAATCACAAGCCACCGTATGAAATCACCAATTGTGGTCTTGGGAGAAGACACTCCACACTGAACCGTTAAAGTCTACCCTGTAAAATGGTGATATGCAGTAAAATAGTTAGGGAGGTGTCTTAAATGTTTATCACTTACATTTTTGCTACACTTTATTTGTAAATTTATGAAATTTCACATGTAAGCATACAGTAATGGATCTACTTAACAACCACTCAAAACAATCTCCGAAAAATTGTCAATATTCACCCACAAGCCAGGACCTGCTGGCCCTCACATACGCTGGCCATGCACTCATTTCATATTGCCTAATTTGCATCCTTTGATAGAAAACTAACAAAGGGACAACTCCTGCTGGATATTCTTATCACTGTTACATGGTGATGCAATATTATAGAAATATCTCTTATATTCTAAGATACTCAAACTTTTGCTGGACTTCATAGCCAGAGTTAGCAACACACCTTCAGGTCACTTAAGACTGCTATCCTTCTGTGTACTCAGACCTTTTGTTTAGCGACTTTTAAGAGAACAGTGTAACAATCAACCCTACTAGCCTTGGATTTCAACTTTTAAAACCTAAACTAAAGCATAGCTGCTATCTTAAGTTGTATGTCCTTTACTACACTTGACCCAGATAAATGCATGTATATCATTTGCTGAAAGCAGCAAATACAGAGGTTCAAAGCAATCTTTTTAAAATGAATATCCACCATAGATGTTAAACACATATTTGGATTCTGGTTGAGTAGACAGGGATGTTTGTTGTACTGTTTGTTATCTGGGTCAGTTGGAGTCTACTGAAGTCTGCAACATAACCCTTTACAAGACTCTTAAAGAGTAGTAGTCTCCACTCCATCCCATGTGACGTTTTCTGTGCTGTGTGATAAAGACAAAACAAAGCCCTTTATTAGGGATAAACACACAGAGAGACAGACACCAACAGACATACAGAGAGAGAGAGAGATCCACAGGAGAGCACTCAGGCCAGCACAAAGTCAGACTCATATAATAGCCAGATGGAGAATGGAAGACACAGGGATCCTGAAGTAGAGAATTCAAATCTGGTCATGCTCTTCCAAGCAGAAGTGCTTTTATTTACTTCCTTAATTCAACCCTGATGCATTATTGGTGAATCAGAGTTAATCACTGATGTGCTTAATCCACACACTGTTTTTTTTTGTAAATGAACAAAATACTTGATCAATGATTTAAACTTCCTTCTACCCAAAAGACAATAATCATACAATTAACTTTGTGAGAAGAACTCAGGCAATGTAAATTTTCTTAATGAACAGTAAGGTTCAGTCACTGAAAGAACACTTTGAAAGGAAGCATGCGGTCAGTGTGCGGGGTGTATTTTGACTCATGGGCTTTATGTGAAGAGTCAAAGGTAGTAGTTAGCTCTTAAACCCTAGTAGCATCTGACACAAAATTTACATCACTAATCCGAAAGGCCATAGTTTTTCGAATGTCAATATTTCCTCCAAAACCCAGGAAAAACATTTAAGAGATGCCTATTAGCACCTTTCAGGCATTGGGATATCTTCAAGTTCCTTACTGAAGACCAAATATAAACCATTAGAGAATTAACTATCCAGGTTTCTTTGTGATACTAAATATTTCTACTGGAGACTAAAATTATCAACAACTAAGCTCTTTTCTTCTAAGCTCATGACCTATTTTCAGACTGTAATACGACTTAACTTTTGCTAAATCTTTTAAGACTTGACTTAATAAACTTCAAAATCCTCAAACTCAATTTTGCTTCACTAATACAGCCGATTAATTTTAGTTCTGATGACTTAATTATTGTCAAATAATCGTTAACCCTTGGATCATTCATGTTGCTGCCTATTCATACGGACCTTGGAAAAATGGGTCAATCTCCTTGTTCACTTTTCCCAATTGAAAAAGTGGGCCTTATACCAAGCTTTCAAAATAGGTAGATGGAATGGCCTTCACAAATTAAAGTAAGGTTCATATTCTTATTTGAATTAAAGATGTCTAATTTTTTTTTATATCCTAGGAAGGGACTATTTATTGTTTTAAAACAAAAATCATCAGTTTACACTGGTTGTAGAAGAAATAGTAAGTTCTACCTACATGTGGACAATTCCTTTAATGCACCAATGGACCCCTTTAGGCTAAACACCTTCTAGGCCCCTACCCTCATGGCCCTCACAGCCCTCAACCCTCACAGCCCTCAGCCCTCACGCCCTCACGCCCTCACAGCCCCTCACAGCCCTCAGAGCCCTCAGAGCCCTCACGGCCCCTCACGGCCCCTCACGCCCCTCACGGCCCTTCACGGCCCCTCACGCCCCTCACAGCCTGTCATGGCCCTCACGGCCCCTTGCTTCCCTTGTCTGTGTTCTATGTGTCCTGGAACATAGGCTACAGGAGACTGAGTTCTCTTCTAATGTGGGCCGAATAGGTAGTAATACGGGTTTTTATTAGGGATGGCTGAGATTTGTGTAGAATCCTTGGAGAAATGGGGAACTTGATAGAAGTCAAGATTTTAAATCAGTGTAGCCTTTCTAACCCTGAAAAGCTTACCCATAGTTACTAGTCATTTTATAAAAACTCACAGATCACTAAGTATGTATGTTATATTTTATGCTTCACATTAATGTAACCAAGACAAAAAATACATTTTCAACGGTCATTTATTTTTCTGCTCTTATAAACCTCATATGATTATTAAATTGGCAGTGAAGTCTGCTCTTCTATTTCATTTATTAATGTAGAAAAATGTATATTTAGCATATTGAACAAAAATCCTCATTTTTCATATTGAACAAAATATGCTTCATTCTACATATTATGAGTTTAGATTCTATAGTTTAGATATAGTTTTAAAGGGAATAAAACATATTGTTTATCCTTTAAACATGTAAGTGTACTTTTTGTTTTCAAAATGACTAAATATTATTTAATATTAATTTTCTATCAGAATTATTTAGTTGCCAGTAATATCAAATATCTATTCAATATGAATTCAGTATATTATTTCTAAGGTACAGATAGTTAATATTTCATCCAAGACAATGACATGAAATACATTCCCAAAATGGACTAAAATATTCATTTTCCTACATTCAAATATAATTTAGGCAAGATATAAATGGAACTTATCTGACAACATGTTATGAATTGTCAAAAATCTTCATCCAAAATAAAACAGATTCACATAAAATATTAACAATAGCCTGTGCTGGAAATAAAAATTTAAAGAGATAATTATAAGGGAAGCCAGCCTACCTAATTAAACCTATTTTAATAACAAAAAGTACATATAAAATTTCATTATAATTATGTACCTAAGGTGATATGCTATATAGTCCTTAAAGTTCTTTGAAAAATTAATAGGCAACAGAAACCAAATTTTCCTTTCCAGTCGATGAGAATGATCACTTCATTCAGTTAACTCAAAGTCTTCTCTTGAATATGAAACAGGAAATTAGCTTGTTACCCTAAATCTTTCCTCACCTGGTGGTGGGAGTAAGGGATGAGATTAATTTAGGATTAATTCAGCCAGTTGCTGAGTTGGCAGAGCATATGCTTAAGGAGGGTTTTTCAGCCAAGGTGGGGACTCTATGCTCTTTTTCACTTTCTTGTAATCTGACCTCTTGGTTTTGGGTGCCATAAGATTCTGAAACATCCATTCCACTTATAACTAACACAACAACAACAAAGAAGAGTAGATAAGGGGCCAGTCACAATCTCAGGAAGACTGTCAAAAGGAAACAACATAAGTTCTAGAGTGTTGACAAACTAGCTATGAGTCATTGCTATAGAATTCTGAAAGCTTTAAGAGGTCTTATCTTAAGCCTCTTTTTTGAGAATATGGGGTGTCCTTAAATGTGACAGTGCTACTGGTGGTAGTGGCCAGGGAGGATGGAAAGGCACCTGCATGAACACATTAGTCCTTCTCAAATCTTAGAATAATATTCTGGATGATCTATAAAGTCATTGGACACCAATTCTTTGGGGAGGAGGGTTGTTGCCTTGCATACACCAATCCCTGGAACAGTGATAGCTATGTTCACATCAACACTAACTCAAAGTTTGAGTCAACACTTAATCCATACACACTACATACTGTGTGCTCAGCCAGGGAGCGCTGTACATGTTTTCTTACTGCAAAGGTCTTTTGGCTAAGCTTTGCTTGGAGTTTAATGGCATCTTCTGCTATAAATAAAACTATATCTTGGCTTGAATAGAGGAAATGGATAGGCAGGAGTTTTAAAAGCATGGAGAGCCTCTGCCTCCTTGGAATAACAATGAAGAGGTGGGATAAAAAAGAATTACAGGAAGATACAGAGGGATCTAAATATGCAGGTTTCCAAAGGGCTCCTGATCTAAAGCCTTAGAAAATAATTCACTGAATAAATTTCAGTGTGTAGGCTGAGATAACAGAAGAAGAATAAATAAGGGACAATTGTGATTTTTTTTTTTCTGAGATGATACAGGATGCACATAAGAGCTCTTGAATATACTGAGTTTGGAAGCTGGAACGATAAATCCAGGAGGGGTCTATGATAAGGTTCTTTGTGATTTCCTTTGAATCTAACTAGTCTAAACTCTGCTCTCAGGAGACACCAAACAGGGAAAGATATAACATGCTAATCAGCTAGGTTTTTTGATTTTAGAGCCCTGTACCCTTCTGGTAGAGATTAAAGTCCAGTAACAACACCTCTCTTAAATTTTATAGTAAGTTTGTCATGCTCATACCATCACCCTCAATTACAGGGAGAAGCAGAAGGTCAGCAAAATAATTGTCTTGTCTGAAGCCTCTGGGCTGGTGCTTAAATCACAACTTCAGCAATCATTTCTTAGCAGCTCAGTTAGATGTCCTCTCTATTACATTATGAACATTTCATGTCAGTAAATGGCAGTGAGTGGTTACATGCTGAAAATCTAAGAGTAAGATAAATGGGACAAATTTGTAAAAGAATTATGACTGCTGTATAGAGACATTCCTCTTCCAAGGAACAGAGAGCATTTGATGAAAAGTTTTTCATAGCATCTTACTACACTGCTGTGCCATGAAATAAGAAAAAGCAAATAATTAAAAGATGGATGAGACCATGTGAAATTGTATTTTCAACTGAACAGGAAGATGAAAATATAGAAGTTTTAAAAATGTTAAAAAAACCAGGGACAAACGGGGAGAAGCAAGCTCTTTGGCCACTTGGGGGTCTTCAGGCACACTCACACAAGTTTAGGGACTCCTGCTGAGCCTAATCCCCACAGTTCAGGACTTTCAGTCCTGCCACAGACAAGAGGTATCAGCCTAGCATTTAACTAAGTTCATTAAAACTATTTACATGCAGAAACACTACTTACTCTGTAAGCTTTTGCTGACACATGCAAATATTTTCTTCTGAAAGATCACAGTGAGCGACAAACCCAATAAAAGAATTACTCTCTCATTTGCCTTATCTTTGAGAGACTTACTGAAGAATCAAAACTTAAAGTCATATTCGCTCTTCGTGCAATTCTTGAGCTCCTTCAAAGTTACTATTAAAGAGTAACATACTTGACAGTTAAACCTATGGGTTGTGTCTAAAGTGGAAATTCTTAGTTGATTTTTCATATATCTCAATGCTTTGACCTCAAACTCATGGCATGGAAAACCTTCTTGCCTGTGTTCAGCATTCTGAGAATTATTTAATCTTTGCCTCCTCTGGCATTATCCTCCATCACAGTGAACAGTACTTCCTTTCACTCCTCTCCACATTCAATCTGCAATCGACACCCTTCATACTCTAAACAACTCTTGATGCCACCCCTAGCGAGCACGAAGCCATCATCTCTGAACTGGGCTGCAGCCCAAGGCACTTAAAAGGTCTGCCAGCATTCACATCTACTTTATTTCTCTCTAATCTGTTTCCTAGGCTTTCACCAGAATAATCTTTTTAAAAATGTAAATCTGATCACCCTTTATCCTCGTTTGAAACTCTTTAAAAGTTTATCATTGTTCTAGAATATAAGAAAATCCTTCGATAAAAATCATTTGAAAAGCTTTTCTAGATATATCAGTTACTGCACCTACCCACAGAGACTTGAAGTAACTGGTCAAGGATGGACCTAAATAACCAGACTTTGAGACGCTATGCTTACAGCTTCTTGTGCACTGGCACTGAGAACTGGTGGTCTAGAGTGGCACTGTGAAGCATGGCAGCAGCACAGCTTACTGCAGATGGGACTTGGAAAAGTAAATTTCATGTTAAAAAGGGTCACTGGTTAGTCCCTTCTATGATGGAATATCAATATCACAGACCATATCATTTGTAATGAAGACACATTTATTATTGATCAAGTAAAGCAAGCCCACAGAGCTGCTATCCTTCAAATGCTTTCTTGGTGTGGCAGCCTACTGTAAATGAGCAAGAACAGGAATCAAACTCCCTTTTTTACAATGAGCCCATTATCTCAAGATAATGAGACTACTCCCACAATAATGACATTAATTTGTTCAAGAGGACAAGGTCCTTAGTGTTTGATCACCTCAAAAGGGTGCCATGTCCCTTTCCTCTCCATAGTGATAGACTTTATTTAACCTTTTTGGGGTTACAGGTTATAACAGTTAGTGCAATTCTTAAGACAGTAGATGGTACCCAGTATACTTATAGCAGATCATTTGGTCAAACTCTAACTTTGGGTGTGCTGCTGGAGGGATGGTTCTTTCATGCCACCTCATAGACAAGGCTTCAAAATCAGGGATACACCCTGGATGTTGAAGAGAGTAGTAATCCTCTAGGAATTGGTCTCCAACTATCACTTGCTGCTAGTCAGCAGGAAGGCCCTCCTTGTCTTGGAGTTCAGCTTGGGTTCAACAGTGTCACTAAACTCAGTTTGAGGGTGATGGTTTTCTCAAAGATCTTCATTTGTCACTAATCCACTAGTTCACCTTCTTCAGTGCTCCCTCCCAACACTGTACTGGGGATTAAGCTGCAGTCTCTCTCTCTCTCTCTCTCTCTCTCTCTCTCTCTCTCTCTCTCTCTCTCTCCCTCCTCCCTCCCTCCCTCCCTCCCTCCCTCCCTCTCTCTTCTTCCTTCCCTTCTTCCTCCTCCTCCTTGTTTGTTTCTTTGTTTGTTTGTCATGATAGGATTTCTCTGTATAGTGATGTCTGTCCTCTAACTCAATCTGTAGACCATGCTGTCCTCAAACTCAGAGATTTGCTTGCCTCTGCCTCCAAAGTGCTGAGGTTAACGGCATGAGCTACCACCATCCAGCTCTTTTTTTATAAAGATGTTTAAAATTATGCATGTCTGTGTTTCTATGTCTGAGTATGTGTAGTACATGTGAGTACAAGTGCACACTGAGGTCAGAGGAGGAAGTCGCATCCTCAGGATATGGGTTACAGGCACTTGTGACTTCTCTCACCAACGTGGGTGCTGGGAACCGAGCTCAGGTCCTCTGCAAAAGCGGTGTGTACTCTTATGCAGGAAATTAAGTTTCTAACACATGATTCTGAGGAATATTTTTAAAGTACATCAGTAACAATACTTTTAAAATTTAGAATTTGTACATAAAAACTTAGGTATAAGGGAAGCTATATCTTGGTGGCTACTTTCATGACTGACTATACCTTTGGGGTTAAATATTCTTGAAGTAACACTATACTATAGTGTTACTATAGTAAAAACTAGGGTCCCAGGCATATGGCCACACTTGTACATTAAAAACAAACAAACTACAGTTTACTACACTCTTTCGCATTGTGGTTTTTGGTTTCCTTTTTGTGGACTTTTCAATGGATCATAGGAAGAAACAGCCTAAAAGACAGATTGAGTCCACCATGATTTGGGTGGAAAAAAATGGACACCTTGCCTCATGAATATTCCACTCATCTCTTTCATTAATTTTTCTTAACACTCCACAATGCAGAACCCAATGGTTTGTGAAGTCAAACCCACAACAATCTCTCTTGGAAATATATACTTTGCTTTGCTAATTAGTTTATGGTTTTGCTCTAGGCTAATGTGTGTGTGTGTGTGTGTGTGTGTGTTTTCTAAAACATATTACAGTTTACCTTTAAAGAAGGTATTCATTTTATAACATATTTTTTAGGAAGTAGATTCATGTGAGTTTGGTGTTTAAATTATTGCAAAAGGTTGCAGGAGTCATGACGATCAGTTCTACTGGACAAGGATCATGGAAACTAGGCAAGTTGCCTTGTTAATAGTTTGGAGGCATTAAATTTTTGATATAGCACCAATTTATTTTCAATTAATTGATTGATTTTGTATTTTTTGACAGGCTCTCACTCCATATCTTGTGTTAGCCAAGAATTCAATAAGTAAGTTGCTGGCCTTCAATTCACAGCAATCCTCCTGCTTTAGTTGCTCAAGTGCTGGGATTGCAGGCATGAGCTACAATACTCAGCTTCTACTTCTTTTTAATGATAAAACATTTTGTTAAATATTTCCCACTCTGTTGGTAGTGATGTAGCACGCATGTGGCTGGTCTTACAAATAATGCCAGTGAACATGTGCCATGTGCTTGAGGTCCAGGGATCTATGGCAGCATTAGCATTTGGCCATCAACCTGGAGAATGAAAAATGAGCCCTAACATATTAGATTTTTCCATATTGCTTATCATTTTAATATTAGCTAGTCAGAAAGTGACTTATTTAAGATTACACATTAAGGAAGGAGTATAAGATAGGATCACTGTTTTTCCATTTTCTATTTCAGGAGTCTTCTTAAAGATACTACCTTGCAACATCCATGATATATTTATCCATAAAACAGATGTAAGACATAGAGGCCTTATCGTACAATAGGAATATTTATATGTGTTGTAGGCTATTTACTGACTCCAAGTAAAAAAATACTCAAAAATACTGCAATAAAACTTCGAAGAACTCAAATTTATAACATTTATTTTTCATTCCATATAATCTTTGCCCTACACTTTGATATTTGTTTTTCCTCTCTCATGTTTGAGTTCAGTGCTTTGAAAGATATCAGCTTCTTTAAAAGAGGAATGGCTACTGCCTACACTGTGTCCTGTGGTTGGATGTGGCTTCAGTATTTCCCACAGATTCAAAGCTTCATTAAAGTGTGTGAAATTTAATCTCCATTTTTAATCATTATGAGAATGAAAACAATCAGGCTCTGTTTAGAGGGAGGGTATCTGGGAAGGCACTAGTGTTGAATCAAGTAGATGAGATTTAGGAGGAGCTGCCTGACTATATCCTGGTAGTTTTATTCCAGGATACCCAAAGAAAGCTAAAGACACATACAGCACACCGCTTCATGCTCCACAACTATTGTTAAGTGATGTCCTTGTCTGTCCAGGGACTCTGCCAAAAGGAGGACCATCACCACCAGAAGTGACTCTTGAATCTGTAGAACTGAGAGCCAAAGGAATGTCTTTTCTTATAAGCGATGATATTCATTTATTCTCAGCTGAAAATGGTTAATATTAAATTTTTAGTTTCCATATACCAGACTCAAATGTGGACTCTAAAAATGCAGGCAAGTCTTTTATAAATGAAAAAGATGAATGCAAGAAAATGACACTTACCTAGTCACTATATCTTATATTAACTTTAAGTGTTTTTAACCAATAAAGCTTTTCATTTTCTCAAATATTCTATGAAATTGTTTCATAAAAGGAAAATAACTTTAATCTCACATTCTTAGAATTATCTTAATAAATGGTGTCAAATATAATACATGATTGCTTGAATCTAAATATATATCTCTCTGTAGAAAACATCAGATGGATTTTTTTCAGTTGCTCTTTGACATTTAAAGACATTTAAATGCTAGCAAAACACTATAATTTGCAGGAGTATTAAGACTCTGAAAACACATGAGAGTTCAAATAGGATCTGTTCTATCTTTTCACAGAGTAAAGATGCTAAAAATAGCGTGGGCTTAAGCTAGGCCACGGTTTTGTGAAATTGCTATCACTTCACCGGAAAATGGAAGGAATAAAATGACTGTTTGGGGGCTGCTGTACAAGATGGATTGGCACTCACGAAGCAGCCCTTTCAAGTGTTATACCAAAGGATTTTCACTTTATATAGCCGAACTTAATACTAAGCACAATCTAAGTCTATGATGCCATGTTGTGTTGTATAATAGTATGCAAATATAAATAAAGTTACCACAAATTGGTGAACAATTAATGAGATTCATTGCAGGGATATTTCACCACTGAATGCTGTTTTCCTGCCAACTGAGACATGATGTATTTAATTCTAAATGACACCACCTGCTCCCACCTCTAAGTGAAATGAAAAAGCTGCCAAAGGGCATGTTGGGAATTAAACTTGCAGCCTTTCTTTTAATCAGGCATTTCTCCATAACCCTGAAAGCCAAAATCATAACATAATGAAAAATAATGCAGCTTTTTAAGTCAGTAGTTGAACCTGGTATCCTCATCAAATAAAAGATCTTAGGATACAGCAATAATGTTTATAAATACTATGCAATAATGTTTTTCCTGCTGTAAAAATCACTTTCTTACTCTTAAATCAAGAGGAAAAAAGAAAACAATAGATTCATAAGACAAGACAAAATTATCTGTCATGACAAATCAATAAGAGCGAAGTGGAGGGAATGCCTCCATCTGTCATGGTTACCGTGGATAACGACAGTGTGCCTTTCACCTAAGGATTTAACAGCACTTTGCAGACCTTGATACGTGTTTTCAAGATACTCTCAGTGAAGTGGCAATATCACATTATGCACATTTTACTAATAAGATGTGATAGTCTATGGAGAGATACTTTCATAAGAACCTCATGTTTTTTGCTTTTATTGCTTTCATGTCTTGATTTTCAGGTCTCTTTCCTGAGTAAGTCTAAACTACCTTTAGGTGTAAACAATGGAGCGCCAGCAAGAGCACATACAGCTGATTTATACCAAGGCTTAATCTGGGAAGTCAGGTAAAGGTCCAGTTTCATAAATCATCAAGTTGCCAACAATCAAGTTGTAATAAAGGGTGTACCATTGCCTCAATTATTTTCCCATCAAGTCTTTGTCTAATTCCCAGAATTCTCAAGATGGTATCTCGACTTAAGTATGATGCCAAAGTTATTATTTGTTGTGCTTAAATTTCTAAAACAACTTAAAATGTGCTACCTTAGTCAGTTTTCAGAAGTGAAAGGAAAAATACCTGGAGTCAGCAACTGAAAGGGGGAAACCCTTATGCTGACTTGGGACTTCAGAACCTTCAATCCACCAACACTCAGTGCTATTACCTGGAACCTGTAGTACATCTACATTCTTCTTGGTGGCCAAGAAGCAAAGGGATAGGAAGGAACCAGAGTCCCAATAGGTCATTCAAAGGAACGTCTCTAATGTTATGACCTAGCTCTTTTAGACACCATCCCTTAAAGGTTCCTCTACCTCCAAATAGTGCCAATGGCTGGAGGTCACACCTTTTACACATGCATGGCCTTTTAGGAATATTTTTGTATTCAAACCATAACAAGAGCTAAGGCTAGACAGAAATATTCTTACACAAATACACACTGTCCTATTTATTTACGGGAGGGGAGTCTCTGCTTACTCTGTATACACCAAGTTCTTGGTGCAAGGATAGGTCATTTCTGAAAATAATAAAAATTCCTGCTGTCACTCTACTCACATTTTGATGGGACAAGAGAAAACCAATAAATAAATATATAATGATACTGGATTGGCAGGAAGACCAGCCACAGACTAAGAGGTTAGGAGCTTTCCCAGGAATAATTGGGGAAGGTTTTTTGAGCAATAGACACATGAATACAGATTTTGATGAGCAAAGGAAAACAACTAGGCTTACATATGTTATAACATAATAACATATGACTTTGTGTGTGTGCATGTGCAGGCATATGCATGTGAGTGCATACTTTTGTGTGTTTGTGTGTGTGTATGTGTGTGTGTGGTGTTGTGTTTACATGCTCATGTGTTTGGGTACAGGTATTTATTTGTTCAATCTGAGGTGATATTCCTCAAGTACCTCCTACCCTTTGTTTTGAGCCTACAACTCAACGGTTAGGCTACACTGGCTGGCCAGCAAGCCCCATGGATTGGCATGTTTTCTCCTTCCGAATACCAGGATTACAAGCACAGGCCACAAGAACTGGCTCTTCTGATGTCCATGAGTTCAGGGGATCCAACTTGGGTTCTTATGATCGCAAGGCAAAAACTTCGCCCGTTTATCTCGCAGCTCCCCCCTCTACTTTTAACTGCTCAATGATTTTATTCCTGGAAAACTCCCCACTATTGTCAATTTTACTTTTGTTTTTCCTTGCCCTAGTGCATAAACATGTTCTAAACTCTCCAGCCTAAAAATAAATATACAAACAAACAAACAAGGATATCTTCTGATCACCATCTCATACACGTCCACTCTGAAAGCTTTCATTTCCTCCCATTTGCTTTTGAACCACGCAAAGCTGGCTTTGATACTATCACTCAAGGAAATGTCTAATCATGGTCACCAATGGCAATACCAGATTTCATTCTTAGTAGCATTTTATCAATGCTATTTACTCCCAAAGTAAGGCCTTTCTTCTCGTGGATTCTATTACTCGCTCTGACTTTTCTGGTTTATCTGTCTTCATGACTAGCTTCCTTTCTCTCTTCCTTAGTATGTGCAAAGTGTTCCAGGGCTCCTTCTTTGGATCTTCCCTTCTCTATCTCAACTCACACTGCCTCATCCAGGGCCAACACTTAAGTTGCCCAAAATCTGACAAAATATATATCTATATTTGTATAGATGTAATTTAAAATATTATATTATGCATTAACTATTATATATGCATATACAATATATTATATATTTGTATATAACATATTTTATATAAAATATAAATATTATGCATTAGGTATTTATATATCATATATTAAATTTATATGTTATATAATAATATTATGTTTATATATTTCATTATATATTTACATATAATATTTACATATTATAAAAATATACACACTATTTTATAAAGTAATATTAAGTAAATTAAATGTTAAATAAAATAATAGTATATTAAAATAATGTTTTATAAAATATGTAATATTTAATTATATATGATATAGTACTATAAATATTATATTTAAATCATTATATTATATATTTAAAATATAGATATTATATATAAATATTATATTTAAATTATAATATTATATATTTAAAAATATGCATATTATATACAAATATTAAATTTAAATTATAAAAATATATAACTATATATTTATTTCTCATAAAACCCACATGTCCAACTACAAGCTTGACATCTCTCTCAGGTTTGTAGTATAACAGTGGTATATAACAGGTGTCAGAAGAGAAACATCTCCATAACTGAATCTTTTACTTTATACACCCCCACACACACCTGCTACTCCCACAGCCTTGCCTTCTATTACAGACTCCAAGGAAAACTGCCACAATATTTCCACTCTGTGTGCTCTTCTTACAGCATGAACTTGACACACCTCTCAGTAAGTGAGAGTATGGGTGCCTTCTCTCACTTGAACCTGGACGGAATGCTGTGACTAATTCATTCATCAAAAGATTATTATGAAAACAATGGTATGCAATTTATAAGATTTAGATCAGGAAGATGCATCGTAAGCCTCTTTTGAGTCAGTCACTCTTGGATTCTGTCATCTGTTGTGCTGCATGAAATCCCAAATTAGTTTATACAGAGAGACCACCTGGAAAGCCCAATGTGTAAGAGTTCCAGCAAACAAGCCATAGAAAATCCAACTGCTAGCCTCATGGATACATTCCAGTGCACTGGGTTATTCCAATTTCTCAGCACCAAGTCAATCCCAGGGTTTGTGTTTTCCCAACTGAGGCTATGGAGGTTATGCCATAGAGACAAGTTATCCATACTGTATCAGATTTAAGTTTCTATCTTGGAAACATCCATGAGTAAAAAAATTGTATGTATTCTTCACGCACCATAAAATTTGTTCCTGTAATAATGACTATATCAGATTTTCCTGTCACACAAGATGAAACTGCTTAGAGTCACTACCAATGCTTCCTTCTCATACCCACATCAATCTATCAGCAAGTCCTATTACAGTCCAGCTCTCCTTTTGAAACAGGTCCAAGAGTGTAGACTTTACACCATCCTCTTCCTTGTCTGTACCATTAAGATTCCTATTTACTTTCCTGCTTCTAACTTCTCTCCCATAGAGTCTATCTCAAAGCAAGAGCCAGGTGTGTTCTTCTCAGGTACAAGTCAGAATATTCCACCTTGATCCTCAAGTTCGAGGGGTTTTCTGTGCAAGCTTAAAAGCTGACATCATTAATGTCCTACAGCATCATCATAGGCTGGACCAGCACCACTGCTTTAACCATCTGCACCTCCTTTCCTGTACTCCAGACACATTACTTTTGCTTCCCCCCTTGTGTTATGTTCTCCATGCATTAGTATTTGCAATCTCTACTACCCTGAATATGAGCCCCTCACAAAGCCATGAAAACTTTCATTTTTCCAGAGGCTTCTTTGAGAGCTTCTTTATGAGGCCTTCTCTGAATAGTTTCCTTGAAACAGCACATGTGATACTCTTTGTTCTCCATTCTTCTCCTGGCTTGCCATCAGCAGACATTGGTTTAGTTTTGAGTCCTGTACATGAAAGTTTCCTCGGGATAGAAGCTTTGTCTTGTTGAAAGCTCAAGTCCCTGGTGCATAGCAGAAACTCAGTAAACATTTCTTGTTAAAGATTACTCCAAGCAGAAGGAAGAGCAAGTTCAAAGGCCATGAAATATGGATTACCCTGACTTGCTTCAGAAACAATGTAGCTAAGACAGAATGAGACTAGGGGAGCATGCAGGACACAAGGTCATAGAGGGAGCCAAAGTCCAGGTCAATGAGCTGTAAGGAATATGATAAATCCTGATAACAGGAAATTAAAGAACACAGATGTGATCCAATTGACATTTTACAGAACCCATCTCCACCTATAGACAGCAGTTTGAATGGAACACAAGAGGAAGAAATGGTAGGGAGATCAGTGAGATGCAGTGACTTATACAAGGAAGAAAGCATTCAGGCATAAACTATGTACTGACAGAAATGTCCAAGGTGGTCAGGCACAGGATGCCTTTTGAAAGTAGAGTTGCACAGACTTGATAGTTCAGACATAAGATAATGATGGCTGGTCTTGGCAAATGGTTAAATAATTTTCACAGCATGATGGTATTATTTTAGTAGTCCTTTACTTGAATTGAGCGTCCTGTTTTCATACAATACATTCAGAGTTGATAAGCAAGTCCCACGAACAAACAAAAAACAATGAATAAATGGTAAATGCTTTGGTGTTGAATGTGCTCAGAAAATGGGCATAACACTTAAACTTGAGTAAGAACATACAAAGAGATTAACAGCTAATAGTTCACCTGGGAGCTTCCAGCACTCCTGATCCTACACAGGTAGGTAGCCTACCAGGGTACGTTGGAGGCTGGCAGACATGGTATCTGGCAGATGTGCCTCCAAAAACCCGAGATAGACAGTATGTTTGCTCAAGAAGATACAGCTCCACAGAACACATAAATACACACATACGGACATACACACACAAATACATAATATATACCATATATATATATATATATGGAGGGGGAATAAAAACACTAAAAATACCAATGAAAAGCCAAATGTTCCAAGTCATGTAAAAAATTAAGTAGTTACATGCCTTGCTCCCAGCTTGCACATAACAAAAAACAATCTTGTAAGGCAGCAGCTGACCTGGACCTAAAAGGAGTATAAAGCAATGAAACATCCTAAGTACAGCTCTGTAGGGAGCAGCCATTAAAACAAGCTCTGTGGACTTGGTGCTATCCAAGCAGAAAAAGCAACTGCACCTGAATATCTTTCTTTTTATAAGCTAATAGCCCTTTAAAAATATTCGCCATTCACTTTCCTTAAAATATTTGCCAGTGACTTCCCTACCAGGAGGTGGGAGGAAAACTATTACTGTATTATCTTTAATGATAATTATCCTAGCATACATATTTTGCCATATTGATCCCCCGACTTTATCCTACCTACTTTTGAGGTTTGCAAGGGCCAGAAAATAAAATTACATTCTTCTCCTGGTCTGACACCAACTGAGATATGGAGAAAACTGAAGATCAAAATGTCAGGCTGATTACTAATAAAGCTGATTGAAGAATTAGGCTTAAG
Organism: Mastomys natalensis; assembly: GCA_021653895.1. Classification (NCBI taxonomy): domain Eukaryota; kingdom Metazoa; phylum Chordata; class Mammalia; order Rodentia; family Muridae; genus Mastomys; species Mastomys natalensis. Next base: position 1,421,451 of record JAJTUV010000704.1, read on the forward strand.
AACATGAACACAATGAGTCTGCTGATGGCATCTAACTCCCCGAACCAGGTCTCTGCCAGCCACTGTCTCGGAGGAGACCCTGGCTTAAAAGCTCACTAAGCGACAAACTGCAAATATTCCACAATAAGCTGTAAAGGCGTCTAGGGCGCAGTCATTTCTTTTCCAAACTTAACTACCAGAGAAGTGGGTCCACCTGAACTGGAAAGAGATAAGGGTGAGGTGGGGAGATGTTATTTTTCCCTGCCTGTGCTTCCCTTCCAGGGAGCAGATGAAAACACACCTCTTTCTGTGACAACAAAAGTTAGGGATGTCTGCTTTTCCATTGTGCCCTTCAAGGTTGGACACCGGAACTGAATTTCATCTATTACACAACTGGATTTCCACTAACCATCTCTATATAGTTCCATTTTCTCTCTTTTCTTTTTTTCTCATTTGTATGACTGAGGTAACTGGTGGCCACTGGGCACAGTGAGAGGCAGCCAGTTTTCCAGTCTTTTCCTTCGGTTTTTAGTTTGGGGAATACTGCAAATATTCTAACTTCTCAGAACCACATTTTCATGCCTCAAAAAGGACCATCCTTACTTGCTAAGATGCTGTTACAACTAAATAGAATGAATAGTAAAGAGCTGGCATCTAATGCCCAATTAATACCATTCTCTTCCCGTTTCTAGTTTAAAACTAGTTGATAGATTAAAATATCTATTAAACAAAGATCTATAATTTCATTCCAGCCCCTTCCCATTGTGTGATTTCTTGATAGTCATAGGTATGTTACATTATGGCTTTATAGTCTTTATAATATTTTTAGAGTAAAAAATTTAACAGTTTCAGGTTTATAGAAAAATTGAGCATAAAGTATGAAGAAGGACCATATCTTCCTAGGACTTGCATATGTACATATAGAGCTTTTCCCACTGTCTGCATCTCACAGTGGGTTGAATCACATGACAACTGATAAATTTACAATGACAGTTCTCATCTGTCTGCGTCTGACACTAAGGTTGGTTCTTGCCGTTGCACAGCGAAAGGATTTTGATAAGGGCATAATGACTTGTAACAACTAATAGTGTCACACGTAATGGATCTGTTGCCTTAAAATAAAAATGCTTTCTGCAACATCAATTTATCTCTTCTCTCTTAATTCCTGGAAACCACACAATTGAATATTATTCAGCCTTAAGAGAAAATGCCCTTCCATTTGCAACAACAGATAAATCTGAATGGCTCTAAGCCAAGAAAAACAAGCCAAGTACATGTGTGGAATCTAAGAAAGAGAACACATAGAAGCAGAGAGATGAAAGCGATGTGTGTGGTGTGTGTGTGTGTGTGTGGTGTGTGTGTGGAGAGAGAGAGAGAGAGACGCACTATGCGGGCACTAAGTTGTAGTGAATATGTACAGGAACCTAATGTACAATATGATGCTATGATTATTTCCATATAATTTATTTGGAATTTGCTTTAAAAATAATTTCGGGGACTCTCATGACAATTAAAAATTCACTGAGTAGATAGCTATATTAATGAACTTACTAGTAGCAATCTTGTAGCTATGAATATGTTAATCAAAATACCATGTGGCTTATATAAATAAATATATGAAAAGATGCTTCACACAGTATGCCATCAAAGAATTGCAAAGTGAAGCACCTGTAAGATACTGTTAAACATCTGTTACAAGATAAAACAAACAAACAAAACAAACAACAACACTGCCAATGCCAGAAGGAGCAAAGTGGGACGGCACTCATTGCTGCTGAGGAATCAGAGTCTTGGGGACAGAAATCATCTTGGGGACAGTCTTGTGGGATCTTACAAAAGTAAACATGTTCCTTGTTTTGTAGAAATGGCCCTCCTGAGTTAATTTCTAAATGAATCCAAAGCTCACAGACACACAGAACTTGTGTAGCAATATTTAAGGCAGCAATATCACAGCTTGCCATGCATCTAAGATGCCCTATGGTAGGTAGGATTCATAAACTGTTAACTTTATATGATGGGATATTAGCAGTAAAAAGAAATGGGTTATCAGGCAATGAAGGGATGCATGATAATGAGAATTACTAAATGAAAGACACCAATGTGACAAGGCCACAGAAAGGAAAACTATCCAAAGAGTATAAACAGCACATGACCAAGCTTTTGAAGCTAGTGAAAGATTCTTTTAAAAAGGAATACATATCCAACTGTTCTCCACAATGTTTCAATTCTATCAACAGATACTTCTGTTTCTGAGTATAAGACATTTAAATTGAGAAGCTGTAACTAAACCAACAAAACAAAATGCAACCAGGAAACCAGTCTCACCAGCCCTTATGATGATGCTACTATAATATATACCAGTTACCTCCAGGATCTAAAGTCATTTCCAGGTTTGATCAATGGGAAATGCAGAAATCACAAGAATATTTGTTCACTAGGTAAACCTATAGAAGTTCCAAATAACCTTATTACAGTTCCGTCTCATAGTGTTCACATATGTGGAGAAGATCAACTTTAAATAACTTGCTCACAGTTGCACATTTGTTTAATTCAAAGGTCTAATGTACAGCATGATGACAGTGGTTTAGTCTGTATATACTGGGAGTTTGCTTAAAGAGTATGTTTCTGGTGCTAGCAGTACATCAAAAACTGACAGTGAGATGCTATGCTAATGAACTTGTTAGCATCATTTCTGTAGCTGTGAACAGTGAAACCAGCCCTGGCTCAGAGCTCTTCTCTCTGGTTTGGATACATGGCAGAGGAGACACAGGTAACTCTGGAGATGGGGTGGGTATTCTTGGTACTTACAGCAATTTAAGATAATAGTTGCATTTCAAATAAGTAAGAAAAAGAATTAATGAAGAAAATAACACTCCAAAAACAAGCAAGCAAGTAAACAAACAAAAACCAATGCTGCTAATTTCTAATTGTCTTCCGATGAAATATGCCTTGTGGTTCTGGCTGTTGGTTCTTTAGTACTGATTAAAAACCTAAAGAAAGCAAACCGTTTTTAACAATCGTCAACCTATCATGATTTAAATATGAGCTATAGAACAAGTCGTCCAGAAACAGGCGAGGGACTCTCTTGCCTATATCAGTAATGACGAACATTGTCATAAAATTCAAATTACATTCTCTCTCGAGGGCACGACAGTGTGCTGACAGTGCTTTTCACTTAACAGGCCTGACAACCAACTCAAGCATAAGCATAGCAGCCATACAGAAACATCTGCTGAACCAGAAACTTAAAGACACTTGAAATCTGTGGCCCAAAGACAAGATGGCAGTTAATGTGAAGGAACTCCGAGGATTCAAGTCTGCAGCCTGCTTTTTTTCTCCCTGGCATTGGTGCTCTGAGCATTGACTCTGGGAATTAAGACTTTGTTCCTACAGCTGAGAATTGAATAGGAATCAGTCAACGTTAAGAAGTAGCTATAAATCCAAACAAAGTCGGGGCATGCATGAGAAGAGAATTATTGTAGCCTCAGAAAAGAACACTACAGCCAGTGAGTCTTAACTTCAGAAATAGCAATAGTGAACACACTTGAAACTGACCTATGCTTCCCTGGTATGCCCAAAGGAAGAGAGAAAGTTGTACAGTCAAGGCAGAAGCAGGAAGAGAGCCTGCTTCCTGACTCCTGTTGCTGTACTCTTTCCAATGTACTAGTGCAAAATGGTAAAACACACTTCAGCACCTCTTCAGCTCTTCATTTTGAAAACCTTTACTTTTGCCTTTCAGAAGTGATTTTTAGCAAGAACATAAAATGATTATTTATTTATTCTTCTCTCATATACTGCTTCTCCTCCTTCTATGCCTCTTAGCCCTCCATGTCTGTTCGGCTCCAGATCCTCTCCCTACCCCGTCATCCCCAGAAAACAGCAGGCCTCCCGGGGACACCAACTGAACAAAGCACCACAAGCACTACATTAAGACTAGGCATATGCTAACACAACACTACACTAAGACTAGGCACAAACCTTTCTAACAAGGCTGAGCCAAGCAAGCCAGTAGGAGGAAAAGGTTTCCCATAACAGACAAACAAGTCGGAGACAGAGACACCCCCTCTCCCAATGCCAGGAATTCCCCCAAAGTACCTAGCATATAACCTAACAGATATGCAGATGACCCAGGATTGACCCATGCAGGTCTCTGTGAACCCCCATGAGCCCTTTGTAGTTGATCACACAGGCTGTGCTCTCCATTGGCTCCCACAAGTCCTTCTCTCTTCTTGCTTTGGGTTCCCCAAGCTCCAAGGAGAAGGACTCAATGGACACCTCCAATGCAGGCTCTCCCCTCTGCCTATGTCTGGCTGTGGATCTCTGCATGTGTACCCATTATTTCCAGCCAAAACATTTTAACAAAACACCACAGGACCAAGTTCTTACCCTATTTTGGTTTCCCCCAAATACTAAAACGTACATTGTATTATATCACAAATTATATTAAAAAGGAAGAGGAGGCAGTTAAAGCTAAGACAACACATATGAACAGATACTGCCTGTCGTCAACAGGAACTATGGTTTCCTAACTCACAGCTCCAGTTACCTCAAAAGCTAATATTGCAAGAATGGACATGAAAACATGGGCTTCCCACTTTCAAAATGTGATTAATTAACCAAGAATATGTACAAAGTGTTACCAGGAAAAAAAAAATCACATTTGCAGTACCAACAGGCTTTAGCTCAAACAGTCAGCTTCTTGTTGCATTCTAGAAGCCTGTAAGTGTCTGAACTTCATCAGGGCGAGCAAAAGGCAGTACAGCCTGACTCAGATCATCCTCCTGTGAAGGAGTACAGGCTAGCTCGTATCATCCTCCTGTGGAGGAGTGCAGGCTAGCTTCATTTCCTTGCTCCCCATGAGCAAACAATTCTTGTGCAAGTACTAAAGTGCAGGGATCTGGAGAGGTTCACTTCTGAACATAAAAGGTAAGAGAAACATTAGCTTTCATGGCCCTGCCACTCAGGGGATATGATTTCTGTCTCAGTACATATAAAATGTCTTCGGTGCATCTTAAATTATCATGACCTTATTATCATGATCTTATTTCAACAAACTGGGAAAAAATATGAGAAAAAAAAATCCTGAATAAAACATTCTACCAAATTTGAAATCTCACTAAAACCACACGGTAGAGCTTTAATGTTAAAAGTTGGAGACAGCTTGAGGGAAAAATGATATTGGTTTTGAGAAATGGCCTTTACTCAACGATAAAACATTAACGAAAAAAATTAATTTTTAGGGTGAATTAAAGTTTGCTTTTCATGTCATCGTCCCTTCCTGCTGTAATTCACTGATTTAAACAGATAAAATTCTTCTTTTTTTTTTTCACAAAATCAAATAAACAAAACCTGAAAAATGATTAAGAGATTAAGTAACCAGTTTGACAATTCCTCTCTGCAGCTCCACAAGCTTGCATTCATGCATATGAGCTGGCTAGGCACTGATATAAAAGTATCTGCCATTCTACATGCCAACAGCAAACACTGGAGCTGCCTTCGTCATTTGGGTGACACTTACTGGTTCTCTACTATGGAAAAAGTTCTGTTCATAAGAAAGTTGTAGAACAATCCAAGACCTAGTAGGAGTTGAAATCTAGTGACAGACGTAAAACACATGGATGGTTTCAGTCATGACAGTATAAAATAGGTGTCATGTCAGCGTGTATAAAAATAAGTGCCATGTCAGCGTGAAGTGGCAAAGCACTTCAAATCGTTTTGAAGTGAATCGCTACGTTTACCCATGAAAAACTAAATAACGGGGAGAAGGAGTTAAAGAAAAAGATCACCATAGCTTAGAACGACAGGAGGCAAATTAGCATGCTAATACCGATTAACACAAAAGCAAGACCAGTGTAAGAAAAGATGTATGCTTTACAGTTAATCAAAGACATAAGATGCCTTTGAAAGTTCCAGAATTTGAGGGAAACAGACGGCTGTATGGGCCACTTACAGTTTAGGCAGTGTGGAACTGATGTAGATATCCTGTGTGAGTCAGGTACAAACAGAGCTGACAACGGCCATCCAGAGGATTATGAATAAACTAAAGGTGGCTGACACTGGATGTCCAGGAGTTGGGAGTTATCAGTGAGGTAACATGCTATAGAACCACTTCTGGCAAGATGTCATTTTTGTGTGATTCTGCATGAATATGTCCTTCAAGTCATATGACTCCCTTTACCTTTGCCAGTGCCATCCTACCTATAAGACTCCATATGAACCAGGGTCCCTGCTATTGTCTGCCTGAATAGTAGCTTGTGTGCTGTTGATAAAGTATACCATATCTGAGTACTACTCCTTGCATTCTCTTCACAATCTCAGTCTCCCAAGACCCTTTCTCATTTTCTGGACTGGGGGTCAGAATTTGTAGAGGTTATGCCAAATTTGTATCAATTAAAATGATGTAGAATTTATGATTGCAATCGTAATAGGTGAGGGGAGATACTTGGACATTTAAAAACTTAGGTACTATAAATTAACTAGTCAGATAGGTAAGCATCATTTTATTTTTGGAATATGCAAATAAATGATGTCTGAATAATAATTAATAAAAATAAGAGGAAGTTAGTTGGTAGCCTGTTTCTGTGAATGCTTTCTGTAGTTGCCAAGAGAGATAGTCCAAAAAAAGAATCAAACAGGAAGTTCTCTTAATGCAGAGAATGTACTCATTTGCATAAAGCTCTCCTGCAGCCTAGCCCAAAGGAGATCACATAATGTAATGGCAAGAATGTAAAAGAAGGAATGAATAAATAGTCTTGCAGCATTCACACATTAGTAAGTTACATACATTCTATTTCTAGGGAACAAAGGATGACAATTTATAACAGAAGAGCTAGGAGTAATACAATAAGATATTCAAAATCATATAAAAAGGAGAGAGACAAAATTCTAAAAAGAAATGGTCATTTCAACTGGACATCATAGTTATTTCTTAGTCTCCTAGCAGTTAAGGAAAATAATTACTTATTTTGTACTGAACAGCTAAAAGGAAACATACTTTGGAGAAAAAATATTTTTATAGAACTATAAGGAAACCTTTTCATAAATAAAGTTACATATCAGGGATTTGAATATAAGAGCCCTAGAATAACAATGGCATCAATAATCTCTTGTAGATGATAAAAACAGGCTCTCTATAGGTTGATGCTTCACTAACTTTTTATAAAAATTAAAACAAAGGTTAACAGACTAACTTTAATCATTTTATTGGAAGTTAAATTTGTGGCTTTCTGGGGATTCACTGAGTTATAAAAAGGAATGCGGAAAAAAGCACTTAATGAAGAATACTATTAATCTCAAATACCAGTTGTTTTCTTTGGATGCCATTAGCAGGTATTGGATAGGACTCAATTCAAGGTGGAAGTATTTGCAAAGAATGTGCAGAGTACAGAGTCCCGTATTAGTTAATTAGACACTATACACACATTTTGAAGCTTATAATCAGGAAATAAGTTTGAATTTGGAGATGTTCAAGGGAATTGTTTGGTTAACTTTTTGTTAACCAAAAGAGAAGAAGAAGAAGAAGAAAAAGAAGAAGAAGAAGAAGGAGGAGGAGGAGGAGGGGGGGAGGGGAAGGAGGGGGAGGAGGAGGAGGAAGAGGAAGAAGAAGAGGAGGAGGAGGAGGAGACAAGGAGAGGTAGAGGAAAGGGGAGGGGAGGGGAAGGGAGGGGAGGGGAGGGGGAGGGGAGGGGAGGGGAGGGGAGAGGAGGGGAGGACTCAATGGTATTCTGCTATACTCATAGTATTGCTGCCTAACCCAACTCTCATTAGAAGAGACTTCATCTAGCAACTGATGGAAACAGATGCAGAGATCCACAGACAAAACATTAGGTAAAACTTAGGAATCCTGTTGAATAGGGCAAGGAAAGACTGTAGAGAACTAGGAAGGCTTAAGAATACGACAAGAAAATGTACAGAATCCAATGAACCTGGGACTCATAGAGGCTCACTGCACTGATATCCACAATCAGGGAGCTTGCATGGATTTACCCTAGGTCTCCCACAGGTTATAGTTGTGTAGCTTGTTGTTTTTTGTGGGACTTCTAACAGAGAGAGCAGAGGCAAGAGAGAGCTGTTTCTGATGCTTTTGCCTGCTTTTGAGACCCTTGTCCTCTTATTGGGGTGCTTTGTCCAACCTTAATATCAGCAGAGGTACCTAATCTTATTGCAACTTGATATGCCATATTTGGTTGATATCCCTAGAAGGCCTGCCCTTTTCTGAAAGGAAACAGACGAGGAGTGGATGGGGAAAGAGGAGGTGGTAGGGGGAACAAATGGGAGGACAGGAGGGAGGGAAAATGAGGTTGGGATGTAATTTATATAAATTAATAAAAAATAAAAAATTGTTTACACAAAAGGTCTACATTACAGGGTCTTTTGTACTCAGAGGCACTCTACTACACTCAAAAGAGAAAGGTAAAGAGCAAGCTAGCCACAAGTCATTAATCTACAATGGTGTGCTACCTGCAAGCTATGCTAGGGTTATGGTGGCACAAAGCTTGTGGGAGTAATCAACCAATGTCTGAGTTGACTTAATATGCAGTCCACAAGATGGAGTCCATAACTAACACTGCTTGAGAGAACAAGAAGCTGAGACAAGATGGCCCATGGACCTAGGGTGAAACCAAATACCACTGGTCTAAAAAGAGGAAAAAAGTATATAGTGATAAAATAACTCCTAATGGTATTTTACGATACTTACAGATCAGTGCCTTGTTCAGCCATCATCAGAGAAGTTTCTTCCTGCAATAGATGGCTACAAATATAGATACCCACAGTCAGACTTTATGCAGAGAGTAAGAGACCCTGAAACATTCAACCTAAAATGGGATGTCTCCATCAAATTCCTCTCTTCAGAGCCCAGGTAACCCTGTGGAAGTCGGGGAAGAAAGGCCTGCACCAAGCCCTCTGTGTTTATATTATGGCTTCTAATTTAGTATTTTTATGGGATTCCTGAGGGTGCTAAATGTGTCTGTCTCTGATTGTCTAACATGTCTTGGGCTCGTCTGTTGGTTTGTGTAGTCCAACTTCCATGTGACAGGTTTTGTTTTATCTCATTATGTTTTATTTTTAAAAAAGTATGAAGGAATGAGTGAATGAATGAAACCTAGCTACTAGAGTAAAGGTGAATGAAAGAAAGAAAGAAAAGAAAGAAAGAAAGAAAGAAGAAGAAAGAAAGAAAGAAAGAAAGAAAGAAGAAAGAGAGAAAGAACCCATTCTGGTAATGGATATTCTATTTTGTAGTGTATGAGGTTTAGTTGAACTATTATCTCCCTATCACTGTACAGTAGCTCGATGTAAACTCTCTTTATATATGTATATATTTTAGGAGGTTTCTACAGTATTAGTTTCCATACAGCTTTTTCAAAATTCTATTAGTATTAGATATTTCTTGTTGTATTTCTTCTACCTTGACATGCCAACCACCACATGTAACCTTTCTTGTTATAGTTCACCTAGAGACACCTGGGTTTTCACAAAGAGCCAAAAATACATACTGGAGAACAGAGGGCATCTTTAACAAATGGTGCTGGTCAAACTGTATAGCTGCATATAGAAGAATGAAACTAGCTATATACCTCTTATCCTGCATAAAACTCATCTCCAAATGATCAAGGTCCTTAACATATGACCTGATACCCTGAATCTAATAGTACAGAAAACAGGGAATATGTTTGAATTCATGAACACAGGAAAGTACTCTCTGGATAGGAGGAAAAAATGTAGTCACCAATACCACACAGATTTGAACAGGCCAAATATACAAATATCTGGAAAGATGTGCTCACTAATAAAATAGTGACACAAATATGGGAGTAACTAACCATGTTTGGATTGGATTTACATCTCATTCCATGAAATAAAACCCATACACAATACTGTCAATGAATCAAGAACATGATATTAGATAGATCATAAACCCTAGATGATAATCTAATACTATTTTTAAAATAATTTTATTCATTTCAATTTCAAATGATATCCCCCTTCCTGGTTATCCCTTCATAGACCCCTCATCCCATAGCCCCTCCTCCTCCAACCTAATACTATTATTTTGCTAACTGAACATATTGCCATACACATAGATCACTGAAAGCTCATCAAGACAGCTTCTTTCAGTAAATGAAAATTAATGCAGAATCCAACAATTTATCAATGTGCAGGGAATAAGAAACTTTGGAATATTGAGCCTTAAATGGGATGCCTATATCACTCCCCTGCCCTTAAGGAACAGGGATCTATGTGGTAGAGGGGGCAGAAAGATAATAATAGCCAGAGCTTGTGACTGACTTCAAGGAAACTATGTTTTACAGACACAACTGTGAAGAGGCATATATGAATTTACATAGACTATGACAGCATGTACAAGACCATCACAAGCTCAATCCAAACAAACGCAGTATGGAAGAAAGAAGGTGGCCATGAAGTTCTACCTCTAGTGAAGGAGCCATTGGTATTTCATTGCTATTGGGTAAGGAAAGTCAGTTGTCTTCAAACGTGTGACAATCAGAATACTGATCACATTCTAGGCCAGACCCATCCCCATGACCACCACTACTATTTCTTCCTCTTCCTCTCCTCTCCTCTCCCCTTCCCCTCCTCCTCCCTTCCTTCCTTCCTTCCCTTCCCCTTCCTTCTTCCTTCTTCTTCTTCTTCTTCTTCTTCTTCTTCTTCTCTCCTCTCTTCCTTCTCCTTCCTCTCTTCTTCTCTCTCCTTCCTCCTTCTCCTCCTCCCCCTCTCTCCTCCCCTTCTACTCCTCCTCCTCTCCCCTCCTCCTCTCTCTCTCTCTTCCCTCCTCCCCTCCCCCCTCCTTCCTCTCCCTCTCCACCACCACCATCATCATCACTCATCATCATCATCATCATGGAGAAAGAACATAAACATCTGTGGGTAGGGAGATGGGAAAAGATTTGGAAGAGTGGGATAATTATGCCTAAAATATATATCAATTCTCAAAGAATAAATAAGAACATTATTAAAAAGAACAACAATCACCTATAGAAAAGCAAGTGGAAGGAACTTTTTGACTGGAAGGAGTAGGGAAATCTGATCAAAATACAGTGTATGGAATTCTCAAAGAACTACTGAAAATGAAAAGAAATACTATTAATGAAAAATTGCATGAAAACTTGCTTTTTGTTCAGATACTCTATCCAGAACTAGTCTTAAAACTCATTTATTGAGCATTCCTTAAAATCTTTTTTATACTGTACAGTCACTTTTAAAATACAGAGGATAAAATTACTATTTTACATCATTGAACTTGTTTTAGAAAGCTATCACCTCTTTGGTACTAATATATAATTGCTCAAATACTTTAGAAAAGATAATATACTTTTTGTTTGGATTGAGCATGTGAAGGTCTAAGTTGCATTTCCCTGTGGTACAGGCTATACAATTTCTGGGAGAAAAGGTTAAAGAAGATAATTTGCCATCAGTCAGTCTATATGTCCAAACGAAAGGCAGAAGCAGTTCAGTCGTAGTATCTTTAAGCAAAGTCAATGACACTTGAGGCCAAAGGCTGGGTGGTTAATTGGCAACTGGAGGTTTCAACTGAATGAGTATTTCCACCCACTGACTTTTGCTTCAGCTCACTCAGGGGTCTCAACCACAGCCAATCCAGCCACGATGTAGGCCAGTCCAACTCTTCTGTGCATCACTTCCTGATAATGAGGATTGGGACTGTGAAATTCATTTTCAGAAGAGTTCCCTGAAGCTCTGCTACATAATTTAATATAAAATTGACCTTAAAGGTTTGCTAAAACAATAAATAGTTTTTAGAAACTCTAAACTCAGACACTATTGCTGATGCCAAGAAGCGCTTGCTGACAGGAGCATGGTACAGCAGTCCCCTGAGAGGCTCTGCCAGAGCCTGACCAATACAAATGTGGGTGCATGCAGCCAACCACTAGACTGAGAACAGGGATCCCAATGGAGAAGTTAGGGCAAAGACTGAAGGAGCTGAAGGGGTTTGCAACAATATCAACCAACCAGACACCCCAGAGCTCCCAGGGACTAAACCACCAACCAAACTGTACACATGGGGGGACCCATGGCTTCAGCTGGGTATGTAGCAGAGGATGGCTTTATCGAGCATCACCGGGAGGGGAGCCCATTGGGTCCTGTGGAGGCTCAATGACCCAGGGTAGAGGAATGCTAGGGCGCTGAGGCAGGAGTGGGTGGGTGGGTGGGGGAGCATCCTTATAGAGGCAAGGGGGGAGGGGATAGAAGGTTTGTGGAGGGGAAACTGGGAAGGTGGATAACATTTGAAATGTCAATAAATAAAATAACCAATAAAGATGAAAAAAGGAACTATTGATATCCCCTTCATTGTTTTGAAGTGGCATGTTGGCACGTGGAAGAGGAAACTTGTTGCTTTGGTATCATCCTTACCTTCTTGTCATTTTTAATCTGGCTGCACTTTCCATGAACTCCACATGTAACTGATGAAGAAACTCATCAGGAAACACAAGTGTCAAAGAGAAGAAGCAGAGGCAACTGGAATCAAAGGGTTTGTGAATGAATAGGACTTTTCATAGAGTAATTAATCAACCCCCCCTTCCCCCGTAACTCAGCTGGGTCCATCTTGTTAAGTGACATGTGTCTGCCATGTAAGATAATTTGCTGTTTTCAGAGAACCATAGGAAATCTTCTTAATTAGAAGGGAGGTGAGACCAAAAGTAGAAAACGTGCAGGTATATATTAAGCAGTAAGAAGAGCAAAAGGATAGAAAGCTACAATGTGTAACCTGCAGATACTAATTATCAACTCTTTGGGGAAAATTTAAAAAACAAAGCAAAACAAAATCCAATACAACATCATGTTTTCTTCCCAGAAAGTTTATGTGCTGATCCCAATGAAAATGTTTATTTATTCAGGTAATTAATATTTCCTCATGGTAAATTGTTGGGAGCCAAACCCTGGAAATTACCTGCTGTTCTGGAAAGCCTAGTCAGTACAAAGTTAAGAAAGGATGTTCGCAGGTCTCAGGTCCCAAGAACGTCTGGTATTTCCTGGGAGCCAGATACAACAGTAAGATGGTCTTGGGCAATGAGGATATGACAGTGGGATGGTCTTAGACAATGAGGATTCAATAGTGGGATGGCCCTAAGCAATGACCCTCGCCTAAATTTTCCCGTTTTGCTGTGTCTCCATAACCTGCCTCCTGAAATTAAAGTTGCAGAGCTTGATCAGAACCCAGACTTGCCCTTCTCCTTTGTGTCTCTTGTCCTTTCATTCTTTCGCCCCCTTCCCTAGGGTCTCATTGAATTCCCCACAGGCTGGGGCAGTAAATTTTCCTATGACAGTGATTTTTTTTTAAAGCATAGTGGTTTTTTTACTCATTTTAGCAAAGAATACTGCATGTATTTTTGGAAGTAACTACAGATAGCATCACGACACTCTACCTGTGTTACCTTTGTATTCACCAGCCACCTACAACTATTTTTACAGAGTACAGTTGGATAGGCAGATTGACAATGATATAGGCTGAAGTAACTTCTAAGATGAAATTCTTCTGCTCTGGTTTTACACAGCTTTAATGGGGCCTACTGGCCAGAAATGTAATCAAGCATTAAAACCACAGAGTCCTAATGAAGTCAAACATACCAAAGTGCATACCGTAACTCAGTGTGTAGCTTATCCACTTTTATATATGGATGACTGTGTGCTGTGATCTCTTTATACACAGATGAAAATGATGCTGGCTGTTCTAGTTGATTTTCCATTGCTGTAATAAAAGATCCTGACAAAAGCAGTTTAGGAGAAGAAGAGTTTTATCTAGTTTACGATTACAGATTATGGTTTGTAATTACAGGGAAGCCACAGGGGAGGAAGGTTGAGACAGCTGGTCATACCATACCCACAATCAAGAGAATAAAAAAACAAATGCATCCATGATGCCTGCTTTCTAGTTTACATAAGCTCAGCTATCATTCCCTGCTTACATAGCTTAGGACCATCTACATGCCTAGGGGATAGTGAGACCCACAGTGGATAGGAGCTTCCCACACCAATCAACAGTTAAGACACATACACACTCCGCCCACACACTCATACATTGTCAATTTTCTCTCTATACTTTCTCCCCGCCTCCAGTTATGAAGATGGACCCCAGGACCATGCATATACCAGGGAAGCAAATACACACTGAGTTATATTTCCAGCTTCACTTTTACTTTAGTTTTATTTTACATGGTTTTCAAAATTTTTCTTAAATCTACTAGTTAATTAAGTGGTACATAGTTAAATACTCAATACCAGATGAAAAGACCCAAAGGATTCTGTAGTTGACGATATCTAGAGTACTGTCAATGACTAGTTAACTCCTTTCCTTAGATAAACCCTTACCCTTTTGCAATTAACTCCGCAAGTCACTGAGTTGACTGAACTGGTTACCTTGCTTTACTTTAACATAAGAAAGACTATATCCTCAATTATGGATTCTTGTGATGGATCACAGGGGTTACCTGGTTATAAGCTCATAAAAATCACTATGCGAAACAGTGTAAGGCAAGTACGGTGTTTAAGGCAATAGGCGCAAATGTGAATGGAAGTCAAGAGGAGCTGGCTCACTTCTGGCTCCAAAGCTTGTTACTAACCATTCTGAGGGATTCACCTGAGGCTTCAATATACTGTAATGTTTCACTGCGACCAAGGCAGATAGGATTTTCATCTATTTAACTTATGGAAAGAAACAGCTACAGATTAACATGATAAAACCCATTAAAATAGAGTAAAGGTTACAGAAGGAGGGTATGGTATAGATCCAAGATAGCATTAAGCTGATTGCTTGAGAGGATTTATCCATGCTTTCAAAAGTATTCCATGTCTAGATCCTGATGGTTATATAATCCTCTTCATTCTATGTTAAGGATGAAGACTATTTAACAATCTTTAAAAAAAAAAAAAAAGTCTAAGAAGTGCCTGGCCTCAAAAAAAAGAAGTATCCAATTAAAGGGAAAGTGAACACTAAAATAGCAGTTAAGATAATGAAATATTTCTGGGCTCACATCTACAACTGCCAAATTCCTAGTTAGTTTCCCAATGTAAGAAATATGATCCAATTCAACTACTTTCTTTTTTTACCCCTCTCTGAACTTTTCCAGCATATTCAGAAAATGGTATATAGAAGATGAGAAAATCTCTATCAGGTCAGAAAGTAAAAAGGAATCATTGGAAATCACTCAGAGGAAAGCTACTTGTTTCCTTTAGATGAACTGTCCCATGATCAAGAAGTCAGATGCCACCTGCACATCAAGTATAGCTCAGTTTTAGAAAGATGGTTCTGGGTCTTCATTTTAAAACTTACTGGCTTGATGTTTGAAACAAATGTGGTCCAGTTCTATACACTCTTGATGGGTGTCTATTTTTTGAATAATTTTTGGGAAGCTTTGCCTTCCTCTTTTGAAAGATTTGTTCTTTGAGCAGGTTCTAATTCCATGCTAAAGCACATACAGTTAGCTACATTTTGCTGAAAATAATATTTATGTTCAGATTTTCAACACAGGTAAATATTTCTTGGTTTGACATAGAAAGTCAATCTGAAGAGCTGTCTGAAATATTTAATACATATTTCTTAAAAATTGTTTGCTGTGTCCTTGTGGTATGGTGGAACATCTTTTGAGTATATGCCCAGAAGCCATATAGCTGGGTTTTTCAGGTAGAACTATTTTCACTTTTCTGAGGAACTGCCATATTGATTTCCAGAGTGGTTGGACCAGTTTGCAATCCACCAGCAATGGAGGAGTGTTCCCTTTTTCCACATCCTCACCAGCATGTGCTATCACTTGAGTTTTTCATCTTAGCCATTCTGATTGGTGTAAGGTGGAATCACAGGGCTTTTTTGATTTGCACTTCCCTCATGATCAAGAACTTTGAACATTCCTTTAAGTGCTTCTCAGCCATTCAAGACTCCTCTATTGAAAAGTCCCTGTTTAGCTCCATACCCCATTTTTAATTGGGTTATTTAGTTTTATTAGCCCTCTATCAGATGTAGGGTTGGTAAAGATCTTTTCCCAATCTGTAGGTTATCATTTTGTCCTAATGACAGTGTCTTTTGCTTACAGAAGCTTTGTAGTTTCATGAGGTTCCATTTATCTTGATATTAGAGCCTGAGCCATAGGTATTCTGTTCAGGAAATTTTTCCCAGTGCCAATGAGTTCAAAGATACTTCCCAGTTTCTCTTGTATTAGATTCACTATGTCTGGTTTTATGTTCCTTTGATCTACTTGGACTTGAACTCTCTGCAAGGTGATAAATATGGATCAATTTGCATTCTTCTACATGCAGACTGACAGTTAGACCAGCACCATTTGTTGAAGATGCTTTCCTTTCCCTACTCTATAGTTTTGGCTACTTTGTCAAAAATCAGGTGTCCACAGCTGTAAGGGTTTAGTTCTGGGTCTTCAATTCTATTCTATTTCATCTGCCTCTTTACTATTATCATGCACTTTTTATTACTATTGCACTGTAGTACAGCTTGAGGTCAGAGATGCGCTTCCTCCATAAGTTATTTTATTGTTGAGAATTTTGGGGTTTGTTGTTGTTTAGATGGGCCTAGAAAATATCCTGATTGAGGTAACCCACACTCAAAAGGACATGCATGACAGGAGCCTAGCTTGGCTGTTCTCTGAGAGGCTCTACCAGCAGCTGACTGAGACAGATGCAGATACTGACAGCCAACCACTGGACTGAGGTCAAGAACCCCTATAGAAGAGTTTTGGGAAGGACTGAAAGAACAGAAGGAGATGGTAACTCCATAGGAAGACCAACAGTGTCAACTAATCTGGAGTCCTGAGAGTTCCCAGAGACTAAGACATAAACCAAAGAGCATAAGGGCTGGTCCAAGTCCCCCCACCACATATGTATCAGGGGACTGCCTTGACTGGCCTCATATGGAGAGGATGTGCATGGTCCTATAGAGACTTGATACCCCCAAGGAAGGGGAATGTGGGGGCTGGGGGAGCACCCTCTCAGAGGCATAGGGTACGAGGGATGAGGTAAAGAACTCTGGGAGGGGGTACCAGAAGTGGGGAGCAGAATTTGGAATTTAAATGAATAAAATAATGAATTAAATTATTTGCTGTATCCCTCTACAACACAAAGAGAACCTCTATATTAAGATTCTATTCCTACTTCTTAATAACTTTTGTGTTAGGTAGTGGAATTTTCTCCTAGTTACAGTTTTTTTTTTTTTTAACACATACATACTTAAAACATATTGCTCACATGAAAACAAATGATTATTTATTAAATGATAACTCAGGATGATTAGTTAAGTCTATGTACACACATGCATATACACAGGTATACATTAATTCTATCCAAATCATCACCTAACCTGAGGAACAGCAGACTTTGAATTTTGTATGTAGTTTCTGTCATGCTCAGAAAAATCAACCCAAATTTAAGCCACTGACTCATCCAAACCCTTCCCTCAGGCCGGATCAGAGTCAGAGGAAAATCAGTGTACCTGCTGTCCTAGCTGGTGACGGGGACTGGCTTAATGGTTCTGTTGCAATTACCATGATTTCCTGAAGCACACAAGGCCTGCAGTGCTGCGTATAAGAAAATGTTGTGACTTTCCTAGAGAATTTGACAAAAGATTTTTAATTTAACCAGAGAGAGAGAGAGAGAGAGAGAGAGAGAGAGAGAGAGAGAGAGAGAAATTATAGGATTTTTTTCACTTTAATGGTCACATTTGCTCTATGCTACAGATTATGGAATTTACCAAAGTATATTTCAGGGACAGTAATGCTTACATGTGTATTGGTACTTTAGTCCACACCGAGGAATGTGGGTTTATAGACGGTCATGTAAACCACTGCAAACACCACGCATGGGACCCCAACTTATCTACTGTCATCCTACATTTCAAGGCCTCAGCCTAAAATTACAACAATACACAGAAAGGAACTAAGAGAGTCTTTGTTTTAACCAGCCCTGTATGAATGAACGTGGCCAGTCACTAAAAGGCTAACCTCATCTTCTGAGCCACTAATTGCCTTAGCTCCAGATACCATAGAAAACATATGGCATAAGACCCAAGCAACTGGCCAAGGCTGTGTACAGGGGGCATTTGGCTCCTTGTGAAAAGAAGAAGGGAAGGTAATCCCTTTGCAGCTGTGGTGCAGATGGCGCCTTCGCACCATCTCACTGAATACTAAACAGAAACTAGAAAAAGTTTGAAAACACGATAAGCAAACAGCTGAGTGTTAGCTTAAACGCTCTCTGCATCTATCAGGAAGAAACATTCCAAAGCTCTGGATGTTTACCAGAGTTTAAAAGAAACACAGAGACATGAAAAGTGAAGGAAATGCTTCCGGAAAGTGTGCCTAAATATGGTTCTGTGTGGATTTCTCCAAAGCAACAATATAATTAAATCTCCCCGAAACTTCAATTATGGGTGTCATGATTCATAACCCTCCTCGGCATCATCAAAAGTTTCAGTTTCTCTGAAAGCTATGCTGAGATGGATAAAGCAGAGATCACTCTCTCCCAAAGGAGTTACTTCAAAATCACTGTTAATCTTCATTTTTCCTCTTCCATGCGGCAACTTAACATGCTGTAATCTGTCCAATAAAATGCACAGTGAAGCTCAGTTCCACTCCAACGTGCCAGCATTTATTCTCTCCTTGACGGAAGGGAAACAGGAAGTTGGTGGGATAGCAGAGAAAGAGCAATGCCATACCAACGAATAACTGGGCTTGATCCGTTAACATCAAAAAAAAAAAAAAAATCAAAGGTCTGCAAGATGGCTCAGTGGATAAACCTACTTGGAGAGAGAGAGAGAGAGAGAGAGAGAGAGAGAGAGAGAGAACAAAAAAAAAAAAACCCTGATGAATAGAGTCCAATACTGACCACCCACATAAAAGGGGAAGCATGAACTGATTCCACACAATTGTCTTCTGACTTCCACATGAGTACCATGATACTCAAAGCCTTTCCTCATTCCTTAATATTAAATAAAATTTAAAACACCCAAACAATCCCTTCAAACAACAAGATCGAATGTGCTACTAATAGGCCCAACTGAAGATAATCTTATTTACATTTAGTAAGTGACCATTTAGGAAAACACAACTTATTCCTATATTCTAAACTTCCTAAAGACTTAAGTCAAGTGCTAAAATGAAGATTCTCAAAATGGAAATTGACAATTACTGTATTTCTTCTATGGGATGAATATACGTTTTATCAGTAGGATAGTTTGTGAGTTTCAAGAAGCAAAATGATTCATCAGGAAAAAATATATTCTGAAGCCCCATTATCAAGTGATAAGTTCAAGTTAACACAAATGGGTATAAACACTCTTTCTTGTTTACACTGCACACCTCTGTCCACTTTTTTTTTTATATTCCTGAATACTTCAAAAAGTATTAGTAGCTTTACTTTTGAAGAAATGAGAGACAGACCCCAGCTCTCGAGTGCTGATTGCCATGAGAGTCTTCTCAATGCCTGCCACCTAGCATCGGTAACTGCACAGAACTGCCTGAACAGCTTCTCTTGCTTTCCTGCTAAGAGATGAAAACTGTTTGCTGCCCTTAGTTTAGATCTGACTCTTTTGAAACAGGTTCTCTCTGTGTAGTCCAGATTGGTCCTGAACTCACGGTCTTGTCGTCTCAGCTTCCTGGATGTGCTGGGATTAGACTCCACTGCACCAAGTCTCTCTCACTTCCTTTCCCCTCACTTGCCTATTACTTTACTTGATTAAACACTACCATGGTTGCATTTAATTCATGCATCACTGCTTTGCTAAAAGAAAATACAAGAAAATTCGCATATGGTTCCTGACAAGGTATCGGGTCCAATGAGTAAATCTTCTTAACATGTGAAATTTCTCAGTCACAAAATTCTGCTGCAACATAATGAGAGGATGATTGGTTAAATTTTGGTAGTATGTGTTTCTAATGGAACTTGCTTTAACCCATTAGGAAGTCTCAATATACTGGGAAGCGTGGGACTTCTTTCTCATTATGTCAGCTATTACACAGCCTGCTAAGAGAGCAGAGCTGACCATGGCAATGCATGTTTAAGATGTTTGTTAGTACTCTGGCCATGATAAAGACTTCAATGGGCTTCTAATGGTCTTGCATGTTATTGCTTCTCAAAGGAAATAGTTTGAGGCTTGGGAAGAAAAAGTGACAGCTCAGTGCAGGTTGAGAGGTGCTGACCCATGCTGAGAGACTCCTTGATTCATAAAGAAGCTGGTATTCAGACATTGTGCAAGGCTCAAACCTGTGGTTTTCTGAAAAAAGAAGAAATGTTACAGCATCTCTAAAACTTCAAGTAAGAGAGCCATGTCTCAACATCATCACAAATTCAGGTTTCCACAGAAAGCTGATTGTCTAGGGGCAGCACCACGGGCACTGCTATCACCTCCACACCTCCCCTGAGGTGGCTGGAAAAGCATCAAGATGACTAAGGTCTCCAGGCTCCAGTTTCTGATGTCACAGCACCCGAAACCCTCAGTTGCTTTTTGTTTGTTCCCTGAGTAATTACGGTTGGGTAATGAGTATAACAAAATGTGTTGGTCATTTGTTGACTGGATGGTCATTTTTCTCAAGGAAAGAAACAGACATCATGACGTAGCCGTTTTGTCTACTTCTACAGCAGTGTAAAAACCTTTTCATTTTTCTCAAGGAATCCAAAACTACCATAAGGTTTAATAAACAAAATTTTTCACTTTGCCAATTCTAGAATGACCTTCACAACTAATAAAGAAGATGTCACAGACAATCCTAAAAGTCGCATCTACTAGGCCTTAATGTCAAGTATTAGTCTGGTGAGAAATGTGATAAAGGGTAATATATTCATAAACAAAAATAAGGGGTAGCAATTTATTATAAGTATCACTCTGGTCTTTTTCATCCAAGTAAATGTACAGGTAAAGGGTGAGTGACAACCAACTTTCTGTTTTATCTTTTTGTCCATTTTGACTCATTTTAAAATATAAGTTGGCTCAATTTATAACATGTTTAGATTAAAACTCTAGATACTTCGTGCATTTACACGTAACATTTTGATAACTGATATAGTCATATAGAAACACAGTGAACAGATGCTCAAGGTCAATACTGAACACTGGCATCTGTTGTATTTGCTGCCCAACACTAGTTCCTCTTGTCTTCCCTTAGGCAATCTCCTGTGCCCAGTTTGGGTAGAGTCCCTGCGGTTTAAGTAGAGTAGACTCTATACCTTGGCTTAAGGGAGAGTTTAGCTAAGATCATCCTAGCTCTTTGATTATAGTGAATAGCTTACATGTTGAGCCAATGACATCAGTTGTTGAATATGACTCATATAGAGGTTTGTTGATACTTCCACCTTATATTCTTATTCACCTGGGGCAATCACTGATACCCTCACTGAGACACATCCTACCAGACTTAGGGCTCATGACAAAATAAGTCTGTATATGCATTTGTATGAACTGATACATGTATATGTTTACATGTAAAATTTTCTAAACAGAATGACATATGTTACAAATTACTTTCTTCTTTACTCAAAGTGTTATTTTCACATCTATCTATTTCAGAGCAACTGACCTTTTTATTAATCACTGTGTAGTAGTCTCTCCAATAGAGAAAATGATGTGTAATACATCAAGCAGTACATTCTGAATTACAGTAGGCTACAGCATAGCGGGAGAAAAACACTAGGTAGACGCTACAACATTATTTGGGGTCATATACCCTCAATCACTATATACCTCAGGAATGTCCTGTGGGGTAGGGGACATTCCTAAACATATATAGGAATGAAAGAGGGGGGAATGGAAAGCAAAATACAAGATAACTCAGAAAAAAAAGAAACAAGCAAGCATGAAGACCTGAGTTTGATCTGTAGCACCCACATAAGAGGCTAAGCACTGTAGGAGTCCGTGCTAGCAACCCTGCTGTGCTGACTAGCTAGTATGGCTGAACCAATTAACTCCAGGTTCGTGAGAGACACATTCTCAAAAGCTAAGGTAGTGAGCAGCAGAGAAAGCCATCCCACACTGACTTAAAGATAGGGGCTGATCTTGCCTAACATTCATATTTAAAAATATATATACATGTACAGGAACCAGTCTTTTTTAAGCCCTAAATTATACATGCATAATACACTACATATATCAGATTACACACAAATGTATACACAGATGTATATACTTGTGCCAAGAGCATGCATACACACAGAGAAAGAGAGAGAGACACACAATACCACAATCCAAATTGAAGTGCAGAAAACTAATATTTCTCATCCTATAGTCTTCCCTTAATATTTGATATTTGTTGGAATTTTAATTCACTATATGGTTACATGATTGAAATCCCTGGGTTATTGGATTTCAAGTTTTTCATGAATGAGGACCATATTTGCTTAGTCCTGTACCATGTGTGCAGGATAAGCAAACTTAGACCATACATGTCAGACACAAACTGGTTTTGTATCTATGCACCTAAAATTAGGTAATGGGGCTTGAGGTAAGAAAGAGGGAAGTTGAGGTAAAGAAAGCAAGGAAGTGGTAGAGAAAGAGCAGAGTAAAGAGAAGTAAGTGTGTCAGATTGTTTCTAATAACTCACAATAACAGTTCATGAAGATGAGATTTGACTTTTTCCAAAGTTTCTAAGAATAAGGCACATCCTTAAAGAAACAGGATTATCATGGTGTCCTTTTGTTTTTCTTCTTTCTGTACCTAAAAGCCTATCTATAGATCATGCTTTCTTATATTGTGCTCATCTCCTTTTTTAAAAAAAGCAAGTTAAGCAAATGCCAGACCTAGTTTTATAAACTACATACATACTCATCTCACTGGCATTTTCAGATGGTACTGCACGTTTCTTAAGCTGGCATCCTGCTTCCCAGATACCCCTCAAGACCGTGAGTAACATGAAATCACTGCAGTAAGGAGCCTCAGCCTGCACTTCAGTACTGCCTTCCTAAACACACTGAAGTATGGTGTGAGACAGTGCCACGGAGTATACGGATACCAAGTGGAAAACACACACAAAGAGTTTTCCAACTGTAAATAATCATAAGCTTCCCACTTTGTTCAATAACTAATTTCCATTTAAACGAAAACGTTTTCATCAAATTCATTTGAGCAAAAAATAAAGCCAAGCATATTTTAGTTTTTGATTGGGTCCTTCCATCCAGAAAATGATTACTATTTTGCAGCATTACTCCATGTTTAAATTAAAGGTGAAAATTGATAATTTTAGATTTTGAAACTAAAGGTATCAAGTTCAAATATCTATATCTAATCTATATCTATATCTAATTTTACTGAAAAAGTGCTAACTGGGAGAATATTAGATGTATGTTCTACTGAGGCCAACTGTAAAAGTAACATAAAAGGGCTAAAAATATCAACTCTATATAAGAATCGAAAGGTCTAGAAAATCCTATAGAATTTCCTCATTTCATATAAATCCTGCCCTAGGCTAATTTAATATTCATTAATTCTACAAAAGCAATTTATGCCACCTAATTTTTAAAGTATATTTTTGCCCAAGGTCACAATTTAGGACTTAAGACTCTACTAGAGGGAAAAAAAGTTTTATAGTATTTCCTAAAATCAAAGAATTCCATCTAAACTAATTTCCTAGACAGAAAAAATACTTTATGTATTCAATTTAGAACACATAGTGCTATTTATTCTTATGAGTAAAAATTAACTTGCAGTGTTGTCGATCCCTCATGGAACACATAGCACTCTGATTGGTCGGCTGGACTGGGCCTTCTAATTTAAAAAGTGCTGTATTTAAAATTACCTGGTGTTTTTTTTTTTTTTTTTCACAAACATTTTTTGTTTTTTACAAATAAACAAATAATGTTTCAAATTCCATTCACATTCTTTGTAGGAAATATATGTCACGGAAATGGGGTATAATGCTGCCTACTACATAATCACTCTCGGAAAAGCCATAGGTTTCATAGTTCAGTTAAGTTTTTTTTTCATCTGTTCTTTGATTGTTTTATTTTAAATTTTTAATTAATTAATTAAGTAAGTAAGTATGTAATTATTTTTGAGGCAGGGTCTTACTCTCTAATACAGGCTGGCATGAACCCTCCTGCCTTCCTGTCTAAGCCTTCCAAGCGGTGTTGTTGCTAATATAGGCCTGAGACATAGGCCTGGCTTCAGCGCAGTTTTCATATTCTGGAAACTACATATGTATTATTATCATCAAACAAATATTGAATAGTGGTTGCTAATGTTCTCAAGTCCTAAGGCTGAAATACATGTGACCATTAAAAATATATGTAATTATGCTGTATTGTATGGCATAAAAATAGCATGTCATTTGATCAAAAGTGATATACCAAGAATTCAAATCTATCACAAATCAATTAACTATTTTGTTTGTTGAATGTATGTCTTATACTTACTAGAGGATCCCAAATTCCTGTTTCAAAAAAAGGTATTTGCCATACACATTGAAATTTACCTTTATGGGAATCATTTTTTATAAATGATTTCATGGAAAGGAAACAGACATCATGTTTCCTTTCATAACCTACTCTGGGCATGGTGAAAAATACCTGTCCTCAGGAGACTGAGGCAGAATGGTCAAGGATTGAAGGTCAGCTTGATCTATAAAACAAGACCATATCTAAAATATAGAAAATAAAAAGAAAGGAAGGAAGGAAAACAAAGTGGAAGAAAAGAACAGCAAAAAAAAAAATCTAAATCTCATTATACCTAGGTGTAAGTATAAATTAAACTTAAGGCACACTGTGTAACTTGCTGATGGGGATTTACTATGATGCCTAATCCGTTTCCTCCTTACCACACCAATGCTAATTGCTCAACTGTAAGATGCAGGGTGGGTGCTCTGGTATATGATATAATACAAAACACAGACAAGAGGGCTGCACAGATCATGAATGCTCTGGGACTTTAATAGGACCTCAGGGGTACAGTTTGTGAAAGCAAAAGAAAAGCAGATTCGTCTTCAGGGATACACCCTACAGGCAGGAAAGGATACTTCGATGGGGTTGAGAAGATCTTTGGGGCCCACAGTGATACTGTGTAGTGTGGTCACTAGGTTATATTCAGAGTTCATTTACATATTCTGAGTAGCTATAGGGATGTGGCTGACATGTCTTCATTTGGCATCAGTGACGAATACTTAGGAAGTCGAGGAAGGGAGAATTCATGAGCGTTGATGAAGTATCTGTGCACAGCCAAGCCACCACAATCACAGTGCATCAAATACAGTGGCCACAGAAATCACATAGAGAAGACGAATTTTAAAAAGAAAAATAGCTCCTAATAATTTTTCTAAACAAAATGTCTTATTGTAGAAAATAAATAAACATTTTAGAGGTAAAGATGTTCAAGGTAGAGACAGTATGTGATAATGCAAGGTGAAAGGAAGAACAGAGACAGAACTAGCCAGATTACCACCACAAATAAAGTCATGTGGACGTTAATACGGCATGTGTGCTATATAAACCAAGTCCAGGTTTTCCTCCATAGTAACTACTATTCATTTATATCTTTTTGTTTCATTTCATCCATCCTCTCTCCCTTGCTTTTCATATTGAGGGCCTGAAAAGTCGCCAGTATTTTTTATTTCTCAAATGTTTTATTTTTATTGAGAATATACATTATAATGAGCAGATAATAAAAAATCTATGCTTATTTCTCTCTCCACAACTGTAACTCCTTCAGAAGACTGCACAAATGCAAAAAGAATTCAAATCTACATAAGGGCAGAATAGAAAATCTATTTGTTTATTCAAGTCCTTGATTAACAGTGTCTATATTTATGAACTGGTATGAGCTTTTCTATGAAGCTCTAGTATTATTAGATATTCTGTGATGTTAACACAAAGTTTGGGGATATGTGCCAATATTGAACAACTTTAGGCTGTGGTCAAATATTTACTATAAAATTACAAAATAACAAAATTTACTAAGATATGAGTTTAATCTACTTAATAAAAATTATTAAGTTGAAGGCACATTGAAAACTGTAGCATCTTGGTGTTTTGTTTCCATGAATACTGGGCCATCTGCAGCCTATTACTGAGTGTCTATTGAATAGCTGTTATCTGAATAAACATACAAATTATGAATGATATAATACATGTGTACAACAGTTCATGCTGAATTTAAACTAAATATCTAAAGAGAGATCTTATGGCCATTGACAAACTCATTAATGAAGCAGAGACTTATCATTATTTTTTGTCTATAAGAAAGGTGATTGATTGTCAGCTGAAAAGTATTTCATTTAATGTACTCATAAAATTCCATAGCTACTTTACCAAAGAACGACAGGAGGCACACAGAGCTGACAGGTGTGGGGCCTTACTGCTGTCTTCCACTAACTGTGTATCCTTGAACATTTTATTTCTAGCCTTTCTTGGCTCCCCTTGCCCATCTATAAAACCAATATGATTATATCCAACATCCATTCTGCACTAATACTCTGCCATTTGATGATAATAAATGATTATGATGCTGCTCCTGCTGCCAATGACAGTAAAATAACCTAGGGTACACTAACACATCTCATCTTCACAACTACCTATGAGGGTAGCACTCTATTTTCATTTTTACAGAGAAGGTTAAATAACTCGCCTAAAGTCAAATCAATTGTAAGGGGCCCATATCTGGATTCAGGCAATTTGATTTAGACCTTATACTCTTAAGCTTTATACTAAATCAGAATAAATGATAGTGCACTTTGATATAACTATAAACAAAATGCTTGCCAGTGAATTTACTCATATGTTTAATGGAACTCTTCTAATTTAAATATTTAATTCCTCAATAGTTCTCTGTTTTTCTATAATATACTAAAGGGAATTCACAGATATAAAAAAATATATAACCCTTAAAATAACTATGAAAGACATATCATATTTTTGCTCAAATTTCTTTTATAAAAAGCAAAGATCCAGACATTCCTTATTACAAAGGTATGCTGCGGTTAGTGCCTAAAGAACAAAAAAGGATTATATCAGAGAGACATAGGGGCAATTAATGCAGCCAGGACAGAAGCATGGGATATGGAATTCCCATTCTTGTCTGAATTTTTAGTACTCTCAAATCTTTTCTCAAGGTCACATCTCCTTTCTGTCTCAGGTCCTGATACATCAGATTTAAAATATTCAAATGAAAGTCATCAGTTTTTTTCAAAAATATTTTTCCTAACTTTTCTCATTGACAATATGAATATTCACTTTCCTGAACCAGAAATATGGAGGTCTCTTCTTTTCTCTTCTCTCATTCTATGCTAGATGGTCACACAATTAGTATGCTCTCTCTCCAAACAGAATTCAGATCTACTTCTCTTCATTTATGAATCATTTGAAATATACACAAAGTTTTACCTGATTGAGGACTATTTATTATCTACAACTATTTTTTTTTAACCTGAGGCTACAGCCTTGCCAACTGTGATGATTAATATTGACTATCAACTTGACAGGATCTAAAATCCCCTAGTCTGTGCTGTAATTTCTAGATTGTGCTGATTGCCTTGGGAGACTCAGCCTAAATAGAAGCCAAGACTACTCAGACCAGTATACACTGCTCCACCCAGTGTCCTGCCACACCAAGATTTTGTCAGGCTTTTTTCATGGTCATGAGCCAGCATTCTCAAGTGTGGGCCATAGCAAGCCCTTCCTTCAGTTGTTTTTGTCACAGCAATGAGAAAAATTAACTAACAAATGGCACATCGAGCCTCATAATTTATCAAGTTCTTTCCATGTGCCTATGGTTCCTGACATTACAGCCTCCAGAAATACATCTCTGCTCCTCTGAGGAACTCCCCTCCATAAGCACTCCCTTCTCTAAGGAATGTTGCCTTACCAGTCACCTAGGCCTGCCCTTACTTGTACTCTTGTGTTGTTTAATGGTAATAAGTGCATTTTATCTGATGACATTTAGTTCCAGTCTTTGTGCTTTTAACAGTTTTTCTTAATCCCTAAAACAATCTCCTAATAAATATATCCTTATTTATAAGAAGTCCTTGATGTATAAAAAGATTAGAAAAATATATAGCTCAGAAGAGAAGAAGTCCACGTTAATTATTTTCTGACCTAAACTCTCTCACATGCTTACTTTGGTGCTTACTTGTAGTGAGTATCAGCCTGTGAACCATCAGACTACAGAAGATAAGAAGAATGTTTACTTCAATGTGTATGTAATTCAGCCCCAGGGCCTGGCACCCAGTCTAGCCCAGCCTAAACCTTCAACAATGCTTAGGGAACCTGCCCCTGTGTTGTTTGACTCACTAAATAAAATTCTATTTTATTAACTACCATTTAAAAAGAAATGCCAGCTTTATGAATATGACTGATGGGAAAAGAAGATTTGAACAATGTTTATAAGTTTTTAATGCAATTTTTATTGAGTTTTTTGTATCCTTACTCATTAATAAAAAAATAATACTGGCATACTTTATCTCCCAACATTATTCAAATTGAATTGGCTTTTTTCTTTCAATACAATGCTTGGAGTAAATTACTAATTTCTTTTCTTCCAAGAAGGCCCATCTATTTTTCACACAATGATGTAAGTCTATTTTATAAAATATATAAAGACATAAGTTTACATATGTTTACATAATCACATTTCTTGGTTCTTCAAAAAGTGTGTTGTGGATGTCAACAAGACTGAGACTCTGTTTACCTTCAAGCCTAACAACCCGAGTTTAGTACCTGGGACATATGGTGGAGAGAACTGAATTCTGTAAGCTTCCTTCTGACCTTGCTACTATGTTGATGTACATGATGAGATATGACCAAATAGCAGATAGTTAGAAAAATGAGATGCATTTTAATAGCCCTTTTCCTAAAATACATTCTATGATAATCACATCAAAATTAGACAGTAGTCATTTTAAAAAAATAGTTATGAATGTAGAATTTGAAGCTTTATTGACGTAATGATGATTATTATAGTAAGGTCTTTCCATCCTGAGACATGTCCATATTACCATATGGTACTCTGATACACTTTTCCCTGTGAAGAATTTTGTAATGTCATACATGCCTTGACCACTCCGAAATTACTAGTTCACTGAGTCTTAAGATATTTAAATGTTATATTTCAGTCATTATCAATCCCCTCAAAGTCTTCAGCAAACTAACGAGGACACAGTTTTTCACAATCTCAAAATTCCTTCATTGGCAACAAATGCTGTCAGTTATTTCTACTTAATTGAAGGCATGTCTGGGCACCCCACCACCACCATTTTTGGTCTTTTGTGCATCTTAGTCACTGTTCTATTGCTGTGGTGAGACATGACTATGGATACTCTTATAAAAGAAAGCATTTTACTGGGACTTGCTTACACTTTCAGAGAGTTAGTCTATTACCATCAGAACAGAGAGCATGACAGTAAGCATGGGTTCTGGAACAGTGGATGAGAGCTACAATCTGATTCGCATGGACTTTTGATTACTCAAAACCCACCCCAGAGACATACTTCCTCCAACAAGGCCACACTTTGCACTTCTTCTCCACTAGTGCTATATCCTGAACCCTAATAACTAATCATTCAAATATATAGGCCTATAGGAGCCATTCTTATTGAAACCACCACAGTGTGTATGTAAACTTGTGTGGACATAGTCTTATGTGAGGGTGGGTAAGACTTTATGTGTATGTATAGGGCAGAGATTATTCTCAGGTGCTCCTGAGGACAGCTATCCACCTTGTTTTTGGAGACAAGGTCTCTCACTGGGATCTGAGGATTTCCAATTAGGGTTGCCTGGCCGGCCTATGAACTCCTGAAACTCTCCTGTCTCTGCTTCCACAGTGGTGGGATTATGAATGTGTAGTACCATGCCTATCTTATCGTACATGGGTTCTTAGGGTCATCCTTGGTCTTCGTGCTTGCCTGGTAAATACTCTATGGAATATTCTATCTTCTTACACCAGAGGGTCTACTCTTAAAGTCTGAGAAACACATTCTCCAATAGAAAAAGTGTGACCCCTTATAATTGTTTTGCTTGGTCATTCTTTCTAATGACAATGGTAGGTTTGTGGAAAATGTGGCTAGAAAACCTACCAGACAACTCAATAGCACAAAGACTTCTCTGTAAGACAGCCACTGTTCTCCTATATGTATCAGAAGTAATTTATGGAAACTTCTGACTTCTTCACACAAAATACTAAAAAGGACATTGTACTGAAAGAGAGATGTAATAAAATTAATCATTTTTTTCTTTCATTTGGGGCATGTAGTAATAGTATAAAAGGGTATGAATCAGTGATCTTTGGTTATTCTCTTCTGCTATCTTTTGCTTGCCAGTGTATTAAAAATATGAAGATAGAGCCAGAGAGATGGCTTAGCAATCAAGAACATGTGTTGGTCTTGTAGAGGACCAGTGTTCTTTTCCCAGTTCTCAGAGAGGAGAGCTCACAACTGCCAGTTATTCTAGTTCCACAGAATCTACTACCCTCTTTTGGCCTCTATGAGTACCTGCATGTACTTAGTGCACAAACAAATAAGTATAAATAGTATAAAGAGTAAACACGAGAAGAAGAAGAAGAAGAAGAAGAAGAAGAAGAAGAAGAAGAAGAAGAAGAAGAAGAAGAAGAAGAAGAAGAAGAAGTTGTTCATCCTGGTATGATGGCTTCCGTGCTAGGACACCAGAAATCTTCCCTCCCATCTATTGTTTTTGTTTTTTTGGGGTTTTTTTTTGTTTTGTTTTGTTTTGGCTTTGGTTTTTGGTTTTGGTTTTTCGAGACACGGTTTCTCTGTATAGCCCTGGCTGTCCTGGAACTCACTCTGTAGACCAGGCTGACTTCGAACTCAGAAATCCGCCTGCCTCTGCCTCCCAAGTGCTGGGATTAAAGGTGTGTGCCACCACTGCCCGGCTCCATCTATTGCTTTTGTACCAACAATGCCCAAATCAATAATGACAACAGTGAGTGGTACGTTAGTATTCTTAGACAGTACATTGACTTCATAAACTCCTTGAAGATATTTTATGGAAACTCACAACAACACCTCACACACCAAAGCTGCTGTCCTTTATTCTTTCCAGTTTGAAGCTAAGGAAATCGAGAGTGGAATAATTTCCCCAAAGTGGTTATTAAGTAGCCCAGATATTCTAACAACTTTCTTTGCTTTATGAGTATGGCCAATGCTTAGAAGACCTTTTGTTGATTGCTAATACTTTCACAATGCTTTTGTTACCTAGATCTCACAAGGGCCCTTGCTTTGCCCTCTAGGACTGTACTATGCATTCATTCATCATTTAGATTACTTCCATTGTGAGCTGGGGACAGAGCCCCAGACTGGGGATGCAAAGAAGGTATTGTCCTCATTTTTAAGTTTGTCATTGTTGATCTAAGAGAAAAATGTGTATACAATACCTCAATGCCCTGTGATAGATGCTATAATAGCATTTTGCACCAAGTCTTTCAGAAGCATAGCAGAGATTGATTAACTGTATTCAGAGAAGAGAGGAAGAGGATCCAGTGACCTAGCAGCAAAAGTGCATTTGAGTTAGACTTTAAGGACAAATGCATCTAATCTTTTTATTTACAGGATCATCTTTCATATACTTGGATATAGGTACTGTGTATCTTATACTGCATATACTTCTATGACTTTGACTTAACCATTCCCTATGCCCTCAAGATATGTTATGAAGACGAATCTGAAAAACAAGCCCCATATTATAGAAAACAGTTTCAGAAAATAAGTATTGATCTTCTCCAAATATATATGCACATTTGTTACCACCAACTTGCAATTAATCTTGAGAGGGCTGAAGAGTTTTGCTTAATATTCAAACTGCTTATTCCAAACCACCAGAAACAAACATAAAACTGAAGAAACTGTTTAAAAGTGCCTCCTCCATATTTTTTCCTTCATCTTTCTTCTATGCCAGAGGTCAGTAATTTTTTTCTGTATAAGAGCAAAGACCAAATATGTTAAGCTTTAGAGGCCAGATGATCTCTGACAACTACTCCAACTTGACCTTTGTATTCTGAAAATAGTTAAAGACAATGTATAAATTAACAGATGTATTTTAAAAAATGACAACTTGATTACAAAAACATACAGCAGGTTGATAGGGTTCCCAGGCTACATACTGTTGACTTTTCTCTTAAGTTACTTACTTTCTTGGGTCTTCCCCTTTTTCACTGCAAAATGGAAAGTGCATTAGTCTGCAATCAGCATGACTGTCCTCAATCTCCTGCAACATTATCAGTCATATTGTGGTGTGTATGCATATGCATGTGAGTGCACACATGTGGAGGCCTGATGTTGATATCTGGAGTCATCCTTGATTTCTCTTCCAGCTTATTCTTTGATTTAGGATCTCTCTACTGAACCCAGAACTCATCAATATGGCTAGTTCTGTTAGTCAGCTTATTTGGGAATCACTTGTTTCTGCCTTCTGATGCTGGAATTATACTTGACTGCCATACTTACTAGGTGTTTAAGGAGGTCTTGGGCATCTGACCTCTGACACTCACACTTGCATCTTTAACCAAGCAGTCTCCCCAGTGTCATTACTGTCTCTTAATTCTCCCTTTGCAAAGCTACCAGATTTTTTAGGCAAATCGCTTTACTACTCTATCACTGTATTTTTCTGTCAAATCAAGGACATTTAAATTATATCAATAACAATTCTTAAAAGAAAAAGCAGCAAAAAATAACTGTCTTCATAATGTTCTTAAATTATTCCATCACAGAGGAAGTATGTGAGATATAGAAAAAGAATAAATGTAGCTGTTGGTGATACTAATAAAAATTTGCATCTTATCTAAGATGGAGTAGGCTAAGTCTGTCCTTTGTACTTTATGACATGAGTAACATTTTATTCTAAGGAAGATATGAATAAACTTTCCAGAATAATACAGTCACAGACTTAAAAAATTACAGAGGTTTTGGCCAAGGAGAGAACTGAACAAAGGAGGTAAAGTAGAAATTTAATGAGCACAATATTACTTTTAAAATACTAGGAATGAAACACACATTGAACTTAAATAAGATATTGTGAGGCTTAAGACATGTTTTTAAATTTAAGGCCCTGATGGAGTCTTAAGTTTTGTGTCCTTTGAGTCTTCATAGTATCTTCAGTCTGCAAAGTTAAGATTAATGCCAGAAACATCAAAATTGTTGATGCCTTACACTTTTGTGATTTTAGCATTAATATTAATATTAATATTAATATTGTACTGGTCAATCTCCTTGGCCCTGTAAGGTTGGCAAAAATGAGTTACCATTGCCTTTCTACCTGTCCAGCAGAAATTCATAGCAATTCTCTTTACCTAGAATAATCTTGACTAAATCATTTAATATGGGTGGGGGCTGAAGCTAAACTCTCAAATCAGCCATGAAAATGTAGGCTGAATACTAAACAATCATGACCATAGTATTTTCTACAACAATGTCTCTGGTCTCCTTCCTAATTCTAAAAGAAGACCCAGGGAAGCAGGGTGTGATACTTTTAGAACACCTTCCTTTGGGAAATGATTGTTAGCATTCTCCGTTAGCTGTTAGTACACATTTACCTGACTGTTCTGTTAACTGCTCTAGCCAAATGTGAAAGCTTCATGTATATAGCTCATATAATGTCCAGAGGGCAGGGTGTTCCACAGTGAAACAAGCCCAACTGGGAAGGATTTAGAGAACTTAAGATATTTTTCCCACCTTCACTATTCTCATCATAAACACTTCGTTCTTACTAAGGGAAAAAAAATCAGAAAACTTAAAAATCCCCAAGCATTTGTGAATAATTTAAACGACTAAATGGCACAAATAGATTAATATTTTAATGTTCTACATGCCTTTTATCCAGACAGAACTTTGAACATAATAAATGTGGCTTAGGACAGAAGTCCTCAAGATTCAGAGGTTTTCATATTTTTAATGTGTGTAATTAACTTCATCTTTGAAGGTTCCTGAAGGTTATGGAGGACAGAGAATATGCATGCGACTGAAATGGCTCGATTTGTGGGATGCCCTCACCATTCCCTTTAGAGAATACTTTACAGACATTTCAGCAATCTCAAATCAGATTCTCTATGAGGAAGGATACTACAGATAGCAAAAATCCTCTTTTTTCTTTTAATTTTTTTTCTAAGAGTCTATTTTGATCATGTTTCACCTGCCCAAAGGATTTCCAGATTCTCCTGACTTCCCTACCCACCAAACTTCATGATCTTACTTTCTATTTAAACACACAACACATAATCACACACACTCACACAAATTAATCAACCAATTAACTGATTAACAGGAAGCACTCAAAAAATTAAAAATCAGACAAAAATCCAATTTGTTTTGTGTTGGTCAACTATTTCTGGGCATGGGACCTGCCCTGCAGTGTGGTTGATATATCCATTAGAGAAAACTGATTTTCTCATTGCCAACAGATATCAATCGTAAATAATTTCTTGTTTGTGAAGGGAGACTTTGTGTCCACTCAATGCTGGGACTGTATTTGATCTGAAGCTAGGCAGATCTTGTGCACAGTCATAGTCTCTGTGATTTCCTTTGTAAACATCAGTACAGATGTTGCTTCCTTGGAGTCACAAATGACATCTGGCTCTTACAGTCTTTCCACTTATGAGGAAGATCCTCATGATGGACTCTTGATTTCAATCAGCAAGTGATGTTCTTCCATTCCTGCGTCTTCAAATCTTCACTGATTGAATCACAATAATCGCATACAAGTTACTTGTAAGAAAGTAGACACTGGGGAGAAAATTTCCTTGTCCTTAGATAGGAGAAAGGACACTGCGTTCTCTT
Source organism: Mastomys natalensis (assembly GCA_021653895.1). Lineage (NCBI taxonomy): Eukaryota > Metazoa > Chordata > Mammalia > Rodentia > Muridae > Mastomys > Mastomys natalensis. The sequence goes on from JAJTUV010000704.1 coordinate 1,456,154, forward strand.
GTGGAGAAGATGAAGGAATTTACAGGCCCTGAAAACACCCATACATCTCTTGCTTCTTCAGTAGCAAATGAGGATCCTGCACCTCTATGGACTATTCCCTTCTAGAAGTTCAAGTTTCTCATATGCTCTGGCTGGGAGAAACAGCCTCCTTCCCACACATGGGTACTGATAACCCATTAGTTTAAGAAAAAAAAAAATCAATCTGAAAGGGAAAGTGACCTCAAGTTTAAAAACATTTAAAGGCTCCTTATATTTTCCTAAAAGCACAGGACGTATGTTTTACATATACAAGAACCCAACAAATCCACAGAAGCATAAGATATTCTATGGTACACAGTTCATAACAAAAACAGGCCAGAAGCTATTGAGATGGCATAACGAGATGCTGGTGCTAAAACACACAAAAATAGCATCTCTACACACATTGTATTCTTAAGGGAAATGGAGGTTAATAGATCCAGATTGTTTCTTATTATTAATTTACATTTTCTGTGCAGGAGTGTTTTATCCATGTGTATGTTGTATACAGAATGCATCCATGATGCCAGCATAAATCAGCAGAGAATATCAGATCACCTGGATTCATGGATGGCCATGAATCAATCATCTTTAACTGCTGAAGCATCTCTTCAGCCCTTGTGCCCCTACTGTCTTTGATACCAAGCCCTTTCTCTTTATTTCCTGCTCAATACCCCTTCTCCTTTCACCCATCTTTCTTCCTGATCAGATATACTCAAATGCCAACAACCAAGATGGCTGTCACACATGTAATCCCAGGATGCAGGGAGAGGCTGAGGCAGAAGGAAAGACAAATCTGGGTTACATGGCAAGAAATTATCACAAAAGGACAAAACATTCAATTAATTCTGGTCATCCAGAGACATACCACTCTGAGCCTAATCCTATAGACTAGTGTGAGTCTATATGAATCTGTGTAGGGGTATGTGCATGTGAGTGTAGAGGTGGTCTTTGGATGCTCTGGAGTTGGAGTTGCAGGTGGTTGGGAGCCTGGGTCCTCTGGAAGAGTGGCACATGATTTTAATTCAGCCTGATCCTGTGCCTTTAATATTCTTCCTAAAATATGCTAATAAATTCTTGAAGTACCAAGCTTACTTCTCATAGATTCTAAAATGTCTTGCATATAGTAGTCAAAATCAGCAGTCAAATTTGCCAACAGGGTCTTATCTGCAAAGCAAACGAACCAATAAAAGCATATCAAAGAAGATAGGAGAAGAGTAAAACTACAAATGTAGCAAGAGCATGTAAGAAAATAAATGTGTAAGCACAAAATGGCCTGGTCTGCCTCAACACTCGAAGGGAAACAGCCTGCTGAAGTTTTATTTGTTCTCCAGACATGTGAGGTCATTGGTTTATTTAGAAGTGCCCAGGAGTTACTTCTTGCCAAGTTAAGTCTAAAGTGCTTAGTGCTCTGAAACAAACTGCTCTGAGACACGTCAAAGGCCTGGGTGAAAGTCCCTAATTGAATCTAAAGATCCCAGCTGGGCTTCGAGAAACAGGCTTCTAAACTGATTTGACTTCAAAACTGCTCTGTCTTTCTGCTTTCAACCAACATTTGCAATGGAAAGGCTTTGTACCTGGGTTCTGCTAAATAACATCTGAGCAAGGCAAGTCATGCTACAGTTCAGGAATTACCGGTAGGTGATATGATTCTTCCTTTCTAGCCGTGATCAGAGACCTTGCTCTTCAGCTGGCAAGCCCACCTGTCTCAACTGTTCAAAAACTAAAAGAGGCTTGCACAGGATGAGCCTCCCTGATTTTTTTGTGTAGCTTTATTTGGTGGTCACTGGTCAGCTAAGATCATTGAGAAGTGCAGTCCTGCACTACCCACCACCCTAATACCTCCTCTGACTGAATTTTTATTACAGGGAGGGGATCTCAACTCCAGACAGGCATTTAACAGACACTTGACACTGACAGTCGTGAAAAGTTTGTTTATATCCCAAGTTCCACCATTCTTTGGTTGGTGGTTTATTTGCTGGGAAATCTTCGAGGTCTGATTGGTTGATATTGTTGTTCTTCCTATTGGTTGCAATCCCCTTCAGCTCCTTCAGTCCTTCCCCTATCTCTTCCATTGGGGTCCCCACCTTTTTATAAGCTTAGAAACTCTGGTCCTTAAATATCTCAGGTTACTGGGATTCATAGAAAGATGTCCAGATCATCACTTGCTTTTCTAAACAAGCTCCATACCAAGGTCAACCACATAGCAGAGAAAACACTCACGTATAGCAAAGCAAGGAGAATTACAACTTGACTGTAAATTTCAAATTATTTCCTCAAACTGACACACCTGAAATTATTCCCCTAAGGTATTCTTCTTAAGCAGAGTAGCTGTATTTTTTCCCCTAAATTGTTTGCCTTTTTTTTTTTTTGTAAAATTAACTGACAAGTAATGAAATCTATTATTGCTACACACACAAGGCTGTCTTTAATAAATAGGAAATAACAGAGGATTAGAAACATTTTAATAATCATGTTTAAAAGGCTCCTTGTTTTATGTTTTTGTTTTTTATTTTTGCTGTTGTTTTTTGTTTCCTTCTCATTTAACATATTTTCCTTGGAATGCTTCTCAGTGGAGAATTTACTTTTTACCCCAATGAGTCTACAGCATGTCATACACTGACATGATCACTGTAGATCCGGGGTGACACCAAATTGCTCACACTCACTTGTGACTGGAAGCATCCAAAACTGATACATACTGATGAATTATACTTCCCACAGTGAGTTAAGAGGATAACAAATCTTGGTCAGTAGTATCTAAATTGAAGGAGGAGTGGAGTTGAACTCTCTGTAAACATCTCACTTAGTGGGATGGAATTTTTGCAAAAGCTGTTTATAAATAATATGAATGAGTTAATGTTGGTCCCTGTGTTCTCAATGCAATTTCAACCTACTCAATTCACACACATTCTTGCTCATGGTTTTCAAAAATTTCTGGCAGTAAAACCTTAAATTTACAACCACTGTAATTTAGGGAGAAAGGATATATTCAGGAACACACATAGCAAAATCCTCCCATGCACCATAAATTATTAAAGAATTCCCTTAAAACCTTAGCACAAGACCTTCTGTTTATTGGCCTGGTACAGGTAGGTGACTGGCGTGCTATAATGAAACATAAAGCAGTAATGAATTCCATTATATTTTCCAATTGCTTTGAAAAAACATGCCATTGATCACACAGCACTAGAGAGATGCTCCAAGTACAGGAAAACCCTCACTGTCACTGTCTTTCTAAAAGGTCTATGGCAATGTCCACTTCAATATAAATATAATATCAACAAATAGAGGTTTAAAGATTTTTCTTACAATTGAATATAAATACCTAAGGTTATATGTACAAAATTGTTATTGCAAGTAGTGACACAAAAGTGAAAATGACTAGACTATTCATTAATAGAATAATAGTTAAATAAAATACAGCACATGTAATCTTACACAGCTTCCAGAACGAATGAATTTGGTCTATGGATACCGACATTAGGGGAATATCAACAATCATATATCATATAAAAATGTATTTATACTACAAAAACAAAAAGAAAACAATCAATCAAACAAACAAAAAACAGTGCAGTGGAAACTTTCTGGAACCTATAAAGGTGACGTTATTCAGGACTTCTAGTAATGGAGGACAGGAGCCTGAGCTGGCCATCTTGTTTACTCAGCCACATCTTCTAGTGATGGGACTTAGACACCAACTCAATCACCAAATCGTCAACCCACAACCTATCTTGCCTAAAAGATGTGCTGGGGCAATGATGGGTCAGAGCTTGTGAGAGTGGCCAACCAATGATTGGTCTAACTTGAGGCCTACTCCCCAGAAAGAATCCAAGCTTGGCCTTGCCTGAATTTCCAGGATCTGGAAGCTAGAAGACCCAGAGACCTAGGGTAGAACCAAACACAAGTAGAAAAAAAAAGTCAATAAAATTATTCCTAATGATATTTGGCTATACTCATAGATCAGTACCTAGCACAACAGTCATCAAAGAGGCTTCCTCTGACAGCTGATGAGAGCAGATGCAGAGACCCACAGCCAAATATTAGGCAGGGCTTACGGAACCCTGCAGACGAGGGGAGGAAGGATTGTAAGAGCCAAAGGGTTGAGGACACCAAGAGTAAATGGCCCATAGAATCAGCTAAGCAGGGTTCATAGTGGCTCAGAGAGGCTGAACTGGCAATCAGGGAGACTGCATGGGACTGTTCTAGGATCACTGCATGTATGTTACAGTTGTGTACTTTGGTGTCCTTGTGGGACTCTTAACAATGGGAGTTGGTCTATCTCTAATACTTTTGCCTGCTCTTGGGAACTTTGTCTTCCTACTGGCTTGTCCAGTCATGATATGAGGGTTTGTGCCTGGTCTTTTTGATTCTCGTTATGCCATATTTGGTTGATATTCCTGGGAGGTCTGGTCTTTTCTGAAGTGAAATGGAGGAGCAGTAGGAGGAGTAGAGAGAGGGTAGACTGCAATTGGGATGTATTGTATGAGGGAAGAATAAATAAAATGAAAAAAGTATCCATATTAGTTTGAATTCCTGCAATGCAAGTTACAGAGTATGTGTATAGAAGTCTAGTTTAGACATGAAGGAAGAGAAGGGGGGAGAGAGAGAGAATGAAAGAAAAAATGGAGTGGGTGAAAGAAGGAGAGATGTAACAAGAAAAGTAGAGAAGAGAAAGAGGGAGTAACCACCTGAGAAAACATAGATCTATGTATGCACTGACCTTTCTAGAAACATTTAGGAGAAGCATCATATTGCAGATGATTATTTCAACGATAGTTACAGATAGGAACTAGGGATACCAAGCAGAAGGAGACAGAATAAACCTTTTCTTAAACTTAATTTATACTATAGACGTTTTCACTTTTCTGAGACTGGCTCTCACTCTACAGCCAGGCTGCACTGGAACTCACCATGTAGCCCAGGCTAGTCTCAAGTTTGAAAAGATTCTCCTGCTTCATTTTCTCAAATGCAGCAATTACAAGAATGAACCTCCATGCCTGGCTTTATACTGTAGAGCTCTTTAGGGTTTAATATACAGAAAATGGATTCCTGTTATTGTCTACTTTTGTTTAAGAAATAATACAGAAGATACTGAAGATTACAACCGTCTCACTACTTGAGAAAAAATGATCTCTATGAAGATGTGAGCTGGAAAAGGGGACCTTGGGAGCCCATTTATGCTGAGAGAACATTGCTGGCTATGGTAGACATGAAGAAGTTCTTTCCCACCCTGCAGAAATGCAGAATTGTATATGTATCAGAAGGCCGAGAAGGCATAAACATGGATTGCACAGTTTCCATCTAAAAAAATGAAATTTATACATGATTAAGACTGGTACTAAAAGATGAGAAGACAAATAAATAACATATCATTCCTGGCTTAGACTAAGGGGTCTAATAATGTAAGACCTGATGTCTTTTGTTTCTTGTGACTATTCAACATCTCTTTTCTAATGTGTGTTCTCATTCATGTGACAGTAAAACCCTATATTTTTCAGAGGTCAGGTCTCTTTAGGTCCAAAACCCATTTTGCTGCCCACTTGGGGCCTGACATATATTCATTAAATGCATCCAGACTCAAATAAAAGATAAATTAAGAGAGACAATAATTCATATAATGGAAAGATTCTTTAGATAAATGAAGGACAATCATAGAATAATTTTGAATAGTTAATGAATTATCTATAATATTACACTATATATATGTATAAAACTTCTAGATAGACATCAACAGAAACATCAATGAAGATGTGATGTACATTAGAAATATAAACTGTGCCCAGAATGTCGAAGATAAAAAAATAAAAATAAAAACAGTGAAATGCTCCATGGCAGAGCATGTACCACCCAGAAAAACATCACTTAAAGTTTCTTTTAAAAAAAGATTTTTAATATTTTCACCCCAAGTAAACAACCAATGCACAACAGGATGAATAGTATGATCTAAGTATATCAATCTTAAACTATCACACTGTACCTCATACATGTGTCGTCATCGAATGTCGATTAAAATCATTATGTTCAGCTAGAAATCAACACCCATATTTTAAGCATTAGAAGACATTCTCATTGTTCCCACTCACTCAGTGGAACCATCCAAGCTGGAGACTATGTTAGCATACATGCATTATTTCCTTCTGTGGTCTGCCTAGTCACAGCCTCTCTCCATCTTTCCTTGTCCTCAGAAAGAGTCCTTGGCAAAGCATGATGGGAGTCTTCTCTATTGCCCTGCTTTTATTTGAGTTCATCAAGAAAACGGCTAATGAGAAGCACTGGAAGAAGAGTACCAGGAAACAAACCCTTTCTCCCGCTAGCTAGCACTCAGTTCTCTCAAGGCAAAGCCTCAGCTAAAGCTCTTTTCTCAGCACTTTTGCCCCTCAGACCTCCAAGTGGTAACAGCTCTTGCTGTTGGCGGCCAGGACAATGTCGCCATTTCTGCTCTGCTTTAGCCCTACTCATATTCTTATAAACAATCCCCTTGTAACACTCTTTACAATTATGCCAGTTGGGTGTCATCAATTTCCTTCTGGAATCCTGACCTACACATTCATTGGCAGAGAATCTATTAAGAGCCAGAGAACATGTAAAAATAAATTAGAAATTGATTATGCTCTCAGAACAACTTACAATCTGGTGGAAGAGATAACTGCGGTTCATCAGACATCATTGGTTGACTAATGTCTGCTAAGATATAATTGAGAAGGAGTAGTCTTGTCACACAAAGGCAGGGTTAAGGGGCGGGAGGAGAAAATTCTATAAGATGACTTGGTTTATATATACTGCTCTGTAGTAATTTGTTTATATATGAGAAATGATTTTCAAAAACATTTTTAACGTAATTGCTAAAATGTCTACCTTGCTGCAATTTATGTCAAAAAAGTGTGGTATTGGAAAGAAGAATTAAAGATTATTATGTACCCACAGACCTAATAATTATTTCATATACATTCAGGTTATAGAAAAATTTCTTGTTTTTCTTCTAAATTTCTATGTACAAACCATACAGAGAGAAAAATGTTCTCCTGTGCAATATTTCAAGCTAATTTTAGTGGAACCATTAAACATATTTTAACCATTTGATAATGATAAACCAGATTTGAGCAATAATTTCACTATAACAATGGCTGGGTTTTACCAATAGGCATTAATGTAAAATGGATACTATACCATTCTGTTTATTAAATTTCAGGGTCTATTCAATCAACTGGAAAAGGTAGCACTTTTACACAAACAATTAAATTTTGATTTTTCAAATGTCAAATATATTAGCCAATGTACAATGCACACTTTTCTCTTTATCCTGTGTTTTAAATCATAAATGGTGTAGAATGTGATTTTTTTTACTGCCATCTATAAAGAGAAATAACTTCTGTGAGTAAATGACTCCACATGCCCATCATCTATGACACAGGCACCTGTTTTTAATGGAGATTTCCAGTGTTAAAAACCCAAATCAGCCCTTAGATCTCATTCAGACAAATGGCTCTTTTAAGTTTTATGCTTTTGCAGCTGAACCAAGTTCAGTTCTTAGAACCGAACCTTCAGGTAGTTAACAACCCTCTGTAACTTCAGTTCCAGGGTATCTAATGCCTTCTTTTGGCCTCTCAGCCATTGCATGAATGAAGTGCATAGATGTATATGCAGATAAAATAACTGTAGATATAAACGTTTTTTAAAAACGGATCTTGTTTATATATAAACAACATACAAGATAATAAAAGCAACTAGCACTCACCCTCAAAGTGTATAATAGGAAATCTCTGTGTGGAAATTAAAGATAGATTACAAAGTAGGGCCACTTTTCTATAGATACATATTTTTAGATAACTAGTGAGGCTTTCTACAATTGCTTGTTTAGTTATAATTGCTAATTTAACAGATATTTTCACATAAGTATCTTCATGCTTGATTCAGAACTTCCTGGTTTTTTTTTTTTTAATCATAATAGATGTGTCATTCTCACTACATTTCAATGCAATTTGATGTCACTTCTAAAATATATTGTGAATTATCAATTAATTTAAATTGTATTTCTGGAAGCCCTCTTTGTTTTTAGGATGCAGGCTTTAAGGGAAATCTCAGTTTTAGTCAAGACTTCCTTAGAACAAGCTGGATGGTATCTAAACTAGGCCAAGGAAAGGAGCTTAAATATTTGCATTTGTTATTCTGAAAGTCAATAAGTGGATTGTCTAATTGTCTAAGAACAGATGTAAAATCTGAATTTTGCCTGTCTCAATGGCATGGCTTTCAAAAGGGCACAAATATAAGTAAGTCTCAGTTAAAATAAGCATTATGTCAATATTTCTGAATTCATAAAGTCCACGTAAAGCTTTGAACTATACAGCCTCAAGTGATAGATTAGCAGCATAGACATACATTAAAGCACTTAGCATGAAAACTACCCACTGTAAAATGGGGCAGAAACACATTAAACATTTTTATCAACCTCAAGTCCAAATGGATTACAATTTAGAACATATGCATAATCAGTTATGCAAAATGGACTCAACGATTTCTCCAATAATTTCCTACTATTTGGGGAATAGTTTATTCTTATATTTTTGAATATGTTAAACGTGGAGAATATAAAGAAAATATTTCAATAATTTATTTTTGTTTGTTTGGCTAGAATAGCAAATCATGAAACCTTCACAGAACCTAATTAGCTCCTCTACACTAGGATTCCAAGTCTCTTGGATGCAGGATGGGCTGACCAGATGGTGCAGTGTAACATAATGCATTTGAAATAGAGGCTGGAGTTCAGGTCTGCAGGCCACAGGACGACAAGGGCAGACTGCTCTGTGAAAGTGATACATTCAACTCGATGGCCCTGGGCTGGCAATCGCTGCTCTACTCTTTGCCAAAGGGCAAGTTAAAGCTATCTTCCTGAAGCCTCAGGCTCTACTAGGTACATGACTATAGACTCTGCTTTTAACCTCTTGAGGACCTGAGGAGTCTCATGGTCATGAGAGACCATGAAAATACAAAACATGTGAGGAAGTAGAAATCTGTCTCCAAATTATCTGTATTTGGCTAGGCCAAAAGTTAGGCCTATCCTCTAAAATGCATTGTATACAAGGGCATCTTCTCAGAAATCTTTTGTTTTTAATTAATGAGACTGACTGGTTCGCAATCTGCCTTATGACTATGCCTGATGGAACTTAATGGAAGGAAAGCTTAATTGCAGAAAAGCAATGGAAGGAATTCATTAGAGAAGGCTTGAAACCTGAAAATTATAGGCAAAGCCAGCTACCCAAATGGAAATTGAGCCATTTAAGATGTCTTAATTAGATTTAAAACCAGAGCTTAGAGAAACGAAATTAGCTCTATCGAATCAGATTTTTAAAAAATCTTAGATAAAATGCATAGCTATTATTGGATGACTGAAGGTAGTCAGGAAGGTTTTGTACTGATAGTTCTAAACCCAGCCTTTACAAAGAGTTACAGCAAAAAGAAAAGGGGAGGGGGGCCGGTGTTAGCAGGACCTTTTAATAGTATTGCTTTTATTCCTAACCTTACAGGAGAACAACTGCTCTCCTGCCAAGTGTCTTAAAGAAATGCAGAAAGAGATAAGCAAGGAGAAGATTAATTTCAGTTTTGTTGGAAGGGGAAAATAAAACAAAACAAAGACTCCCATGTATTTTTCATCAGAGAGTTAGAAATTTACATGAAACGGTTGTGATTCAGGTGATGATAACACTGTTAAGGAGAGAGCCAGTCACGCAGTCAGTGCACCATTGTATTTACAAGATAAGAATGAGGTTTAGAGCTAAGAATATAGGGAAGGGAGGAAGAGTAAAGTACCTTAGGGAAGCCTGCCTCCCATCAGTTGTAAGTACTTGGCATGATGCCTCTGACACAGTGCTGATTCTGTATCTTAGAATACCATGCACAAGATCTTTTGCAATTGTCTAATAGAATCAAGATGAATGAACAGGAAACAAAAATAAGGACTCAAAGTAGAAATTATACACTGCAACAAGCACTGTGAAAAAGTCTAAAGCCACTAGAAATGTCAGCAGGGACAGGAGATTTGGAGAGGGGCTTGTGAGAAAGTGACATCTAAGCTGAGACCTGAAGCTGGAAGAAGGAGCAGCTAGCTACTCACATAGCAAGGAAAGAATTTCCCAGGCTGAGGGATCATGTATGTATGTGGCCCGATCAAGGAAGATGGCTCAGGTAGGGTGATGGACAGGCAAGGGACAGCAGGAGAAGAAGGGAAAAGAGATGCCAAGGGTAAGAGAAGAAGGAGTACATTAGCACAGCAAAGCAAGAGAGAACAGATGCTATGGAAAGCTTGGGCAGGTGAGAGGAGAGCTTCCAGAAGTCAGTTCTGTCCTGCCACCATGGATCAAACGCTGGTGGTCACAGGAAGCACTGTTGCCTGTGGAGACATCTTGCCAGTCATAGACAGATATTTTTAAAAGATCACTCTCACTATGGAGACAAGCTGTGGAAAGCGAAGCCCCTGGATTCCCAGTACTTGGTGGGTGCTGTATTCATTAAGTATTCACACTGGGAAACAATTTTTTTTTTTTTTTTTAGGCATCCTTTACTTGCCAGTTTCACTGAGCAAGAAAGAAATGCAAAGATCAATACGGCATAGAGTTTGCTTTCAAGAAATGTAACAAATTAGGAAATAAATATGATTTATCAGTAGCAAATATTTGTTTGTAGGTGTGTATAACATGCTAAATAAAGGAGATGACAGGGAAACTTCACAAGATTAACACTGAAATTGGCCTTGCAAAGACATAACAAGAAAAATATTCCAGGCAGCAGCAATAAAAACAAGATTGCAGGAGCAGAAGCCTGTGGAATGGAAGAGAAACAAAAGAAGCAAGGTGACTCCTATACTGGAGTGGAAAGAGGAGACCAGGAAAGGCGGTTGTGATAAACGGGATGGGGCACGCTATGAGCTAAGTCCTTAAACTTAGTCCTATGGACAGGAAGTTTGTTGGAAAGTTATGGTTCCATTACATGCTGACTGAAGACACCTAAGAGTCCCTGTGCTTAGACAATTAAAACAAACACCCCAGAAAGAGAGGCCATGGAAACCATGGGTACCATCTTTTTTTTCTATTTCCTCTCTTTGTCTGGGAAGTAGACAGCCTTTTGGTCTCTCGATTCCCAACATCTAGGAAGTATTTGAAACATGTCTTTTAACTACAGTCTCTCAGTCTGAGAGCTAGGAGAAATTCAAGTTGAATTAATACAACTTTATATTCAATTCTGAGAAAGGTAATGGGTGAACGAAAATACATGTTGATGTTTTTGTTTCTGTTATCTTTGGAAAGAATTTTGAAAATATCAGTGTCAAGTTGAAAAATACCACTTTTCAGTTTCTGACTTAATTTTAAGGTGTTCAGTCACAAGTATTTAAAAAAATCCCCCAGGTAGAGCACTGCCTGCCTGGTAATGTCTTAGGGACCTTGGCATAATATCACTTTTAACCTTTTTCAAATTACTGCATTTTCTCAGCTAATTTCTTCTTGCTTTCCTCTTTCTATGAGGGTCTTGTTGCTGTTGTTGTTAATATATTTTCTTTATTTCCATGGTAATTTCTTCTCGGCCCTATCTCTATAGAGCACACTAGAGCTTGACACAATGGATAAATACTTTATTCTAAACTGCTGTCTCCCTTCATGAGTCCCGTCATGTTTCTATGTTCTGAGTAATAATTCCCTCTAATATTCATGTTAAAATATAATGACTAGTAGAATAATGTTAGCCCATGGCACACTGATGAGATGAGATGGCTGGGTTATGGGGACAGGGCTCTATTATCATGTGAGGGGCATGATTTTTGTAACAGAGACCTTAGGAAGCTGCCTTACCCTTTTTCCATCACGTGATCATACAGTGATACAGTGCTATCTACGAATAGCAATAGGCAACTTCTGTCTGCTGGCAGCTTAATTTAAGACGTCCCTGCCATAGTAACTGTGAGGAATACCTTTTGTTGTCTATAGACCACCGAGGTTTTAGTATTCTATCATAGTGGCCTGAACAGATGCACATTGCCCTGGGTGAGCTTTCTACTAATTAATACCATGACGAAGTGATTTGTGATCATAGCTTCACCTGCTAGTAATACAGTCCTGATCTTAAAAATGCAATCCTCTACCCTAATCATTTAGCCTCAAGAAATATGAACACCCAAATAGCAAAATGATTTGTCCCGGATAATGGAGGCAGTTATTTCTTAGAACAGTGTGCATCTGAAGCCATCATCACCACCCTCCGGGTTTGGCTTCACAGCTTCTCTCAAACTTTGATTTTATCCCTTTGATAAGAATATTTCCTTCAGTTCTCTAGAAAATTTTACACATCCTTTCCTTTTTCTTGGAAATAACTAAGCACACAGCAATTTGCAAAACCTTAGCTGTTGTTCAACCCCTGGTAACCAAAATTAATAGTTCTGTTACTGACTCAGTGTCTCTAGTTACCATCTGAAAAAATCAAATCTGACAATTAAAATTGCTGAGTGGCCAAGTTCTGCTAGTCTTTGACATTTACATCCTCAGCTTCACCACTGTTCCAACTGGAGCTGAACAACTCAGCCTAGTGTCTAGACCTAAAGTCCAGTGTCTTCCCAGTGCCCCCTTTATTCAATCCTTTATCTTTATAAAGGTTAAAAAAAAAAACAGACAAAAAAAAACCCTTAAATGAATTACACCTGCAATCACTACATTACTCTGTCATTTGCAACACGGGTAACAAAATAGGTCATGTGTCATCGATATTGAAGAAATGTTTGCTGAATTATAACTATTTTTAAACAAACTATACCCAGTCTGATAAGTTAAATTTACAGGATTATATGATTAAAATTTAGGAAATCTTAAGACATACACAATAGGAAGATTTATTGAAAACCTCTTTAAAATACACAAATGGATAGAGAAAAGCTGTAGGATTATTCACACAGAGAAACCATTTTCATGCTTTCATTTTATGATCTGTTTTAAATATATTTACTTTAACCTGAGTGTAATATATACTTATTTGGGGGGAAAAAGTAATTTTAAAAAGCATGAAAACGATATGCAGATTCAACACACTGGCAAACAAAACACAGCTAGTTGACAAAGTGATTCTAAGGTTTGTCTGAAGAAGGAAAGGAACCAGAACAAGTCAATGCTGAAAGAGAAGAAAGGCAAAGGGCTAACACTGCCTTACTTCATGACTTACTGTAGGACGGCAGTCATCAAGATGGCATAGTATTGACAAAATCAGATAAATTAATCAATAAGGCAGAACAGATAGACCACACCATAAATAGCCCCACACATAAATAGTTAACTGGTCTTTGACAAAGGAAATTAACTCAGTGGAGAAAGGACAGTCTTCTTTAAAATGGTGGTGCAGGGTTGAGGGCAGAGACATTAAACAAAATGGTTCTAGGGCAATGAGGCATCCTTGTGAACAATTTGAGTTGAGACTCATTTGTTAAGCCCTTCTCAGAAAGTAACTCAATATTATACAATCCTAAAAAGTAATAGAAGACAATATAAATAACCTTGGAAATGAAAACTAGTTTTAGAAAACAAAACATCAGTGCTGCCATTGAAAAAAGAAATAAGTTGGAATTTATTAAAATTTAAAACTTCTCTATAAATTAATGTCGAGAATGGAAACATGAATCACATACTGGGAGAAGTATTTAAAAAGAAATATCTGATAAATATTATTTTCTAGAAAATACAAAGAAGCTATTAACTTTCTATATTAAGAAAAAAATCACCTGCTTAAAAATAAGCAACTCCCCCCAAAAAACAAAAACAACAAACAAACAAACAAACAAACAAAAACCCCCAGAAACCTCATCAATAAAAAAATCAATTAATCAGGCAACATATGCAGTGGTTTTGTCACCTTGACAGAAGCTAGTGCCATCTGAGAAGAGGGTGCCTTGGTTGAGAACATAAGATCAGCTTGTAGGCAAGCCTAGAGGGCATTTTTTAAATTAGTGACTTGGTAGGCCTACAGTGGCCAGAGTGTTGTAAGAAAGCTGTCTTTTCCCATGACCTCTGAATCAGTTCCTGACTCTAGGTTCAGGCCCTGCTTGAGTTCCTGTCGGGACTTCCTCTGATGATAAAATATGAAAGTGTAAACAAAATAAACCCTTCCTTTTTTAATTCATCTCAGCCACACTAACCTTAACTAATACAGAAATTGGATATTGGGGTATTGATGTGATAGACATAACTGAGTTGTTTTGGGGAGGATTGCAGAAGGACTTTGCAACATTGGACTAGAAAAGTCATTGAGTGTTGTAAGCTCAAGTGGCTTTTCTGTTGAAGCATAGAAGATAATGCTGAGAACAGACACAAGATAGGTGCCTGGCTTGTGAATTTCAGAGGAAAATTTAAAGACTCTACTGAGGCCATTTGTTAATTTTTAATGAAGAATCTGATCAGCTGGGGCTGAAGAACCAGTTGTGATTAACAAGAAACTAGCACCACTAAAGGGAAATTTTTGCTTTACTGGGACAATTGCTCCTTGTTATCTGGGAATTAGAAATCAGTTACGATTAAGCATCCAACATCACTAATGGAATCTTTTTGGAAGTGTTTCTTCAGAGTCAATACATAGAAGGTGTGTTTCAGGGCTTTTCAAGGTATACCTCATGCTAGCAGCTGAATTTCGTAATCTGTAAGAATCTCCCTGATAGTACTGGTTTTGAAGGCATGAAGACATCACAGGAAGTAGCTGAGGACTGGCTGAGAAAGTCATTAAGCACTACTCCTTCACAGCCTCTGCATCAGCTCCTGACCTCAGGTTCCTGCCCTTTTTTGCTTTTTTTACCCTGAATTGCTTTGATGATGAACTATGGAAGTGTAAGCAAATTGAACCCTTTCCTGGCCAAGTTGCTTTAGGTTATGGTGTTTTATCACAGCAATAACAATTCTAACTAAGACAGGACTCAACATTATATGTCATTAAAGAAGTGCTGAATACAACCAATGAGCTCCAATTGCACACCTATTTGAATGGCCACGACTCAAAATACTAAAGGTCTCAAACTCTACTAAGGGTATCTAACATGAAATCTAACATAGCATATTCATTTTAAGAGACAGTTTGTTATTTTCTTACAAAACTAAACACAGTACTTAAATTATATCATCTAAAAGCTGTGCTCTTTTTATTTACTAACTAAACTAAAACATAAGTCCACATTAAGACTGCATACAACATTATGTGGCTTTCTTCACAATTATTAAAACCTGCAAGTAACTAAGATGTCCATAAATAAGAACACCTAGAATATCCAGACAATGAATACTATTTAGCATTCAAATATCAAATCATGAAAATGAATATAGAAATGTCAAATGTGTACTACCAAGTAAACCATCTGAAAAGGCTGCACAGCATATGACTGTAACTGTGACTTTCTGGAAAGGGAAAAAATCTATTGAGACAGCTAAAAGATTGGCAGTTTTGGGGTATTGAGGGAGACACTGGGCTAAATAAGAAAAGCACAGAGGGTGTTTAGGTCAACGAAACTATTCTGTGTGATATTTCATTGAGGGATACATTGTGTGCATGTTTTAGACCTATAGAATGCACAGCACCAAGACGAACCCTAATGTTCATTGTGACTTTGACAAATAATGATGTATAGCTGTGCAATCAACTGTCTAATTCTAGTATAGACTCTGAAGAGTGGGTGTGTATAAACAGATGAGGAGAGACAGTATGTAAAACCTCTGTATTTACTGTTCAATGCTGTAAGTTTAATGAAGGTTATTAGCTGAAAAATATCTTACTGTTTATCTGACCTCTTGGTGAGAAAAAAAAAAGAAATCTCAAAGGTAAAACAACCAAGAGATTTGAGTATGCTAACATGTATGCATATGACATTAAAATCAAGCTACAATGTACAAAAAAATTTTCTCCAAATGTCTCTTATAATCTGTTAAAATACTTTTTATAATTGAAAGAAAAGAGTTCTAATTTTTTTTTGTTAGACAAAGTAAACAACTTGAAAGTTTATTTGGGTACAAAGTCAGGGCAGATAAATCAAGGTCTAACCCCACTGAGTATGCGACAATCCTGGCTTGCTGTGGACAATAGTTTTTACGATACTGACATCCTTATGGAAACTAGAAGTTTAACATCCTTGAGGAGTTCAGCAAGTTCCATATGCTCTACAGAGAAGCTTGCCTTTCTCAGTCCAGAAACTCAACAGGCTCTGGAGGCACATGTTGTAAGGTTTTGGGTGAAGCACAGGTGGGCTCTACCCCTTAAGATACTCAAGCCCATAAAACTCTTTAAGTTAAAAAATATTGAGTCCTTGCCTGTTGCAAGGAGTTCTAATTTTTAAAGGTTCAGGAAAGAAAAAGTGATAGATGATACAAGTCACTTAATAAGCATGTAAAGACATGCTCTAATTGTAACCAAACAGAAATGTAAATTAAAGCAATTTAATTTATTAAATTAATAAGTAACTGAAATAAGTGATAGAAATTTGTAAGATGGGTGTTCAAACACACTGGCTTTGAGATTATATGGCAATAAACATTTGCAGAAAACTGTTTTAATGGTAGAGCAAGATGCATAATGAGTCTTAAAAAATGTTCTCATATTTAACCCATCAATTCAATATCTAGAAATCTGATCCAGAATTACATATATACATAAGAACTTCTATAGTTACATCATATCAGTATTTATATATGTTAGGAATATAAAATTATAATATATACATAAGCAGTTCAATAGTTTCTAGTAGCCAGTCTTAAGATGGTCAAAGGACAATATTCAGAAGAATATCTTAGGGTAAAGAAAACACTAACAGAAATTAAAATATAATCATTAGTATAGAAGACATAGAAATAGAACTATTGAATGATAGAAATATGCAAAGATTGAAAGAGAAGCAATAGGAAAACTCATAGAGTCAGGTATTACAATGCCTATTAACAGATTTAGGAAAAATATGTATCTGCTATAACAAATTGGAAATTTTAAGAAAAGTAAAACACAAGCATTTATGCTCAATAGTCAGAAAGTATAAAACAAAAGATTGATGGATATGTATGGTAAAAGAGATAACAAAATAAACATAAAAGATAAATGGCAATGCAAAAATATATTTGCAAACAAAGACTTGCCATCCATAAACTATACAGCAATATTAAAATCAGTAGGGAGAAATTCATCAGTAGGAAAATCAAAAGACTGAAAAAGTAATTTACTAAAGGAAAACTGAAAAGGATGCTAAGTATGAGAAAATATGTTACTACGCATACATACACACACATACACCCACCCCCACACACAAACACAACAAAAACCCAGGAGGATTTGTAAGGGACTGAAAAGTTCAATGTGCATGTTCAAATTCTTGAAGTCTCAATGTAAATGTTTTACTCAGTTAAAGCAAATAATTTGGCAAGTGCACAAGATTTATGCAGTGATCTTTACATCAAAATTCATGATAGCAAAAAGAAAAAGTATTGTATTAGACACATCTTATAAGCTACCTCTCATTTACTACATTTAGAACTGAAGTGGTCCCATCCAGGCAAGCGTAAGAGGCATGGAGGAATTAATGCCCCATGAGCAAACTGTAGCCAATGGGCCACAGGAGTCAGTAAATAAATGACTCTCCCTGCTTCCCTTCCTTGTCCTGAGACAATGTTTATGTTGCCATTTAGACACTATTCTGCAAGACAGAGCAATCAATTATGATGAATATTGAGTAGCAGAGGCGGTCAGGTCTAAATCATTCTCTTTTGAGCCCTGCTCTTATCCGTGCCTCACTTCGCTCTTCACTGGCATTAACCCTGTGCGACTGGACTAACACTTAAATTTATGACACAAAGACATTTATTTACCTTAGCTTCCCCTTCTGAGGAACTTCAGGCTAAAATGCTGGGTCCATGGGGTTATTTAAAGGCAAAGGGTTGAAACGGATTCTATTATATTGGTTTGCTTAGCACTTAGGATTTATTTTAATGGTCTAGAAATAATTTGACCTCACATTCTTTTCCAGACTCTTGTTATTCCTCAACTCAAGTTAATGTTGCCTCCCCTACTCTTGAACCTGAGCAGGGCTTTGAAAGTCATGGATTCATGAAATCTAGAACATTATCAACATGACTTCTGAGAATGATATAAAAGGTGATAGAACTTCCAGCTTACATGCGCTCTCTCTCTCTCAATCTCTCTCTCTCTCAGAGAGAGAGAGAGAGAGATTGAGAGAGAGAGTGTATTCAGCTACCATTTCATAAGGAAACTATTATAGCAGAACTATTTTACCAAAAACTCTCAAGAGTTTGAAATCTTGCCTCATTTGCAAGAACATCTTGTATCTGCTCAATATACTGATGGTGGGTGGATAGATGATGGATGGGCAAACACATACACATATACAGCCATGTATGATGGTGAATACTGCCTGAAAATATGAGGCTACTGGGTCACACACATGACAGATTATTACAACAACAGTATAGACATATCTTGCATGCTTTTTCCAAGACACTGTGTCTGGCGGTCAATGTCATGATGGTACCTGAACATATGCTAGGGTACATTAGAAATGAGGAACCACAAAGTTAGGAAATTCTGACCGTGTTTGGAGCTCTCAGCAATATGCCAAACCCTACCTTGGGAAACAGAGAAACATATTTCGTTTTAAATGTATAAAAATCTGGAGGAGAAAGGAACATGGGTTTTATCTTTTGGTATTTTAGACCATATCTAGAAAAAGAGATGTCCCTGAGCTTGACTGTCCTGGAATGTCTACTTGTAAAAACATTTTTAAACTGGCTGTAAATTCCTTTATTCAGAGAACCTGGACCATACAGAAGCATGAAATATTCATGGGGAATTATCTCCCAACAGAAAGCTCAGCCATACAGAGAGCCCAAATGGAGACTGTCCAACTAACAGGCCAAGCTAAGATCTAAGCCAAATCCAGCATCAATCATCAGATACACGAGTGAACAAGTCTGTAGGATTCCAAGCCCTAGACTTTGAGCCACACAGCTGATGCTAAAGTGAAGCAAAGATGCTCTATCCCTGAGGAGCCCCGCCGAAGACTGAAGAAGTGGGTACCCTCAGTCAGTTGCAATTTACGATCACTAGATTACTACAATGTGAGAAAATGTCTTTGATAAATTAAACAATTTCAGACTGAAATGTATAATTTTATTCCATTTGCAGATATAGGAGTACACACACACACACACACAAACACACAAAAATCAGATTATATAAACATGCTGGTTCTGGTAGGATTTCAAATTTCTCCTTTATATTTGTATGCATATTTTTCTACTTTTTTCTTATTTATTTATTTATTTATTTTATTCATTATCTAATCTTTTTAGTTTTTCGAGACAGGGTTTTTATGTGTAGCCCTGGCTGTCCTGGAACTCACTCTATAGACCAGGCTGGCCTCGAACTCAGAGATCCGCCTGCCTCTGCCTCCCAAGTGCTGGGACTAAAGGCGTGCGCCACCACTGCCCGGCTGTATGCATATTTCTTAAAATATAACTAGTTCCTTCATCTAGAAATAAAACTTATGCTTCTTTTGCTGCAGAACTCTGAATGCCCTAATCTCTGGGGTATGTAGTATTTTTTTTCCTTCTATTTTTCTTTCCTAATCAATTTTCTCTCTAGAGCGGCTATGAGTAGATAAGTGGCTATGTGAAATGGTTGCAGTAATAGCGGGGAGGCTTTCGGGCAGCAGAATTTGGTTTTCTTTGCAGTAGAAGCGCCAGCCAATTTCCTTGCAGTCTGAGTTACCACGTGAGATGCTGGGCCAGCAGAGCACTGGGGAAGTGCTGTCCTACCTGCGACAGGACTGCTGATAGACTTCCATAGTGACTTTTGAGGCGTTTTGTTTTGTGTATGTGTGTGTGTGTGTGTGTGTGTGTGTATGTGTGTAGTAATTATGCTTTCTAAAAGCTGGTAAAAACTAATTTACAAGAACTCTTAAAAATGTATAATTTATAATTATCATTGTTAAAAAAATAGTAGACAAAATGTCATTGAGGTTTTCTTCATGAAATCAAATAATTGAATGAAAATGATTTTCAGCCTCCTCTTTTCTGAGGAGAAGGGGAAGAGGCAAGGATGGGGAGAGGAGGTGAATGGGAAGGACTTGGAGGAGGCGACGAGCGGGAGGAAGCGGTAGATCAGATCTGTAAAGTGAATATAGTAAGTTTAATTAAAAAAAAAAGAAGAACTAAGGGAAACAGGATTTCATAGTCAATAATACCTACCTACGTAGAATTCCTGGTAAATATGTAGTTCATTGCACTACAGTTTTTAATGTTTAATACATAAACAAGCCATAGTTTCCAAATTAAGTAGCCAGCCATAAACTATGGAATATAACATATTATAAATGTTACAATTGGCCAAAATGGTTTTTTAAAATATTAGGAACCACATAGGATAAATCTTATTATCGCAAATAAACAATCCCAAATTCTTAAAACAGCAAGACTCATCTGGATGCATACATACTTTAATATATTCTGAGATGTTTGCTATTGAGTTCAGGGCACGTGAGTGCTGAGCTAGTAAATGCTTTAAATATAGGCATTCTAAGGAAAAAAGACTGCCTACGTGTCTTCTTGGCTGGCTTATATTTTCCTTTAATATTTTTTTCTAGGACCAGCAAGATGTCTGAGTGGGTAGAGGCTCCTGCTTCCAGGCCTAATGAACTGAGTTGTATTTTTAGGACCCACACCGGAGAAGGATAAAACCGTATTACCCCATCCCCACATCTACATAAAGTAAATAAGATGTAATAAAAAAACTATAAAGAATGTTGACTACTGTTATGGGTCAGTCAGAAACAAACATAAGGAATATATTTGAGTATTATTTGTGTTATTTTTTTACCAACCCCTCTGTAAAGAAGCCTGTGGAATAGTACTAGGACTACATACTATGAATATTTCTGGAAAACCTACAGGATAACATTACATAGTTGAATATTTTTTTCAAATTAAATACTTGTCTATTAATGTGTTCTTCACAAAAAAAAAAGAAAGAAAGAAAGAAAGAAAGAAAGAAAGAAGAGGAAGGAAGGAAGGAAGGAAGGAAGGAAGGAAGGAAAGAAAGAAAGAAAGAAAGAAAGAAAGAAAGAAAGAAAAAAAAGAAAAATCAGTCTGTGGGGTTATCTCAAAAGCTGTTGCCTCTCTGTGGGCTATGTTCTTCTAGCTGGGTTGCTTTATCTGGCCTTGGTGTGATAGGAAGAGAAGATACTTGAGGTGCCAGGGTGGGGGAATACTCAGGGGGCCCCTCCTGCTCAGAGGAGAAAGGGATGGGGGATGGGGTAGGGGCTGTGAGAGGGGTGAACGGGAGGGGGCACTGAGTGGAATGTAAATAAGTAAAAAAAAAATTTAAAAATCAGTTTGTGAAAAACTGTGTATATAAATGTAGATTTGCCTGTATATCTTCATTATGTTGTAGCTTGAAACATATACTTAAGACATTACTGAATAATTTTGGATTACTGAAGCTCAATCTCAAAAAGAAAAAGTATTACAAGCAACTGAGTAAAGTTGGACATGTGAGAGGTGTTCTCTTCAGGCAAGTGCACACCAAGTGGTTGTCAAGTACCAAATGTTACGATCTTAAAATCTACACACATGTAACATCATATGGATATAACAGTTTATATCTAGGAATATATAAAAATACATGTATGTATTCAATAACAATTGATGAAAACAGGTATTAATTTTATGGAGAGTAAGGAGGGGCATATGTCAGGGTTTGGAGGAAGGAAAGGGAATGGATAAATATAGTTATATTAAAATTTCAAAAACTACCCCCCCAAAAAAATGATCTGGGCATTGATTAAGAAATTGAAGAAAGGGGTGCTTGAGGCGGGGGACATATATTTGAACAAAGAACACGATGTCCTCAAATGAAAATGGTCTTTTTTATGAACCATACAACTATACAATGAGCATATATGCTTGGAAAAGAAAAAGGTTAAAGAAGAAACAATATTTATTATGATTGTTCAGAGAGTTTAAACTGAAAGACTCTGGATGATATATAAACATGTCAATAGATAATAGTTGATGGTTAAAAAAAGAAGGATTTTCTACCTATTTTAAAGCTGAGACTCAGCCTGGCAGTGGTGGCGCACATCTTTAATCCCAGCACTTGGGAGGCAGAGGCAGGTGCATTTTTGAGTTCGAGGCCAGCCTGGTCTACAGAATGAGTTCCAGGACAGATAGGTCTACACAGAGAAGCCCTGTCTTGAAAACAAACAAACAAACAAACAAAACAAAACAAAACAAACAAACAGCCGGGCAGTGGTGGCGAACGCCTTTAATCCCAGCACTTGGGAGGCAGAGGCAGGCGGATTTCTGAGTTCGAGGCCAGCCTGGTCTACAGAGTGAGTTCCAGGACAGCCCGGACTACACAGAGAAACCCTGTCTCGAAAAACCAAAAAAAAAAAAAAAAAAAAGCTGAGACTCCTAGCTTCTAGGAATAGGGGATTTGGAGCCTAAATAGGTCACCTCCTGTAGTCAGGCAGTACTTCCAGTAGAGGGCGGGCCAACCCACCCACAAAATCTTTGACCCCAAATTTGTCCTGCCTACAAGAGGTTCAGGGATAAAGACAGAGCAGAGATTGAGGGAATGACCAACCAATGACTGGCCCAACTTGAGACCCATGCCACAGGATAGAGCCAGCCTGTGACACCGTTAATGATACTCTGCTATGCTTGCAGACAAGAGCCCAGTATATCTGTTTTCTGGGAGGCTTAATCCTGCAGCTGGTGTTAATCCTGCTGCTTAATGTGTCAGTGCAGGTTGGTACCCATGCAGGGGCCTCCCCTTCTCTAAGAAGAGGGAGAATGGGGGGAACGGGAGTATGAGATGGGACTGAGAGAAGAGGAGGAAGGGGGACTGTGATTAGGATATAAAATTAGTTAATTAATTAAAAATACATGTAAATAATACTTGTATAAGTAATCATTGATAGTAATTGATAAGAATATGCTAAGATTTCAAATCTAATAAACATTTTTAAACATATCCAATTCACATCATCTAAAAATAAAAATATTGAAGTTAGTAAAAAGTATTCATCATATCAGAATATATCACATTTTAGCACCTTGGAGTCAGACTGTTTGTTTGTCTTGTACGCTTGTGTTTGCTCACCTCAGTCTCAAACAGCTTTCAAGAGGTCTGGAAGTCAGTGACCAACTACACTGTAGTTGTAGGTCTACTGTGCATTAAACTATACTACAATGTACTTCGTATAGAGCCAGTATAAAATAAATACGACCTTCCATCAAAGAGAAACAAGGAGATTTCTAGATCTGTGTTGTTTTTGCTCCTAAGCAGCACATGGCTTATTTCCCTAAACCCATGCTAGCAGTGAAGACCATGAAGCTACAGGTATTATACACATGATTAGAGGACAGTTGCATTAGCACAACTTAAGACACAAAAGTAAAAACTATACCTAAATATTCAGTCAGTTAAGAAAATACATACTAAAATAGTAACAGGCCTAGTATACCAGAGAATCAAGAATAAACAAAATGTAAATATATATCTTACCTTAAATGATCACTAAAATTTCAGCCCCCCAAAAATAGCTTCTCTTAGAAAATAGTGAAAAAAAAATAGCTTCTACGAGAAGATAAAAAGTCACTTCTCATCCAAGTTATGTGACCTAAAGTCCTGGGTATTAAACAATCTTCCTGCTTTGTGGGACCAAAGTGTTTAGGTTTTAGAGATCACGTGGCTATGGAGGGACACAGTAGTTGTGCTCATGGTTTTCAACTTGCCCACACCTAGGAAGAAGGAGTCTCATTTGAGAAAAAAACCTCCATCAGGTGGCCTGTCAGCAATTCTATAGGGTATTTTCTTGACTACCAATTGATTTGGAGAGGACCAGCCAGCTCACTTAAGGCAGTGGTATCCCTGTGCAGGAGGGTCCTGGGTTGTATAAGAAAGAATACTGAGCAAGTCTTTGATAGCATGCCCGTGAAAAGCATTGCTCCCTGTCCTCCGATCCTTCACTGAGTTCCTGGCATCACTTTCCTTGATGAAGGGCTATAACCTTTAAGCTGAAATAGACTTTTTTTCCCCCTGAGTTGATTTTGGTTAATATTTATCACAGCAATTGAAACCTAACTTAGCAGAGTAAGGTGGTGTGATATGGCATGAATGTGGCATGATGTGGTTAGAAACTGGGCATTTTGGTCTCCAATGTTAGTTGCTTGACCCAACAGAAGTCAGTTTATTTCTCATGTAGTATAATAGACAGGATGAACTTAACCACAGCTATAAGAAACCTGTGCTGACTAATGTTTTGACACCTTGACACTAGCTAAGAGTCATTTGGGAAGAATAAATCATAATTGAGAAAGTACCAATACCAAACTGGCCTGTGGGGTCA
This sequence comes from Mastomys natalensis, assembly GCA_021653895.1. Taxonomy (NCBI): domain Eukaryota; kingdom Metazoa; phylum Chordata; class Mammalia; order Rodentia; family Muridae; genus Mastomys; species Mastomys natalensis. Next base: position 1,480,590 of record JAJTUV010000704.1, read on the forward strand.
TTCTCTTGATTAAGAATTGATGTGGGAAGACCCTCCTATTTGTGTATGGTGCCACCCCTGGGCAGATACTCCTAAAATGTATAAAGAAAGTATGCTGAGCAAGTAACACTATAAGCAAACCAGTAAGCATTACATGCCTTCAGGTTCCTGCCTGAATTCCTACCTTACTTTCCTGGATAATGGATAACAAACTTGTAAGATGAAATAAACATCTTCCTCTCTAAGTTGCTTTTGGTGAAGGTATTTTATCACAGCAATAGAAACCCTTTAAAAAAAAACCAGAACTATTCTAGGCAGAAGAATACCCAACATAAGAATGGAGCTAATTCTTCTTAATCTTTACAAGGGATATTTAATATCCCTTAGTCATCTGTCAGTTTATTCAACAGGAATGACACATCTATTCTCCCAATCCAAATTCATCCCTCCTCTTTCTTTTAAAACTCTGCCAAGATTCATCTTCTCTAAGATTCCTTGCTAAACATATCTCACCTTTATTTGATCACTATAATCAGTCCCACAACACTTCAATTAGATATGTCACTTCTTAAAGTGAAAATTAGGTATGTACTTTTCAGTCTATAACTTCATTTATATATGGGTAGATATCTGGCAATCTCTGTATAAAATATACTTAATATAGAAACATTAATAATCAATCCACTCATAAAATAATGTGATATATCAACAATAAAAACTAAACACTTGTACGAAAACATTTCATGACAACTTTTGATAATACATAGTCTCAATTTACTACTATCTACTATAATATTTGAACTATTCACTGACAAAAGCAACCTACCTGAGTCTTTCAAAACAACCAAATCTGTAAACCTTCCAAAAAAAAGTTTAAATTAAAACCAGCAAGAACTATATTAAAACTAACAGGCAGGTAGACAAATCCTCAATCTGTTAAAGCAAGATTGCGGGAGGGAAAGTAGTTCCAAAGACCTAACCTATTTCTGTTAAGGCAAGGAGTCTTTTTTGTATCAGAGTTAAAGGTTCCAGTTACAATACATGTACAGATTTTGAATTGTTGCAAGTACACTTGGATAAGGCAGAATGATAGCTCTGCCAAGAACTGTTGGAAGAAACAGTTTTAATTTCTTGCAGGTAAGCCAACTATACCGTAACCGAGAAGTTGAGGCAAGACAGAAGCAGCTTTCCCTGAGCCTAGTGATGTAGGAAGGAGGTAGCATTAGTTTATTTGATACAAATTCAGGAAAAAGAAAAACCAAGCAGCCTTCTTACAAAAGCTCAAAAATTACATAAGTGTTTTGAGAAGCTGGGAAGACCTGACATGTCAAATCAATCTGTTACTTTAGAGAAATCGACTTGGAAAAGGAATGATGTCCACTTTGTCTTTCTTCCTGCTACAAAAAAAAAAAAAAAAAAAAAAAAAAAAAAAAAAAAAACCTGTAGTTCTGGTGAATGAGCGTCACGATAGGCTTTGGGAGGTTACCAATTAATCAGCCAAGGCTAGGATCAGTGACCTACTTAAATAAGAAATAAAAACTCAGTACTTCAGGACTCTTAAATGTGGATGAAATGGCTTGATGCTCATTACTCAGGAGTGGTCTGAAGGGACGAGGAGTCAGGGGGGATCCTCCAGCTGCTTGGAAGACTGACTCATCATTAGCATTGATGAAATAAAACCACTGCCTCTGGCAGACAATCCCTGACATTCCTCTGATCGATACTAAACAGCACCATGTAACAGGTCACAGTGTTCAATTGTCTGGGGTAACATCTAGCCATTCACTTATCCCTCAGACATCTGGAGACCTGCACAAGGTCTTCATTAAGGCTTTCAGAGAGCATTTTTGTGCCATAAAGAACATTTCTCTAAAGATTTCAAACTCAAAACTACCTCTGACTTGCTCTAACTTGATGTTTGAATTCATCAGTGACCCAAATACTAAGGCAAACTCAAAACTACATTTTGAAGAATATCTGACTGGAAGAGAGGATGTCCCTGGGAGCTTTTCATCTAACCTAGAATACTGGGGTCTGGGCTCTAAAATTTTCATAACAGGACTTTTTAAAAAAAGCTTACCATTTGTGTGGTCCTGTGTGTATGGGTACCTAATTAGCACTATGGGTGTCTGCTTTTGCGGAATGTCTTCAGAATTGAACTTGACTGGTTCCTATCACAAATATGACTAACATAAAAGAAATTTGCCAAACAGAACTCACGAGGGTAGTGAAATGCTGTTGTGATTAGTTACATCAGCATCGTGCCATGTGCTGGGTAAAGCTGAGACTCCCAGCTCTCATCTCAAACTACCTACATTGAAAATTCCAAGAATAGAGCCCAACAGTTGGTATTTTTAATGAGGACTCTATCTAGCTTTATGAGTACTCAAATTGGAAGCCCTAGACCAAGGGGATGAGAAATTCATGCAGTCCCGTGGTGCTGGAGGCACTTCTGTCTTTGTGATGCATTTAGCCTGCTAGATATTCAGTACAAGGTTGCCACTTGAAGGATCAAACTCATTAACGTGTGTGCCTCAGTGTTAAAACATCAGCTTTTATTTTGATGACTGTGTCTGTCTTTGCCATGAAGTTATTAGGAAGGACAAGACTAAGATACTCTTCGCATTAACTTTATCTCCTTTCAAGAAAGAGCATGAAGTTTGCTTTCTTATTGTCAAATCCAGTGCTCTTCCTTTCCCCTTAAGCTGCCAGAAAATGGAAAACCAAACTGGTACCTAACTGCAGCAATTATCTTAACCCTCGCAGTAAGCGTATTTCTTTTTGTCCTTCTTTTTGATGTTTCTTCCTTTGAATCTCAGTTGCATTAATCACTTTTTGTGAATTAAAAGAGATAATAAGCTATTAAATTTTTCTTAGGGAAAAAGCAAGAGATGAAAAACATCTCTAAAAATCATAACAAGTTTAGAAAATTCATGTGCTTCTATTTAGATAGTCATCCATATCCCTTTGGTGATGAGGTTGTGTCCCTTACATACCCTTGTCCAAAGACAAGTGTCCTAAGGCTTGTAATCACTAGACATAGTCAGTCCCTAAGAACATCAGAGACTTTAGTTCAAGACTAAAAATTTTGAAACACTGATTAAATTCCTCATATAGCAAAGATGAGGGAAATTAAAACCAAACTTGGACTAGCAAGAGACCTATACTCCACTGCCAATCTGAATAGTGACATAAATCTCAGCACTGCAAATAGAAATATCTAGAAACTACAGATCTGGTCTGAAATATCCTGGAAGGTGACTCAAGAGTTGAAGGAATTTTCAACATACAACTTTCTGTTATCTGAGCACATCTTAAGCTCACCATCTAATTTGCATTTAACAAAACAGTTTAGCCAGTAGAAGACTTTATTATTTGTTTTACCTCTTAGTGTAAATACCTGACTGATTAGTGTGCTGGTTAGTTGTTTTTTTTGTTTTGTTTTTTTTGTCAACTTCACACAATCAATTGGGAAGAGGGGACATTAACTAATGGATGACCCCCATTAGCTTGTGTGTAGACAAATCTGTAGAGCCATTTTCTTAATTAATGATGGATGTAGAAGGGCCCAGCTCACTATGGGATGCTCCACACCTGGGCCATGTTGTCCTGTGGTATAAAGAAAGCAAGCTGAGCAAGCTAGTAAGCTTCATTCCTCTGTGGTCTCTGCTTCAGTTCCTGCCCTCAAGTTCCTGCCCTGACTTCCCTTCATGACAAGCTATAAGAAGTAAGATGAAACAAGCCTTTCCTCCATAGTAGCTTTTGGTTATGGCATTTATCACAGCGTGCAAAGCAAACTAAGAACAGTTCTCTGTTTTGAGTCCTGTCTATGGGAGGTACAGAATCCTATAGGTGCTAAGATCAAGTGTATGAATCCTGTAGGCTCAACTGGCAAGTACTAGATAAAACAGAATACACATCTAAAGCAGAAAAAAAAAATTCTGAGGATTTCTTGATCTTTGGAAAGCATTTTACTCAGAAGTGGTACTACTAGGGATATTGGAACATTTTCTTGAGTCTGGCTGTGGCACAGAGGAAAGCCAGAATGCAAAAAAAAAGAGTTTAAATTTTAGATAAAGACAGTTTTTAGTCAATATCTCAAGGAACATTTGGGGATTAAAAAGCTTGGCTGAAATACTAACTTTTTATCAAATACTGAACTTTTATCAAAATCCAGAGTAAATTAAGACACCATTGGAAAGAATTGTATTCTGTTTTACTGAATGCACAAATCAAAAAATTAGCTGAGGGGTAAAGGGGAGGTGCCATAGAGTTCAATCATCTCCTACAGAATTCTTTTCTTTTATTCCCACTTTAAAAAATATTCAAGTCATTTAAATACAGTAAGACTAGAATTATAAATTTCATAGAAAATACTATTTCCCACCAAGAAGTATGTGTGTTCATACCATGCGTTTTGAGTCCATGATATTAGGTAAAACAATTCCAACATGAAGATAATACATTGTATTGGCAAATTGAACAATGACAGAGCCACTTATAGAATTTCCAAATGTGCTTTCTGGAAGCTGAAGGGAATTTTTTCTTATTCCCTCAAAACATATCTGTTAGCAGTGAGTTAGTAAAAATAAGGTGTTACCAAAGCCTGTTTTTGAAGTTCTCTGAACTGGATTAGTGCTGGTGTCATTTTATACACAACTGGGGCAAAATAATGTAACCTACATTGATGCTTCAATGGGGTAGACAGTTCAACAATATGGAGATTAAATTTACAGTAGCTCTATCTCTCTCATTAACAGCTCCCTCCCAAACCTAGTTGTATGTGAACTCAGGTCCTTTCTATGTATTTCTGAAAATCATTTTAGGAAAATAACAAAATAAAATAACTGAAATTGGTTAATTTGTATTCACTACCAAAATTAAAGAAATGTTTTAACTTTTGAATGCATATATACTCATGAAAAAGGAATTATTCAACTGATATAATAGATAAGAGTGCGGTGAGTCCAACTATGCAAAGTTACTGGTATCAGTGGTTTCTGATAACAAAGAGGCTGCAGTCGTTTGAAGGGATTTGTTTAGCTCACAGCAAAGCTGCAAAGGCAGCATTATACATTATCAGTGTTTTATTCAGAGGATGTGATTGTCAGATCTGATGTATTGAAGAAAAATGAGCTAAAACCACTATTGCTAATTTAATTTTTATTAACATAATAATACAACACATATTTCTTTATGATTTTTAGTTTATTTTTCTTTTCCTTTTTTTTTTTTTTTTTTTTTTTTTTTTTTTTTTTTTTTTGAGCAAACACTTTTTAAAAAAATTCAAGAGAGGCTTTGGAAGTCAAAACACCGGACTTTAGCAAACTCTGAAAAAATTGCTGAAGGTCTGAAAACCTCCCTCCAAACCTTGTATTAGAACGTCAGTCCCTGCGTATGATAGCGGCGTTTGGAAACAAGGCCACTGGGAAGTGATTCGGACGAATGAGGTCATGAAGGTTACACTCGATGGTGGTACTAGAACCTTCTTAATTACTTTGTGTTGCCACAGAAACACTGTCTACCCTGGTGAGACACAGCAAGCAGACCCGCCACCAAATGCCAACATCATGCTAATGGATTTCTTGATTCCTAAACTATACAAAAATAAATTTTCACTTTAAATAAATTGCCTTATTTCAAGTATTTTAAGATAGCAATAGAAAACAAATGGAAATGATATCTTATCCCTGGTTTTCTCTTTCTAATTATTAAGATCTTCATTTTTATATTTCTTTTGGAAATACAACAATGGTCACCAAATCTATTAAAGGCCATACACAAGAAAAGACAAAGATCAATATAAAATTTTTTAAATCTTTCTAAAAGTTCAGAATTATAATTATGAATGTAGAAATACATTCACATATTTCTAGTTTTAAACTGTTTTAATAAAAATTAGAAGGAATACAATCAATCTGATATGTTTAGCATATATAATGAGTAATATAAAATTGAATAAATATAAAAACATAAGTACTTATAGCATCTTAATAACTATAGAATTCATAAGATGGGAAAATCGAACTTCAGTTAGCACTGTTTATCCTATATTAAATACAAATTAAGTTCACATGACCAGCATGATCTACTTCTAAAATATATAGTTAAGTTATAAACATACATTAATTTTCATATCAGAAAATTTTGGCATATATATATATGGCATGGTCCATGTATATAAAGAACATGTATCACTTACATTGATATGCCTATGTGTGTACTGCACACCTGTACTTCCTGTGGGGATGAGAAATTTCTTTTAAGAAGTTTACTGTTTGAAGTGAAATTCAATAGAAAACAAAACACTTGACTTTTGGATTCTCAAAATAACAAAACCATCCTATTATTCAAAAGCCTATTAAAAAAACAAAACATCTGTTTTCTGAACACATTAATTTACTTTAGGTAAATAGTCTGGCTTTCAGGAAAGGGCAGAGGTTCAGGTTTCTAGACGCAGTGAAAACAAGTGTAAACACTGCCATACACCCGCTGTTTTCATGAGAGTGCAGTGATCTTGAACATGTTATCCCTAAAGTGTCTAATGGCAGAGTTTGTTCTGCATCAGTGTCCATTTGCATTGAGCAAGAAGACAGAATGAAGGCAAAACAAATTTCAGGCCAGAAAACAAAAGTGTTAAGGATGGGAAAACTCCTGAAAAGCATAGACACGGCCATCATGCTCCCCCTTAGGAAGGAGAGTAGAAACCTATTTCTCACTCACTTATTTTGACCATATATTCCCAGTATCTTTTATCATGTATGTGCCATCTCCACATATGTATGTATGCATGCATGCATGCATGCATATATGTATGTAATTCATGTGTATATATTAAATATACATTTCATTATATACATATATAATTTATTCTATACACATAATAATAATAATATAGATTACTCTTTAACATGTTTGTTTGTAGACTTAGAAATTTATTCTTTCAAAATAAACTCAAAGATTGCTGCACTGCTGTGATAGACACTTATGTCTTCTTTTTATCTACTCTGCATCCAATATTAATTACTGATACTTCCTCAAACAGACTGTAGATTATAAACAATTTGCAACTTCCACAGGTAACTAAACAAAGCATGTAGCAGGTGTGAGAGAGTAGACTCAAGAAACTATAAGAACAATTTCAACCACTTAGAAGGAAGACAGTGGAGACAGATTTTGCTTTTAAACAAACATCCTGTTTTATAGTAGTGTTTCCCAATGTCAGGGTTCAGTAGCATGCTCAAAATCTCTCACAGTATCCTACAGAGAACAGATAAACATGATGGCTAGACAAAATCCAGTTGATCTAATCCCCATTTGATCAAACCTCAACACCTACAGGGTATTTATTGATGAGTAAAGTAAGTTATCAGCTAGGACAATATCTACTCTTTAGTGTGATCATTATTAAAAGCATGGCACTAAGCTTGTCTAACTTTTAATAATAGTGGGAATGAATTGTTTAGGAGACCCTTGCTTTGATGCCCTAAAGACCTGAATTTAAACCCTATCTCCTAAAGTTAATACTATCATGGTCCTGTCAAAACTATCTAATCCCTTTGAAATTTAGACTTCTTTAATAGAACATACAGATGTGATTATAACATAGAAGGGCAAAGTTTGGGAAGGCATGTATTTCTATTACTGTTTAGTGCATTCATATGATAACTTAATAAATTATGGTTATATTTTACAATAATCAGAAATCTTGACAAATGAAAAATACTAGAAGATAAGTTCCCAGTGTGGGGTTTCCCATACCATTAATGGTGTTTTCCTGCACTTTGATAGGATATGCTAAAAAAGCCTGCTGAGATGCTTCCCCATGAGTTTTCTCATACTGTTGTTTTATTTTGTGTATTTTTAAACAATTTTTTAAGTGCTATACGTTTAAGCAATGTAAGTGGACCTTACCCATCCACATCTACCTCCCTCCAACTCACTGTAGTGTCCTTCACCTCATCTCCCTACCAGCTTCATATTCTCCTTTTTGATTGCATTTTTTTGTAATTAACAACCCTGAATTCAATTAGTATTCATATGCACATGAGTGTGTGGTCATCTACTGGGCTTTGAGCAACCTACCAGCAGTCTTATCCGCAATGACTCTCCTTTGTTTAGGAGTCCTCACCCACCAATTAACTCCTTGAGCCCAGACACACCATCTTTCTGCTGGGCCCCTTCCAAATACATTTATACAGTGTAAGTACTCTGGGGAAGATAAAGATGTATCTCCTTCTTAAGAAAAAGCTAGGCTCCCTTTCAGCCTTAGAAGATAGAGGTGCCTCTCAGAACATAAGGCTGTCACACTTTTATGGGCTTATAGAGGACTCAGATTCCCTACAGCTTAGGGTATCTGTTCCGTGTCTACGACCATCATGGTGGGAGCATGGCTGCAGGTAGGAAGGCGTGGTGCTGGATCAATAGCTGAGAGCTTACATTTTATTTCTAAGAAGGCAGAGAGAGGGACATTGGCCCAGCTTGAGCTTTTGAACTTCAAAGACCACCCAAAGTGACACACCTCCTCCAACAAAGCCACACCTCCTGATATTTCCCAAACAGCTGTGGACCACATATTCAAATATATAAACCTATGGGGGCCATTCTCAATCAAACTACAGCATGAAAGGACACAAACATGAAAGAGGGTCCTTAAAGATGAAAAAGGAGAAATAATCACTGCTTAATAGCAATTAAAATACAATTAATGCAAAGTCATGATAGATCTCCATTTTATAATTACAACTCAGGTTCTTAGAAATTCTTAACAATTAAGATTATCTACCATTTCTTTGATCCTGGAATTTTTCTATTCCCTTTCTGAAAATCATCATGAGAAACATGGGTGCATGCAGGGTTTTTCACGACTTTGCCTCTGCATTGTTGCAGATATAATCATCCTCTAAGCAGTCTTTTCAACAGGAATCTCTTTGAACTGCTAGCTGTGCAGGACACATAGCAGACTTTTGCTCAGTGTGGAATAAGCATGCTTTACTTTGAAACCAATGAGACACTAAAATGCTTCTTACTCTTAAAACCTAATTTCAAATCAGAAGTCATATTTTTCAGATTATAGGAATTATGGCAATCAACTTCATTCTAAAAAGTCTTTGACCCCATTTTCTCTTCATTTTAACAACATCCCCACGCCCTGGTCTGGTTTTGCTGACTTTAACCATTCTTTGTAAGGGGCTATATTTCACAGAGTTTACCTAAGTATTCCTCTATTGTCTGGATATGTATCAAATATTATTTAGGACAGTCCAATATTTATTCTTACCTATTTTAACTAAACACTTTTCATTTATTATTTGAAATTTACATACTTCAAAATAATAACTTTTAAGTATTCTCGGTATGTATAAGGTTAGAAGAGAGAAGCAGGGCATATATTTGCAAACACAAATGTTAATTATGTTTATTCATTGTTGAGTTCAGTGTGAGTGAGTTCAGACAAACACTATATTTGTCATTGATTCTTTTCTCATATATTACATCTTGAGAGCAGTTTCCTTTCTCTCCTCCTCCACTCCTCTATACTCTCTTCATCCCAGATCTATGCTTCCTCCATTTCACTTGAGGCCTGTCAGAGATATCAACCAAACAATGCATAAACAAGTTATAATAAGACTAAGCACATACCCTTATATAAGGTGGGAAGAGGTAAACCAGTAGGAGGAAAGGGTACCAAGGAAAAAGAGTCAGAGACAACTCTCACTCCCAACGTTACTACTACCATAACAATACCAAGCTACACAACCATATCATATATGCAGAGGATCTACAAAAGACACATACAGGCTCTCTGATTGGTTGCTTCAGTTTCTGGGATCCCTTCTGAGTCCTGCTTAGTCATTTTTGTGGGCTGTGCTCTTTGATGTCCTCAACCCTCATCTTCCTATTCTTCTTCTTCTCCTCTTCTGTGGGGTTCTCCTTGAGCTCTATCTAATGTTTGGCTGTGGGTCTTTGCATCTGCTTTTATCAGTTGCAGAGTGAAGCCTCTCTGATGGTGATTATGCTAGACTCCAGGGTTTAACAGAATATCATTAGGAATAATTTAATTTCATTGACTTTTTTTTTCCCAGTTGTATTTGGTTCTGTTCTAGGTCTCAGGTCTATCCACCTCAGGTTCCTGGCCATCCAGAAAAACAAACACAAAATTTTAATCACTCTCCCTTTACTTTTGTGGTATGGGCAGAAGAATCCATGACATCACATAGTCTGAGCTAGCACTAGGTGTGCACTCCACTAGTAAGCTAAATATATCGCAGGCAGTTTTCCTGTACTTTGAAAAAAAAAAAAGGTCTTCCTGTGTTAGTCTTGAACTCATCTCACTCCTCAGGATTGCCTTTCTAGCAATCCTTTTGTCTCTGAGTAGTTGGGATTATAGGTCTCTGCTACCATGCCAGACTTAATCCTATTATTAAAATTAAGGCTTATTTTCTCAAGGAAATTGCAATATTCTTTCTGTCCTTTATTTTATTTTGTTTTATTTGCATCTTGTGAAAGGTTATCCTTCGGGTTATCCTTCCCTGCCTTCCTAACAGCTGCACACAGTCAGTTTTCACCCTCAGTCCTGTTTCTTCCTGACGAACTGTTGTCTGAAGCTCTCTCTATGCTGATATATTTTTACCTTGCAAATGCTATTCTCTTGAACTTCCTACTGGAAGCAGTTAGCAACAGATGGTGGGGTTTGTCTGCATACCAGCACAGATCTGACAAGCGACTTCATCACAAAAGACACCTTCTTTTAAGAACAGTTAGCAAGGCTGCACTGATGAACCCCAAGAAAAGAGTCATCTCAGACACAGGATTTATTTTTTTTCTTGTCATTAAATAACGAGAGTTGAAGCAATTTTCCATTTATAGTATTTTGAATGATTTTTCCCCCATTTTTAACAAGCGGAATCAAGTGAGAATCCTGCATTTATTCTCCAAACTATTTTTATTTTCAAGGAGATCATGAACTCTGGTGTACTTGAGAATTGGCAAGAAATTGATATAAAGCAGAATTAATTTGAAAAAAAAAGTCATCTAGGTGTGGCAAGGTGCAGATTAGAACAGAGACAGGAGCAAGGTAAAATGTACTGAAACTACTTGGCAACTAGTTAATTATACAGATGGGAACAGGTTTTAAAATAGCAGGAAGGCAGTGGTTTAGAGCATCCAGAACAGAAAGAAAGGCAGGAGAAAGGAGACTTTAGGGTACAGAGATGAGGGAAGGAAAGAGAGTCTTCTGTTGGTCTAGGCCAGGTATCCAGGACCAAGTGGCATCCCCTGGTACTAGAGCTTTCTGGGGCTCAGATATGTGTCAAGAAAACATGCTCTTCACCATAAACCTCCCTGTTTGAATCCCCCAATCTTTCAGCATCCTAACTCTTTACCCTACGTTTGTAATTTACCAATATAAAAAATGGTTTGTTCTAAGGAAAAAAATAATGGCAGTCTTTCAATGTGTTACTTACTCTCTTAGGGTACTCACATTTGCAGAGCTGCTTCCTCGAAACACAAAGTTTTGGGCCTGCTGAAAGTAGCATAAAATTCTGGACGTGTCATACCCAGTGCAAGGGATTCCATCGTTCCCTAAACCTACAGGTACTTGACTGGCTACTATAGTATACATCAGACTTGGGAGTATTTCAAAAAACAAAAAATTGCACTAAAAGAACCTCTAGCTATTATTATTAGTTGTGAACATAGCCTTCTTGTAGTTGTGGTCAAAGGGAATCACATTTATTCATCCAATCTTCACTTACTGTCTTATTCATTATTATTGTGGAACTGTTAGTCTGCTTGGGCTGTGCTTAGGTGTGGATGAATGTAAAAGTGCCAAAGGCTAATCCCCTAGGGGGACACTATTGGAAAGTGATGGGACCTTCAGGAGTAGGTGTCTAGTGGAAAATGCATGCAGGTCTGCCCTCAAGCAGGCTGTATGCCCCTCATTCCTTTCTCTTTCTCAGTTTTCTAGTTACAGATGTGAATGGTTTGTCCTATTAAGCCCTCCTAGCATTATGTGTGGTCCTCATCAAAGCTTTCCTATAAAAGAGACAACTTATCTTCTATGAGAACATCTAGGACCACAAACCAAAATAGGTTAATTGCCTCTAGTGCTTTACTATAGTTAAGGATAGCTGACTTGTACACACTGCCATAATAAAATACCAGGTTCTTGGGAGGTTTAAACCATGCATTTTCCCCTTTAGTTCTAAAAACTGGAAGTGGTTGCCAACATAGTTGGGTCCTGATGATGGCTCTCTTCCACCCTAGAGATTGATGCTTTATTATAGATATAGCAGCAAGAGGTCTAGCATCTCTTCCTCTCATAATTCTTACACGAGGTACCACCCTCATAATCTCATCCAAATTATTCCCCAAAATACTCTGTTTCTAAGTGTCATATCACTAAGTTTCAAGGTTTCAAGCCATGAGTTTGGAAAGGATACAACACTGTCCACATCAATGAGAAATTCTGGGCCAATTCCTAAAACATTTCCACAATGAAATAAATGTTTGAGACATACTTAAAAACCTAAAATGCTCAATTTAAGAGCCATAAAATTATACCTTTATTTGCATACAATGAAATAGCAATCCAAAACAGATTCATGTGTTTTCTCCTTAAGAAATTTCTGCATCTTTAACCCTGGGCCACTCTCTTTTCTTGCCCATCTCTAGGCTTCACATTGGATCAAGCTGAATGACAACACTACTAGCTCCCATGTACAAGCAGCCATTCATGGAGGACCCTCCGGGCCAGTGTGGGAACACTGGCTATTTCAGTTGGTGCGCCTCAAGCTCTTCCATTTCAAAACTATGCATAACGACATTCAAGTGCCATTCTCTGAAGATAGCTGGTTTCTGAGATGCCAGAACTCATTATCACCATGTCAGGTTCCCACACTGGTGTTTCTAGCCCTACATATGAACTGCTCCATCACAGGCACTGTCACCCAAGGAGCTCCCCGGGGATCTATAAGACTCCACATGAAAATTATCAACATATGGAACAGTCAAACCGCAATTAGCTGACAGCACGGGAATTTAAAAAGGCACCAAGTTTTCTATTTGGAGCTTGTTTTATTTTAAATGTGAACTTCTTGTAAGTTTTTTATTTTTTAATATATTATCGACTTTGAAATTCAATGACAGGAAGAGACAAGCATGGGGCCTTGGGGGAGGAAGATGAACCAAATCAAGCTGAGGAGAAGATCACCTGATATTATTTTGGCTAACTTTTTTTTTTCCATTTTTCTTCCTCTCATGTCCCATTTTCCTGTTTGCAACAAGAGAACCATAAAGTTCATTAGTTATAGCAATAGTGGTTTTTAGGGAGGTTAGCCAAAACAATTAGCATGTATCATCTCAAGTAAACCATAGAGTAGGCTACATGGGTATCACTATGGCCTAGGAACGGTTAAATTCACAGTATGTTTAATACATAAATATTTCAAACCGTTCAAATCTGTTCTAGATATTCATTAAACTGTTGACTATCAAGCCTCTGGCTAGGCAAGAGGAACAGATGCAAAGGTTCTAGACAATTTCCATCTTCAGAAAAATCCAAAAATATTGTGGACGAAAACCAGAACTGCCTCAAGCCAGAAGCCAGGCTTCTCTGTTTATACAAGCTTCCACAAGGCACTGTGTTTAAGTGAGTAATTGCAGTGTACAGAACACTCCACTAACCATTGTATTTGGTGCCTTTATACACAGAATTTCCCTTGAATCACCAAGTCTGTCTCCATTATTCTTCCTACCATCTAATCAATTTCTTGTTCTGGAAAATAGCCAAGTTTAGCAGCTCTTGAACTGAATGCAAAGACAAGGCTCTGGAAAAGGAGAGCTTTTTTTTTTTTTAATTTTATTTTTTTAAATAGATGTGCCAAAAAAAAAGAAAGAAAGAGAGAGAGAGAGAGAGAGAGAGAGAGAGAGAGATGAGAAGAAAGAGAGAATATTTCCATATTCTGTTAGAAAAGAAAGCTGTAGACATTCCTAAGGCAAAAATGTTTTCCTCTGGGGATGTGATCATTTTCACTATGAGGGATATCCTTCTAATATAAATAGTCTTTCCTCTTTGACTTGCTCATATCTAAAAGTGATACAGAGTCAAATTTCTGTCCTCAGATTTCAGGAAAAGCATATGGTCAGAAATGGCCAAAGATCAGGTTACTAAAATTTTCTACTTAGAGCAACACAAAATTACCACAGTCTTTCTATTCTCCTTTCAGTATCCTAATTAAAAATCTGATTCTTGGGCTGAGAAGAAAGCTCAGTGGATAAAGTGCTTGCCACACAAGCTCAAAGACACACTTTAGATTCTCAGAAGCCATGTAAAAATAGGACGCAGGTAAAGACCTCAAGAAATCCCAGCACTTAGAACCAAACACAGGCCATCCCTCCAACAAGCTGGCTAGCCAGACTAGCTGAATAGGTCAGATCTGGGATCAGTGAGAGACCCTGTCCTCCAAAATAAAATAGAGAGTGATTGAGAAAGATAATGATGTCAACTCCATGCCTCTACACATATACATGCACATCCATACATACAAACACTCACATGTGACTCCATATATGTTAACACATATACATGCATGGCACACTCTCAGGCATGAAAAAAAAAAAAAACTATTTGATGGAGAAAAGGCATCAAGAGTCTCACCTAGAACTGAACTCTGAGCAGTACACCAACAAGCTGCCAGGCAAGATATACTCACACGTGCAATCTCAGCATGACTGCTATGAGAGTAACCAACCACTCTAATGGGTCCGAACCACTCCACAGAAGGGTTCCCTTTCTGGTGCTGTAACCCTGGTCAGAAACCCATATATTGGGTTACCACAGGCTCTATGAGGGAAATCGCTACTGCTATTTAGCTAAATAGGCACAATGTCAAACTGCCACCTCAATACTTATGTGTATATGCTTAGACAAAGGCTACTCTGAACCCTAATCACAGAAGATTCTCTTTACAGTAAACAGCAATGTCTGAGTCGTGATTACCAAGACATTCAGAAAAGGGGAGGGATTGAATGCTCGAAGCCCTAAACAAGTCATTTTTACTACCCACTCTTAAGTGCAGAAAGCACTGCGGAAGAGAAGACAGAGAGGGCAGTGGTATTTCATCCTCTAGTCATGACACAGCCAATATAAGCACTAATTCCCAACAGCTGTGATTGCTTACACTGGGTCTGTACGAGGACTGCCTCTCAAAGGAAGATGGATGGGGATGGAAGCATGCAACCCTACCACTTAGTGCTGAGCTGCAGACGACTGATAGGCTATGGGAGAAGGGGAGCCATAGTCTTTAGTTGTGTACCCACTAATGTACCTGTCATGAACCAATAGATAGTTCCAATCCCACAGCTACATGCATAGTCTTGGTTAAACTCAAGAGAGACATACACATACAAAAAAGCAAGGACATGAATGTGAGAAAAGGAGATTATCAGGGAAGAAGAAGAGTGGACAGAGGAAGGAAAGAAATAATAGAGGGTGGGTAGGGGCTAGAGAAATCAGAATACATTATATATAAATATGAAATTGTTAAAGAACAAATTAACAAATAAAAACTGATTCTATAGTATTGGCAAACATCTGTGTGTGTGTGTGTGTGTGTGTGTGTGTATGTGTATTCCAACCTATATATAAGTTGATATATATCTCAACCTAAAAAAGAAAACCATACATAAAACACATATTAAGTATGAAACTTAAAAATAAAGTCACTAAAATTGAGAATATCTAAATTTTAGAATAAAACATCTTTGAAATTCCACCCTATATACCTAAAAGCAATCATGCAAACACATACACACACATATACATATACACCCACTACCCATATTTCTAAGCAGTCGGCATAACTAAACTCTGTGTAGGTGCCATGGGTTTTTAAAATTATGGGATCCCATGAGTTTGTGCTCCTCAAGTTATGCCCTACCTCTGCATGAGAACTGCATATTTTTTTCATCTGGGGAGATGTACCGAAACACAAAACCCACATCGTCCCATTAAACTAGTATCTCAAGGAAGCTGGGAAACGTTTCAACGACCATCCAAGGTTGTCTAACAGCTGTTTGGGAAGCGATGCCGGACCATTTCAGCTGTGGATCACACGATTCTGTTGAGAGCTCAAGAACAGAATAAGGAGCTTTACTTTGCCTTTCCTCCTATTTACCCAGAGCTTTTCTGGTCCATGTCACTGTTTTAACCCTTGGATTCCATGTCATCCTTTATGAGATGACTCTATTTTTTTCTATCCCATTGATATCCTGTCAGCGCATGTTTCCAATTGTCACCTACAAGAGAAAGTCATTACTCTGATCCCCCAAAATCCCCAACACTTTTATCATAGTTCTGTCTCAGGTTTTAGCCAGCCAGTACCATTGACCACGGGAAAAGCCCTGCCTTCCATCTAAAAGCCTTCCCTGTTTCTTCCATCTATCTGAATCTCCAGGAGCCATTTCTCCTTCTTCCCAGAAAACATAATGCCCATGGTAAACAAATTTCAGTCTTTTTTTGTTTTCCCATTTGATACTGTCTGCTTATTTCTGCAACAGGAAAAATTGGTGGTGTTAAGCTCACTACTCACAGATGAAGACTTTAACACAGAGAAGTATTAGATATCTACTGTGAACCAGGAGCTGTGTTCTATGGCAGTGAATCAAAAGGAGAAGGCCCCAGATTGCATGATTGCCAGGTCCAAAGGAAACTCCAATTCCACAAACTCCAGAAGGCAATCCAGATATTCAGAAATGAACCCAGACTGGACCAAAGGAAGGTTTCTTATCAGTTAGATAAAAGCCGACATTCCTCAGGAACTTGTGAGGCCTCTTCCTTATCTACTCAAAAGGAGTCATTTCCCTTACCTCTGGTAAAAGTGCCTTGTGGTTCTCCAATTAACATATAACTGTGGCACCTATCAGCTTAATCAAGGTCAGTGCTTGCCTCAAGGCTCACTCATTCCCTACTCACAAGAACCTGTTATGCATTTCAATGCCTCCTTACCATTCTTCTAGCCCCTCCCCTCCCTCCTCCCAGATGCTTACCATAGATTTCTTATAACCTGGCTATTCTCACTATACCTTCTCTATGCGCTTGCTCCAGCCCTGCTAGCCTCACTATGCTCTCTGTTCTCTGTTGCCTGCTGTTCTCTTTTGTAGATAGCCCTGGCCATGTCCAATCTGCTGGCCATGTTTAGTCTACTTCCTTCTCTCTTTGCTCTGGGGTGTTCCAGAAGCCTCTGGCTGTTCTCTCATATCTACAAAAAAGCCTTCCATGCCCTGAAAAGCCCATATTGTCAGTTTTTACAATGATGATTAATTTTCTTTTGGAAAACAAGGAAGAAAATTTTAAAAAAGAAATAATACAATGGCAACAATTATGAAGAAAAATAATAATGGTAGTGTGGGTAGAGATAGTAGTGGGATGCATGCAATTTTTTGTTTGCTTTAGACTAGAAAGTAAAGAAAAAAACATTTGATGTAAATAAGGAGAGATGTGCAAAGATCTGAAAGATGAGGCTGGAGAGATGGTTCAGTGGTTAAGAGAATTAGCTGCTCGGCCAGGTGACCAAGGCTTGATTCCCATCACTCACACTGTGGCTAAGAACCACCTGTAGCTCAACTTTCAGGAGATACAGTCTCCTCTTCTGGCCTCCATGGAGCAGCAGGTACGTAGTAGTACATAGACATGCATTCAGCCAAAACACTTATACATACAAAAATAAAAACTAAAAAGAAATAATTTTTTCATAAGGGGGGAAGGGGAATTTGTAGATGAGAATTCAGTCAAGAGGAACCGTTCGAGGGCTCTACGACCTTGAGTTATATTTAGACACTGATAGGGTGAAAGAGGTATAGACATGGATGTAGAAAAACCTCAGGAATACCAAGGTGGGAAGACTCTGAAAACTGAAAACCGATATCAGACAAATCAGAGAAAACTTTGAGGATGCTTTACATTCAGATAGTAACAGGAAACCACAGAACTATTTCTTGCAGGAAATTGGAGCTGCTAGAGTTGGGTAGAGAGTAAGGGAGATTGTAAAGAAGATACTGATACAAAGGTGAGTTGCATCTGGGATGTGACTCTGGAGTAGGAAGACAGAAGAGTTTCGAGTGTTCATGGTAGAGAGTCTATCTCACTCACCTTTATAGTGGGCTAAATTTGGTAGCAGTGAGACATTAAGAGACCTACTGAATTCTGTCTTAATAATTGGGTAACTGGCCATGCCATTTACTGAAATAGGGTAATTTCAGACAAGACAAAAGCTGTCTGAAGGAACGGAGACAGAGTAGTAATTATGAGGTACATAATAAACTTCCAACTATGATAAGTTTTGAAGCTGCAAATCTGAACACTAATGCACAAAAATAGCATTTGAAGACATGGAGCCAATTTTCTCAATGAGGGCTTTCAATGAAAGGTCAAGACAGAGCTGGTGGCATGACTGTATTGAGAGGCTTAGCAGGGAACGATGAAAATGTAGAACAAGCTGAGGGGAAATGGCTGGTTATCTGGGTTCCAGGAAGCCAAGGCATGAAAGTCCTCAAATCATTTTAAAAAGGAAGTGGTGAATCACATTACATGTGCCAGGAGGTGGAGTAAGAAACACTCAGAAAAGATCTTGAGTGACATGAACAAAACACAGACAACCCCTGAAGCAAATACATAACTCTTTATCTTCTGAGGCATATGAAAAGGAGAAAAGAAGTTGTGAAGAAAAGTTCACCACAGCTTCACAAAAGTCACAGGTCTTACTCCAAAATGGATCTCCATGGGGGGCACATGCACAAGTATGACACACCAGAGAATATGATAAAGATACAAAGTAACTGTCTGGCACTTTCACTACATCAATCTAAACATAGATCTTAGAATGAATGTGTCATTACATGATGGCCATTTTATTACTGACTCTGGAGACAAAAGGGAATTTCGGTAAAGACTTATAATTAATTATTCAACAAAGTCTAGCCCAAGCCAACTCTACAAATATACTGCTTTTACAGGCAGCTCCTGGAGGAACTTAACAATCTTCCTCTTGCAGCAAAACTGCCAAAAACCTGATGATTAATACCAATCGCCCATTTGTTAAACAGTGCAAATCACCCTTTGTCATTTAAATTGAACTCAATTTGAATGTGCATAGGTTGCAAGTAGAGAGCAGAATCTGGAAGGCACACTTGGTCTTAAAACAGAATACATTAATCTTTGCTGGCACTGCTCCCACTGAAACCACAGACCTTAGTGCTGTTCTTTGGATGAGTCACACCATGAGATTTCCAGTTGCTTTCTCCAAAGAGAAATGGCATGGCATGAAACAGGGCCCACATAAACTTTGGAGAAAAGTGAGGTCTTGTGTTTTCAACCTTATGCTTGGCTTTGACTTTAGATAGATTATACCAAGACCAAGGCTAACTTCCAGAGCTCTGAAAGCTCAGCAATTCATAAGGGTGAACAGGGACTCTTTCACACTCAATAATTCTTAACTGGCTCTTTAAATTACTCCACAAGATCAGCTTTTCATGAAACTGCAGACCCTCAGACACATTTACTTGGATATTGGTGATTTAAAAAAAAACAACAACAAAAAAAACCCCCAGCATCTCTTAAAGCCCCAAGCCTTGTGGGAGAGTAGGCTCCTTTACACATAGTAAAGTTTAGGATCTCCTTGGCTACTCTAGCAGGCACTCAGAAACTGCTTTTGCTAAACCATTGGACTACTCAGGACCAACAAGGCAACAGACACAAGACAAATCTGGCAGCTCTACCTTCATTTTGCATCTGTCCTCTTTATTACATATGTCATCTGCTTAGCCCTGTATCTACGCATGTTAATTATCCATGTCTTTCTGAAAACCCAAGGCACTTAACTTATGCCAAGCCCCTTGAAGGGTGAAGGCACAAGATAATAGTAAACAGGGCAGGAGCTAAGCCCATGAAGTCTCACCAATATAGCTGCCTAAACATGACCCTAACAAAGACGAAGCCATTAAACTTGCTAATGTGGGAAAAGGGAAAATTCATGAGGCCTCCACCCTAGACAAAGAACTATAGGTAGCTATGGAATGTTCCCCCTTCATCCTCAAGACAAGCCCTCCAATTAGTTATCCAATACCAAGTAGTCACCCCAAAATTTTATATATATATATATATATACACATATATATATATGTGTATATATATATATATATATATATATATATATATATGTATATATATATGTATCAGTATACAGACTCAACAGGACAGAGAGAGAGAGAGAGAGAGAGAGAGAGAGAGAGAGACAGAGAGACAGAGAGACAGAGAGGGAGGGAGGGGAAGAGAGTGATTGATTTACAATTATAGAAAAAGAAACTATTAATTTGAGAGGGAAGAAGGGAGCTGGGTACATGGAAGTGGTTGGAAAGAGGAAATGGAAGGGGAAATGATGTAATTCATATTTAACTTTCAAAAAATTATATAATTGTATTATTTCCCCCTTTCTTCTTCTAACCCCCTTCCATTTTTTGAAACCCCACTCTTTTTTGAAACAAAAAGAGTAACTGAGGAATCTCACCATCTGCTTTACCTAATGTCCAATTTGAGACCCCTAAAAGATGCCTAAAGGTCTGTAGGCATTGTTTTCCATCTAGTTGTCACCTTGGACTCCAGAAATAGAAAGTCTTAGAGGACAGAGTATGTGGGACAAAATGCGGGCAGGGGACCCCAGGCCTCCCTCGTGGCCGCGGAATAGGCCCGAGACTTCGGAGGGTCTCGAGCTTGGGATTCGGACCCAGAGGCGGAGGTGGAGTCCCTAGGGCCAAAGTGGCATCCTGGGTCGGAGCACTTCCTGCCGGGATGCTTTGGTTCCCACATGGTTGAGACGGTCGCAGTCGTAGAAGTAGGCCAAAGAAGACATGCAGACTGGGCTTCCATGAAGTAGTTTTATTGACGAGAATGGTGAATCTGGTGCGCTCCCCCAGGCAACATGCCAGGAGAAGCTCCCTTATATTGGAAAGGGGCTGGACTAGGGAGGAGACTTAATTACCTATGTCTCCGGGCCTCATTAATATGCAAATCTCAAGGCAGAGGGCTCTTAGGCACCCCCTTACCTGTGTCTTATGTGATTTAAGATTACAGGTGAAATGGAGAGGACCCTGGGTTCTGGGGCATGGCCACACCTAAAATCTCAGGGTCCCAGGCCAATGGCAACCCTTCCATGGTCCAACAAGAGTACCCATCTGTGGTGGTTAGAACGAGATTGGACCCCATAGGCTCCAATATTTCCATGCTTAGTCCCTAGTTGATGAACTGTCAGGGAAGGATTAGAATAGTTGGTGTTGTTGGAGTAGGTGTGGCCTGTTGGAGGAACTATGTCTCTAGGAATGAGTTTTGTGGCTTCAGAAACCCATGCCAGTCTCCGTCCAACAATCCCTTGCCCCCTGCCTGTTGCCTATGGATCAGGGTGTCAGGCTCTTAGCTACTGTTTCAGTACCATGCCTGTCTGTGGTCTGCAACATTCTGTCATTAAGATAATAGACTAATGAACTAACCCTCTAAAAGTGTAAGCAAGCACCATTTATTTATTTATTTATTTATTTATTTATTTATTTATTTATAATAAGAGTTGCTTTGGTCATGGTGTCTCTTCACAGCAATAGAACAGTGACTAAGACACCACCAATGGAGAGCAGTTACCTATGGTGATAAGGTGATACTGTACAAGAGGAAATCAGCTCCTGAGACCAGCATGTCCCCCCTCCAGCATAGAGTGCTTCTTTGGACTGTCTTGCAGAATCAAAACTGTGCTGTGATCCACACTCTAACCTGGATTGCTTAAATCTATGTTCAAACACCTCTTCTATTTAGCCCTAAGGCCCCTGTCAATAATTTAACACAAACTTTGTATCCTTGGGCTCCTTTATCAGCTTCCCGTCCTAATGGAGTACAACTGATTAGACTTTCTATACCTTTCTCTTGAGAATGTGCTGGGCTGCTGGAGCAAGAGCTGTGAGTGCACTTCCTCACCATACATCTACATCATTTTAGTGGCTCTTAAATTCCTTCTCAAACTGTTAGCATAAAGGACCTTTTCACTTTTTTATTTCTTTTACTGAGAGATAAGTGAGGCACCTCTGGAGGTGCTGTGGATGGAACTAATCTGAAAGGTGAAGCCGGGGCCTCTAGGGTTGCACAAGGCGTGTAGTGCACATCTTTGCCTGTAGAGGAGGTTTCTGATCTAATTCCTAGAAAACTGCATGTGTGGAGGTAGGAAGGGAGAGGGAGTTCAGTACTTGTTACTTGGGTTGAATTTCTGCGTCTCTGGTGAAAACCAGCCTCCTGTCCCAAATATTTGCCTCTGCCTTCCTATCCTGCCTTAGCTTTACTTTTCTGTTTGTCAACATTCTTAATCCCATCTTTTCTTTCTATTCACTGCAGCCTAATGCTTTTTTCTGGAGATGACCACTACTATGAATGTCAGTGCTCCACCTACCCCTGTTAAGCCATGTATATTTTTCAAACTTTGATTATATTATAGTGCTATATGCTCTTTTTCTGACATAGAAATTCATGGTTGTGAACAAGAGCTACCAGCAAGTTTCCAGGAAGCTGCAACAACTTTTATACAACGTCTTCCTCGGGACAAATTTGGCTGGTGTAGAGGAAGAGAGATTGTCCAAACCATGGTAAAGGGTACACAATCCTTTGATAATGATTGCTTATTCAAGCATGGGCAATTGACTTCAACTAGCTCAAGTTTAGTTAATTGTCAACCAGATCCTGCCCCACTGGTCATAGTTAATTAGTCTAGGACTATTAAAAGGCTTACACAAACTTTCTGGAGTTGTCTCCTCATTCTCTTACCTATGACTCGACCTGTGATATATAACATTGGGAAGTTCTCTGTGGCCTTGAAAATGAGATTAGACTGTCTCACTGTGCCATTTTAGCTGACCTGTTGACTGAAGAGATGGATATCTGGTAGGGATGAATTTTGGAGCAACAGCAGCGACAGCAGCCAGCCAAGGGGGTGGAGGTGGAGGCAGCAGCAGCAGCAACGGAGGCACTTCCCTCTCCCTGGTTGCGTTCTTTCCCCTTCGCTTGAACCCTCCCACCTGGCTTGGCCATAGATCTCTGTGGAAGGCCTTCAGGATGTAGGCCCACACTTCTCTGCAAACTTCGTAATGTTTTTAGTTGATCTACTTTGAAGTGAGACTGTCATGTTTGAGCAGATGCAGTAATGTAGCATCATGCTACTCATTGTCTACTATTTGGGAGGCTTCCAGGAATTAAAACAGACAATTTAGAAAATAATTTCATAAAGAGATTGATTACCCTAAACATAAGCAATGACCTATAAATTTAGAGTAATGGTTTCACAAACAGGAATGTCCTATTTAAAGTCTCCTCACAAAAGAGGACCACGTTATTCTATTTATCAGAATATTATACATGGCCAAGTACTAAATTAATAAAAACAATAACAACAAACACTGTGGATAATGGACCCCATAAGGCCGAGGAAGAGATACAAGTTTTAACAGGGTGATGAAGCACATAATATACTTTACACTAAAACAAAGGTACAAGTTAAAATGCATAAAGTCGGTAGAAAGGTGTTTCTGCAATCAAATAATAAGTATTGTGTTCTTTTATCCAAGGGGAAATTATTTTTCTTAAAAACAAGGTATGTCTTACTAACCAGAACACAGGGAAGTGCTAAGAGATGAGAGTAAATTCAAATCCTAACTTATTCTTGAAAATATGATCAAAGTTCTTCACAAAATACAGTGCTTAACATAAAGTAGATGGAGAGAAACAACAGACACAGCATAGTCCATCAGGGCAACAGGTTCTTTAAACACCACACACATTCATGAATAACTTCTCATCTGACCTTGTTCATTGTGTTCTATTGGTTTCTAGTCAGGGCCACATTAAATCTAGAAGCATCAGATCAATGGAACTAGCCTTTAGGTATAAATTATTAATCTATTTGACAGCATTCCCCTTTCCTATTTTGTAAATAAGTTTCTTTGTTTGAAAAACTGAAAAAAAATAACCGTTTGGGGGTTTTGTTTTTATGTTGTTTTAATGTCCAAAATAAGACAACAAAAGCTGTTTTAAAAATCTCTGGATCAAAATATTTTAGGATTAGCTGTTCTATTTAAGCATATCTACATAATTCTATAATGACTTGCGAAATGACATAATTTACGATCTCATTAGTGATTTTTAAAGTGAAATGTAATTTATATGAACGAACTAAATATGATCATGGCTAATTGGAAAGGAATGTTTCATTTGACTGCAGGTCCCAGCAAATATTAGGCAGATGGACAAACAGGTGCACTTTACCACAAGAGGATGTGAGTTGCCTTGAAGTTGCTTTGGTCTAAACTCTTCTCTACAAATAAAACTACTGGAGGTAGAAGGAATACTTTAGCCTAGTAGGTGTTGGTATATGGTAGACTCTAGTAAATCACTATTAGCTTTATGCAAATCAGATTTAGTGATCAAAACTAACTTCAATATGCCATAGCTTGAGGATGCCTTAAAATTTTTCCCTTTTCACCACTGATCACATATTAATTTCAACCAATGATATACTTATTTTCTTATGGTAATTTTATTTAAAAGGGAGATTTGAGTTAAGTGAAATTATAATGGACATTTTACATCATTCCTTCAGCAAGATTGGCTTATTTTTTTAACTATTTTAATTGTAAAATACACATGAGAAATTTATTTATATATTTGGTTACTTGCTTGTCTTTGTCCTTTTTTGTAAGACGGGGTCTCATGTAGATCATACAGATCAGTGTCTGATCCTCCTTCTTCAGCCTCCCTAACATTGCCACATGACTGGTGGGACTCTTTTCCTCCTAATGGATTGTGTTGTTCAGCCTTGATGTGGTATGTGCCTGTTGTAGCTTGTTATACCCTGTTAGGTTGATGTCCCTGAGAGGCTTGCTCTCTTCTAAAGGGAGGCTGAAGGGTGTGGATGTGGAGGAAAGGGGAGGTGGGAGTGGGGTGGGGTGGGAGAAGACCAGGGGAGGAGAGGGAGGGGAAACTGAGATTAGGATGTAAAATATAAGACAAGAATAAAAACTATGGATTAAAATGGTAACTGCTATGGTATTATTCTTTGTGTGAAGGGACATGTACGGTCACTCTTCAATAATTATTAGAAGGCAAAATGAATTTTTCTCAAAATGAAAATATTGAGTGGGTTCTCTCAAAAAAATCTTTAAATATTAATTTTAAAAGAACAATAATAGAAAAGTATTTAGAAGTATATTTTCCATGGGCCAATTTAAACTATTAAAAAATATTCATTTTCTTATCATGATCCCTTACATTCTAGAGATCACCCACATCTTTTGAAAGACTTGAGACTTTCAGAGAAAGAGTAGAAGCAGACTGTAAAGGGGGAAGGTCACCACCTATCTGAACATCAGTGTAAGGACAGTGCAAAGTGGGCAGATCATCAACTATTGGCATGAATGACAAGTGTAAGGAGAACAGAAACTCGAATGTAAAATAACTGAATAGGAGCTGAATCAACTATGATCCTTGTTTCTCATCCCAAGGTGAGAGAAGTAAATCTGATCCCTTGGAGGCAGCATCATTCTTAGGCAGCCAACACCATAATTCAAATGCATCTTTAAGTGCTCTGCAAACTACCGAGCCCTGTATGCCTTTATTCTATTGATTTCTGTCTTAGTTAAGGTTTACTGCAGTGAACAGATACCATGTCCACAGCAACTCTTATAAGGACAACATTTCACTGGGGCTGGCTTATAGGTTCAGAGATTCAGTATCATCAAGGTGGGAGCATGGCAGAATTCAGGCAGGCATGGTGCAGGAGGAGCTGAGAGTTCGACATCTTCATCTGCAGGTCTCTAAGAAAAGATTCACTTCCAGGCACCTAGGAATAGGGTATTAAAGCCCACACCCACAGTGACACAGCTACACCTCTTAATCATACCACTCTCTGGCCCAAGCATATACAAAGTACCACAATTTGCTTTTTGGCTTTTTCCATAAAAATGGCAACAGAAAATATAGTGGTTTCTTACTTTTGTTGAATTTAAGGTTTTGATTCATTAGTGGTGGGAATCCAGTGTTTAACCTGGTGAACTTCTCAAACAGAGGCAGTGAATTTAATTCCAGGCATCAGAATCTAACACACAGTCACTAAGATTTCGGTGCCTGTGGACTCTCATATCAATGTACTTTTTCATGTGACTGCCACCTTAGTCTAGGGCTTAATCATCTCCCACTTGAACTAATACTATCATCAAGTAACTGTGCTCTCTACTTATTGTGTACTGCTGATCTAGTCTTTAATTCATAATTTTCCAAAACCAGTCTTTCTAAGGATGTCTCTTCCAACTCACTATTATTATGTTCAAAAAGGCAAATGGCTTTTAGAGCCTTCTATGTAATGCTCAAGTTTCTAACCCTAAATTCAGGAGCAAGCACAAATAGTCTTAGCTGATCTTTTTAAAGTTTCTATTCACATAATTGGGGACTGACAAGGCTTTTCTCAAAAGACCAAACATTATTTTAGGATTTGTGAACTACACATCTTTGATACACACGTTTAATTCAGCACTTCTCCTGGAAAGCAGAGTACAGCGGCCTCACTTATTACTTTCTTATAAGTAAAGTCTCACTTATAAGACTTTACTTATTTACAATTAGTCTCACATCACTTGTACAAATATAGACATTGAGTTTGACTTTATCAAAGGGTCATAGATAGCCAAAATCTCCTATAGAGTACTAATTTCTTACATACTAATCATTTACTGGGTCGTAAAACAGCTGCTCAATGGTGTTTCCCAGAAGGGATTCAGGATGAGTTAGCTCTGACCCTACCTTGACAAAGCTCACGATCTTCTCTATACACATGAAATCACTCACTGATTACATCACACATTCGATGAAAGGTAGCAGACCTAGCCACAAGCAACATTTCATGTTAGAGGACTTGGAAAATCATTTCTGAGGAAGAGTGAGCAGGAAGAAGTCGATGCTAGCAGAGGCAATGACAGCACAAGCTAGAATCTGGAGACTCAAGACCTAATGGTGAATTGGCACAGACACACATAGATAAGGAGAAGGATAGATTTTAAAATGGTTTTAACTTCAGACTAATGAGTTCAGGCTAGTTCCTTTGAAACATTCTGCCCTTAGCACTGTTTTCTGATTGCCATTTTAAATAAGGACTCTTTAAAAGTATGTTTCTATTTGTTAATGGTTTCTGGACAAGGTTGAATCATACATGATAACTACTATAGTAATAAACTCAAGTAACTGTCAAGAGTTTTGAAGATTTCTGTTTGGCTTAGCATGTTAATGGAAAAATGACAGTTTAGAGTCCTCTTTTCTATTCCTACATCTTGTATTCTTTCTTATCTTTTTTGTACTAGCAATGACATTTAGCATAAAGTCAAGCAGGACAGGCAAGCCTAGACTTTCCTACCATGTTTTCACTTAGAAGGAAAGGCTTCTAATGGTAGGAGACATAAGTTGGTGACCCTGTCTCAAGAAGAAAAATGATATAATTGAAATATTTTTCAGACAGGAGTATTTTAGTGACAAGATGATGAATTAGAGACAAATTAGGGGCGGGACTACCCATCCTGCAAAAGGCACATCTTCCTTCCAGCCTGCAACCTCTGCATGGGGCAAAGCCAATGCTCTAGACTCCCTCCCACACCCAGAGACAGTTTGACTCCCAGGAGGTCCACCACAACCAGGCTCAAAAGTGAGCCCCCTCCACCTCTATACTGGCCTAACTGAGATCCCCATGAGGCTCAGCAGAGCCAGGACAAATCAGCCCTGCTGGAGACACATCTTCCTTCTAGTTCACAACTGTGCCCTGGGGCAGATCAATTGCTCCAGCACTCCTCACCCCAGGCCCACACCCAGAGACCAATAGACTCCCAGGAGGTTCTTCATCACTAGGCTTGCAGATCAGGAGCTCCAAATCCCCTCCCACACCCAGAGACAGTCTGACTGGAGGTCAATCATAACCAGTCTCAAAGGAGGGGCAGGCTCCAGTCAGACACAGCAATGCCAGTTAACACCAGAGATAACCAGATGATGAGAGCCAAGTGCAAGAACATAAGCAACAGAAACCAACTTCAAGTCTGTAAAGAAAGAAATCAAAGACCTCAGAAGATGGAAAGATCTCCCATTGTCATGGATCCATAGGATTAATATAGTGAAAATGGCTATCCTACAAAAAGCAATCCACAGATTAAATGGAAACCCCATCAAAATTCCAATAAAATTCTGTAGACCTTGAAAGAGCAATTCTCAACTTTATCTGGAATAACAAAAAACGTAAGATATTGAAAACAATTCTAAACAAAAAGAACTTCTGGAGGAAATCACTATCTCTGACCTCAAGCTGTAATACAGAGTAATATGATAAAACAAAACAAAACCACATGGTATTTGTACAGAGACAGGTAGATCAATGGAATAGAAGTAAAGACCCAGAAATAAACCCACATACCTATGGTCACTTGATCTTTGACAAAGAAGCCAAAACCATACAGTGGATAAAAGAAAGTATTTTCAACAAATGGTGCTGGTCTAACTGAAGGTCTGTATGTAGAAGAATGCAAATTGATCCATTTTTATTTCCTAGTATAAAGCTCAAGTCCAAGTGGATCAAGGATTGTCACATAAAATCAGATATGCTAAATCTAATAGAAGGGAAATTGGGGAAGAGCCTCAAACACATCAGCATAGGAGAAAATTTCCTGACTAGAACACCAATGGCTCAGACTCTAAGATCAACAATTAACAAATGGGACCACTGAAAAGCTTCTGTAAGGCAAAGAACACTGTCAGCAGGACAAAACAGCAACTTACAGATTGGGAAAAGATCTTTACCAACCTTATATCCAGTAGAGGGCTAATATCCAAAATATACAAAGAACTCAAAAAGCTAGACTCCAGGAAACCAAATAACCCAATTAAAGAATGTGTACAGAGCTAAACAAAGAACTCTCAACTCAGGAATCTTAAATGGCCGAGAAGCACCTAAAGAAATCCTTAGTCACCAGGGAAATGCAAATAAAAATGACCCTGAGATTCTACCTTACACCAATCAGAATGGCTAAGATGAAAATCTCTGGTGACAGTAGATGCTGGCAAGAATGTGGAGAAAGAGGAAGATTCTTCCATTGCTGGTGGGATTGCAAGCTGGTACAACCAATTTAGAAATCAATCTGGTAGTTCTTCATAAAATTGGAAGTAATTATAACTGAAGACCCAGCTATACCACTACTGGGCATATACCCAAAAGATGTTCCTACATATAACAAGGACATGTGCTCCACTATGTTCATAACAGCCTTATTTATAATAGCCAGAAGCCGAAACCAACTCAGATGTCCCTCATCCAAAGAATGGGTACAGAAAATGTGGTACATTTATACAATGGAATACTACTCAGCTATTAAAAACAATGAGTTCACAAATTTTGTAGGCATATAGATGGAACTAGAAAATATCATCCTGAGTGAAGTAACTCAGACCCAAAAGGACAAACATGTTATGTAGTCACTGTTAAGTGGATACTAGCCCAAAATCTCAGAATACCCACAATGCAACTCACAGACCACATGATGATTAACAAGAAGGAAGGCCAAAGTGTTGATGCTTCAATCTCACTTAGGAAGGGGATCAAAATAATCACAGGAGGCAGAGGGAGAGACAGACATGGGTACAAGAGAGGAGGGGAAGAGAAAAAGGGGGCTGTACCAGGTATAGGAAGAGACAGGAGAGTAGTCCGGAAGGCAAGGAGAATGAATAGAAATAAGTAACAATGGGAGGTGGGGAATGAGGAATCCCTAGAAAGTCCCAGATGCTAGGGATTTGAGAGGCTCCCAGGACCCAATGGGGATGACATTAGCAGAAATACCCAACAGTGGAGAGACAGAACCTGAAGAGACCACCTCCAGTAGATAGACATGGCCCCCAGTTGAGGTATGGGACCACCCACCTGTCTCAAAATTTTTAATCCAGTATTCTTCCTGTCTAAAGAAAATGCAGGGAAAAAATGGAGCAGAAACTGAAAGAAAGGTCATCCAGAGACCACCCCACCTTGGATTCCACCTCATCAGCAGACATAAACCCCAACACTGTTGCTGATACCAAGAAGTACTTATAGACAGGAGCCTGGTATGGCTATCCTCTGAGAGTTTGGGCCAGTACCTGACTAAGACAGATGCAGAAACTAACAGTCGACTATTGAACTGAGCCCGGGGACTCCAATGGAAGAGTTAGGGAAGGGCTGAAGGAGCTGAAGGGGATTGCAAACCCATAGGAAGAACAACAATATCAATTAACTGGACCACCCAGAGCTCCCAGGAACTAAACAGCCAACCATGGGTGGGTCCATGGCTCCTGTGACATATATAGCAGAGGACTACCTTATCTGACATCAACATGAGGGGAAGTGCTTGATCCTTTGGAGGCTTGCTGTCCCAGTGAAGGGAGATGCTGGAGGGGTGAGCTAGGAGTGGGTGGAGCTTCTTAAAGGCAAAGGGGAGAGGGAGATGGGGAGGTTGCAGAGGAGATACGGGGAAGGGGGACGACAATTGAATGTAAATAATTAAAATAATTTAAAAAATATCAAAAAAGGGAAACCAGAAATAAAGAGAGAGAGAGAATTATACAGGAGTTATATTACAAGAATCACTTGTGTTTAGTGCGGAAGCCATGCGCCTGTGATGTTCCTTCTAGAAAAGACACCTCATAGTACTCACTCTGACCACTATAATAATGAGCTACATTTCTCTTGTTTGACTCCCCAAACTAGACAAACTTGAATAAGCCAAAAATTCCCATGGGTCTCATTATGTCTAAAAGTATGGTTATTGTCATGCATTGTGGGCTCCCCAGAAGCCTCTATTCCATTAAAGAGAATCACCCAAATTACTTAAAGTCAAGATGATCTTATATTTCTCTCCTAAGTCATTTTTGCACATATAATCATTAAGATATAAACACAGAATGGACTTTCTAAAAGACTACCTAATAAGCTTAGGAAAACTAAAAATATTTAGAGGAAGATATTTTAATATAAATTGTCTGAACAAATTGTCATGTGCTGTTTGCATTTGTTCAGAATTGACTCTGAGAACGCAGTGGGCCAGACTTGAGCATGTTTATTTCAAGTCTCTTTTAAAACTCATAGTCCAGTGGCAGGCTGAACCCCCTGATAGTAGGACAAGGAAAAAGGAAATGAGCAAACACCTAAGGACATTAAAATCATCGTACATTTGAGAACAGGTAAACTATTTCCAATATGGGTTGCTACTGGTTAGCCATCCTAAGATATAAAAATGCCATAATGAGAAGCCATAAGGTCACCTGTGGAGAGAATAGCTATTCTCAGCTCTGCCCAAGAGTCTCCTGCAGGGTTTCCATAGTCAGTTTCTACTGGAAGTTGTGAGCTTCAGGTTTTATGATACTTTATTGTCTAACTGCTACTTGCAATTTGTTCTTTTGCTTGCTTAATTAATGGCTTAATGACATGTCTAATATATGACTACTACAATTCATTCCTCATATAGTACAACTAGCTCTCAGAACCTCAATCAAAAGAGAAGTATTTATATAGTATTGTCTTTGCCAAAGCAGTTCCATAGTTTACCAGAGAACATTTTATAACTAAACACCCAGTTAAATGATGCTCTTAAGAAGTCTTAAAGTCTTCCCCCTCTCTCTCTCCCTCTCCCCCTCCCCATCCTTTCATTTTCTATTCTCTATGTAGATTCAGATACATAGACACCAATTATATCTTAGAAATTTGATAAAGGCTACACAGTCCACATCTTCACAAAATCTTAAGCACTTGTAAAGTTTCTAAACTAATAACCCTGCATCTTTTTCACAAAATCTTCACCTATTGTCAGCAAATATATAGTCATTACAAAAAGAAACATGCTTAATCCTGTAACAACACAGCCCAAAGGAGCAAAGTCTGCTACAGTGCTGAAGTCAAATGACACCTCTACTGATATTTTCCTATCTGAAAATGAAATCATGTGGAAAATTATTTCTATGCTAGCAGAATAATTAAGATAAAGCACAAAATTTGATCTATTAGAAATGGAAGTATAGATTGTTCCTGTTCCTCTATTTTAGTCTTATATTGTTTGTCTATGCTCTCTTTTAAAAGTTATTTTATTGATGTTATAAATATATAGACAAAAATATCTAACAAATACTGAAGCAAATCCTGAGGGGTATTCTGGTGTTTTGTTGGTACATGGGGATTACTTCATTTTGAACACTGCTCCAGAGGTGGACTATCTTCTGAGACTTAGCTATCTTTCTTCATACAGATATTTTCATTATAATCACAGTTCCATTAATGGATTTTCATGAATTGCATGCCTTTGAGTATATTCATCCAGTGAAAATTACATCTAAAAAAATAAATGTGGTTGCTAGCTTCCAACACTTGAAAAGGGATTATGGAAAAAATGACATGAAAACCATCAGAGTAAGGTCTTATAATGTCAAGTTATAATGATTTATTCTACAAATATAGAATATATATTTATTACAAACAAAAACTATGTAGCAAGTAGGATGTATTATAAAACAAGAACAAAATATAACCAATTAAAGCCTAAGCAACATTCTTTAGATATGCGAATAGAACACTTTACTTGGATTCTGTCAACACAATCTAATGATTTTTCTTTATTCAAGAATGGCTGACTGTAAATAAAAGCTACTCTAACAGCTCCAAAGAAGTCACACATGGAAAGCTCAACACTTCAGTGATAAATAAAATGTCAATTCATTCTCCTAAGTCCACAAGATTATTTTGTATTATATAAGCAAAATAATTTCCGCACAATCGAAAGCTATTATCGACTCCAGGCTCAAACTACTTTATTCATAAAACATACATCTGCAGGGCCTCATGCAATGCAAGATTTTACTAAATACTTAACATTTGTACTGATTTTAGAATATTCTATCCAATCAAATTCTTGTAGGAAATTTTATAGATTGTCATGGGTACTTTATTAATAACGGTATTGCTTTTCTGATATGCTTGTCATGTTCCCTACTTCAGATATCGGTTACAATTTGGTTACAGCCTGATTGTGCCTACCCTTGGATGCTATTATTCCTCTAAGGTAGGGATATTTCTGGGCAATTGCGGGATCTCTTGCCTTTTCTTTCCTGCTCCTTCTAGCATCAGAGTTCAACTGACTCTTGGCAACGGTGCCCAAAGACAAACTCGGCATATCCTCTGTTAGCCATAACTTGAATCTCTGCTCTTAAAAATCTCTGGATTTTTTTAAACATTTTCCCCACATAGTTCATCCCAATTCCTTCTTTGATATATTGTTTGCATAATAACAAAACTCCCTCCCTTTCATCCTCATTCCAAATCCAAGAATGCTGTCCTGGATGCATACTCACATAGTCTTTTTTTGTTTGTTTGTTTCAATAAAAAGTATATAACATGGGAAAATTTACAACAGGCATAACTGGCTAACTTATAAGAATGTCCTCTTCCCACATGTTAGCCATACTCTATGTGCTATATAAAAGACCCTTCTCCTGGTCTATACTGAGAGAACCCACGGTTAAAAAGAACATCTGCAAAGGAAAGATGCTTTTTAAAAAGGTGTCCCCATGGCATAAATGAGAGGCTTTGCATGATATGGGAATATGAACTTAATTTTTCTTGCAGCTTCTAATGTGAAAAATGTCTTTGAATTTCATTGACTTGAAAAGGAATCCTATGGAATTTCAATTGTGGTTTGCCTCACTTCTGCATATATCATCTCTCTTGTATTATCAGACTTCTTTTTTTAATCAATAATATTTCTAGTGTTCACTTACTGATGATATTATTACCACCTATTAGGCACAGTTCCCTAAAAATGTTCTAGGGGACTAATGCTTTGTTTAATTACATAGCAATGAAATAAGAGTTTGGATTGGCTATTTTACAAATGACTTGGGGGGAAAAAATACTCTTATTCCTCATAGCTTATAGGAACATCAAAAGAACTTTAAGTGGGTATAACTAGTCAGGATAAGACATGTGTTTTCTTGAGGCTTCTTTGATGGATTACAGTTAAATGCTTACTTGAGCATAGGAACATCGGGAGAACATTAAGTGGGTATTCCTTTCTCAAATATAGACATTATATCATAATAATTTCTGTCTCCAAATTGTTCCATTCTGCTAGATGGTCCTTGCACATAAATTGTTCACAAGGTGACACTATGATCACAAACCTAAGAATCAAACTATGTTTATACATTTTAGAAAGGACACCTTTGCCTTGAAATGCCTAAAACCAAAGTTTTCTTTTTAAAGTCTTTTGATCAGTATAGTCAAAACAAATTATTTATTTTAGACACTAAACTACTCAGTTTTGATTTCTGTGTAGATGCTAGAATTTCTATTATGACATATTCCCTTATAAAAAAAAATCACCATGAAGCACAAAATGAAAATATCTTAGAGGTTCATGACTTACAGCAAGATAAAAATGTTAGAAAAACTTCAAAGATAGAAAATGCATAAGCTAAATGGAGGCCATCAAAAGAGTCAGAGTTATGTTTTCACCAAAAGGAATGAATACTTATGAGGCCGGTTCAAACATGAGCACTGAAATGCACATTCATAATAAATGGAAGAGAGGAGTCCAGCATGTATATTAATTGGTGGAACAGTTCGCTGCCCTAAAGTAGTTAAAAATTACTCCGTGAAAGTTTACACCCGTGAAGCACATGTCCAAACAGCAACAGGACATTTGCTTTTCATGTGCCCTACTATTAGTCAACAAAGCACAAATCAAAACTTGCAGTAAACAGTTACTTCTGGGTGCTAGCAAAGAACTAGTGCTATTTCAAAAAATGTATTAACACCTCTAACAGTAGGGGTGGTCAAGGGAAGGATGCTAATTTCATTGCTAGAGTAGAAGAATTATTATGAGAAATTGTTAGAAAATATTCTAAGCAATCATAAGACTATATCTGATATATTTTTATATCATTCAATAGTCATATATTCTGAATATATCCAATTATCATAATTCTAAAAGAAATTTATGAAAGTTATTTCCTACACTATAAATCCAAACTGAAGCACTAAATGGAATCCATATGTAAGAAGATACTTTCTATTATTGTCTTAATTACCCAAAAGGTTTAGCATAAATACCATAGTGATACTGTTATCTACAATCAAAAATTTTCATAGTAAAGCACATCTGATATTTTTCCATCTGGTCAGGGTATTGTAAAACAATTTTTATAGAATAAAGAGATTTGACCTTATATGTCATCTACTTTCAATCATCCTTAAAATAGCCTTGAGACAAAATATATGTTTATAATTTTAAAGGTCACAAAATTTTTCAACCACATTAAAGTTTGTGTAATTACAATGGTATAAAAAGAATCAAAAATTGGCATGACACTAGAGACAATAAAATGTTATATAGTCACTTCCTTATTTTATATTCATTCAATATTATGAATACTGATTGTATAATTAAATTTTTTATAAGCATACTTGCATGAACATAAAATTCACCCTATGGCTAAATCATGTCATTTAATTATATTTCTTTACAAAATTTCTCAGGTTATTTATTAAAATATTTATTTTACATGAAGACGCTCATTTTATCAACGACTTATATACAATCAATTTAGAGAAGGGGTCTTTTCTTTCCAATCATTTGAAAATATAAATCTGTAAAAGTGGAGGAAGTGAGCGATCATAAAGAAGACTATTAATTCTTGTTTGATTTGTGCCCTGTGTTTGCACAAGAGTATCCTAGTTTCTTTCTATGCTGCCTTCCTCAAGAAACTGAGTGTGAATGTTGGATTAGAAGTTCTGTATGATTCCCCTCTTGCTATAAATTTCTCTATTGCTTCAGTCTTGTTAAAAATCTTTTTATTAACAAGCCATTGTTAATCTTTCATTCATAATATCAGTCTATTCTATTTTATGCTTATATAGTTGCAATGAAACAAACCAAAGAAGCAAATGATATTATAAAGATGTACATAGGAAATAATAAAACATAGCAACAAAAAATTCAGGAAAAGACACGTGTTTTCTTGAGGGTTCTTTGACAGATTACAGTTAAATGCTTACTTTAGGTAGGAACATTGGGAGAACTTTAAGTGGGCATAACTCGAGTCTAGTTATCATCAGCTAAGTGTACCTCCTATAGTTGATTACCAATTGAAACAAATGAAACAGACTCTATAACCAGGTGGATTACTATGCAAAACCATAAAGTATGTGAAAACCAGTAACATGAAGGTGAATGGAGGGGCAAATAAAGATGAAAGGTTTTGATCCATTCTATAGACAAGGAACCATTCCAGACAAGTCTGACCCCTTCAGGTAAGTTGTCAATGCCAAGGAATTATATTAACAAATTCAAGGGTAATCACCAGGAATCAAGAATGTATTTGAAAACATGAAAATCACTGGTCCTCTATATAATATTTAAACATGCTGTGTCCATTGAGAACTTTATCAGAAAACATAATTTTCAAGACTGTACTTCTAAAAGTA
The DNA here is from genome assembly GCA_021653895.1 of Mastomys natalensis. Lineage (NCBI taxonomy): Eukaryota > Metazoa > Chordata > Mammalia > Rodentia > Muridae > Mastomys > Mastomys natalensis. The sequence goes on from JAJTUV010000704.1 coordinate 1,517,171, forward strand.
AAGTACTAAGATTTAATGTTTTAGAGTTAAAAATTCAAATAATGAACAAATGAGCCATTTTTTAATGAAATGAATCAAGGGCTAGTAGAAAGGGCATTCCAAAAAAGCTGTACATTCAGGCCTGATGTGGAGGTATGCACCAGGAATTCCAGCTCATTGGAAGCCAAAGCAGGAGGATGGTAGGTTCAGGGCCAGCTAGGGATACACAGTTATACTCCGTCTCAACAGATTAGTCAAGTAATCAAGCAAAATAAATTTCTATATCTAAGCATTAGAGTGTAGATTTATAAGGACTGTATGAAATGTACTTAACTGTTTTGTGCTTTTTTTTTTCTTTTCCTAACACTTGAAGGGCACTCACTAGAAAGAAGTATTCCCATCAAAGATGCTATTGGAGCAGAACTACAGAGCACATTCTAACAACAAAAAACAAATATTGAAAAACTCATGAATACACAAATACGTTAGTATATGATGTGAGGAATGGCTTACTTTTCATTCTAGAGAAGGCATTTCACTTAATTTTAGGAAATAAAAGCAATGCTAGTTTCCTAAGTAAAAATAGCTTTATTTCACTCATAAGTCAAAAGTAGGTTTGATAAATATTTTCTATCCAACAAAAAAGGTAGGGAGAGAACACTAGATTTAAAAATAATTTTGTTTTTACTTTATTATTGATTCTATTATAATTAACAAATAGAATTCATCTAAAACATTGATATAAACCAAATGGCATTGAGAAATAAATGTAATATATTTGTCAAAGTTTTATGCTATATGCTTTCTTATTGTAATAAGAAAGTGAGACTATTGTTCACATGTAGTTCTGATCTTGCTTCGACCATGAGGACACTTCCACATCTGTTATTCTTATGTGGGTTTTTTTTATAATCACAGTTTAGTGATTCAAAGCAGTGCTATTAAGTATAGACAGGAAAAGGAGGCACATAAAAGCAATTCACAGGGCACACTGAAGACACTATGAAGTTCCCTGCACCCAGCTCACAACTTTATTCTTGTCTTTTCCCTTTTGAAAAATGTATGTAAATGCACAGTTATCTGTGCATATGTTAGTATCCATGTGTGCATGGGTTTGTGCATGTGTACATGTGCAGGTATGGGTGGGTGTTAGGCAGTGGTTGACATCCAGTGTCTTCTTTAGTCTCTGTCCAGTTAATATTTTTGAGTCAGAGTTCCTTACTGAAAGTGGAGCTCAACAGTTAATAGACTGTCTGGTTAATGAGTCGCAATGATTATCTTGTCTCTTCCTTTTCAGGGCTGGCACATTCCACCATGCCTTGCTTATATATGAGCTCTTGGGGGATCAAATTCAGGTCCTTATGCTTACATCACAAGAGTTTACCTATGAGCCAACTTTCCAGTTCTCCTTTTCTTTCTCCAGTAAGAAAACAAACAGAAATCAACAGATAGGCAGTCATAATAATTACATAAACAACATTGCTCCAGCCTCAATTTAATAATGAACAAAATACCAAACCTCTCAAACTTTTGAACTTTATCATCAGGAATGACTTAGCATACATCTGGTAGAAAGTAACACAATAAATATTTCATTTCAAAATCACTTTATATAGGCTTGGCCAAAACATGGTACATGTACTCTTATTGGTCAAAGAAATCGAGCTATATTCAGGTGATTTATTTCTTTCACGTTGGTATTTGTGTTCTTCAATACAGACAATGGTCCTGCATTTTAAGCAGCACAAAAAATTTCCAACATTTCTTATTTTTGCTTTTTCTTTTTCAGAACTTGGATTATGTAATATTTTTATATAATTACTACTCAAAGACAAGTATGGACTGTAGGCATTTTTTTTTTAAACATCATTGGTGTGAATAGAGAAACAAACAGAAAAGCTGTGCTAAAATTTCTCCTACGAGTCCACATACTTATTCAGATCCAGCTTTTAAACAATTTACCAAAGTTGAATCCAAGTAGCTATACATTTAGTGGCAATAACATTAGTTCTTTATAATATACATGCAAAATTCTTTTTTTAGAGACCATAACCTTTCAATTTTTGACAAAATATGAGGCTATAATTTTTTTATACAGGCATGTATAAGGAGGCTAATTAGTTGCTTTGTCTTATTAATGTATAACAAATACAGCTTTGGGAAAACAAAATGGACAAAGGTAAGTTTTTAAACAGACCAGACAAACAAGAAATCAGCTTCAGTTTCTACTCACTAAGAGATCCTTCACTTTCCTAATAAATTACTGTGAAGACTCATAGAGAAGAGAATTTCTACATTCACTCAAAGTGAAGAAAATCCATGAAATATCAGTGTAGTCACATATTCTATGGATAAGCTTGCCACAGAGTAAGTCTGTATTTCTGCTATGAGCTAAATGCTAACAAAATGTCACTTATGAACAGTACCAGAACGTGCCACCCCCAAGCATGCCACTCTGACACAAGGATTACGTTCAGCTAAGGGTACTTGAAAAAACAGCAGCCACGAGCGAGCAAGCTGGGCATACTACTCGCCTCTGTCTTGAAAAGAGGAGATTAACACTCCAGGTGAAAACGGTCCTCCCTGTAGCTGAAGTCAAGAAACATTCTTCAATGGAGAATCATAGCTGAGAACATTCAGCAGTCTTGTTTAAAATAATTCTGATTTTCCTTCAGCCTTTACATAATTTAGTTACTTGTTCAAAATTACTTGTGCAAACTAATACAAAGATGGGTAAGTTTCACCAATTTAAAGGCCTCTGCTTCCTTGTGAGGGCTTCTTTGACACTGAAAACATATACATGTATGTATCATTCTCTGGTAATCTGTTTTACATCAATTTCATTGTAAGACTGAGATGGGACCACAAAAGAGAAGGAAGGAAACCCAGCTCTCCCTCACTTACTACTGTGATTTCTCACACTGTTGTATTGAATGCAACATTTACAAAATTGGTGCCTATATGTCTTCTTCCATATTTTATGGGTTAAGTATTAACTGAAAACACAGGTCGATGGCATTTCTCTGAAGGAAATGAAGAGCTTCCAAGCAGAAAGTCAGTCAACACACACACACACACACACACACACACACACACACACAATTTGACAGCCTAAAAGAATTTTCCACCATAAAGTGTCTCATTACAAAGTCTCTGACTGTTCTGGGTTGAAAGAACAGAGCAAACTATTGGGTTACACTTGCTCCCACCTTCGAAATGCAATGTTTTCAGAAACAAGGCTTAGGTTGACTCACCGGTCCAAAAGAATTACTGTCAAAACTGTGTCCGTGATGATCTCCTTCAACCCACATGTGACCACGGGGGACTTTGACCAACCGGTTTTTGTGTCCAATTGTTCTGAAAAGAAACAGTGAGAGCAATGAGGTGAGAGTAGGAAGGGGACTTTCCACCTTGGAGACAGAATCAGGAAGGAAAGAACAGCTATTAGGCAGATGAGAGGGTCTAACTCTGACAGTATTAGAAATAAACCACTGGAAGAGATAAGATGAAAACTCGGTGCTGATTGACTTGAGTCAACCTGGAAGAGACTTCTGGGAGTCTAATAACAGGAGATTTATTCCCCAATGAATTTATGCCCAGTATACTTTGAAAATAAGTTTCCCTGTGTAATAGGATCTTTGTTGCACAAGGAAGCATAATTGCATTGAAACTCAATTTGGATAAACGTCTTTCTTCCAAGAAGACAGGCTGTAGACAGAGGTTACCTTTACTAGCTTAAGAGCCTTGTCTTTTCTGATCTCTACAGATAGAATTGAAGATATTTAGGCCATGAACTACTCCTAGTCCTGGTTGTGGGAGTTAAGGGGAGCTTCTGGCTCTAAGGGTCATTTAGATTACTAGCAATCCCTGGTCCTGATTGTAGAAGCTTGATAAGGCCTGGCCCAACAGATAAAGTAGAAAACAAAAACAGACTGTTAATAATTAAAATTTTAATTTTCTGGATGGACGAACAGATTTTTCTATCTTTCCCATTGGAGAGACAATCCTGTGTGCTTAACAGTCTTGGTTTCACTGGAGATCTGTGGGCCTAAAGACCTTCATGCTATGTTTCCAACAATCTCGAAATTACACAGTAAGTTCCTCTCAAGTAAGGTATGGTTCATTTTCTAAACTGTCCATGGAAACCTCACCTAATAAGTGTAGCTTTAGGAAAACAAAATGGGCAAAGTTTTTAATCTGGCCAAACAAAATATCAGCTACAGTTTCCATTAAGAAGAAACTCTTCACTTTAATTGTGAGTTATTGTGAAGATTCATAAATAGAGAATTTCTATGTACTCAAAGCGAACAAAATCAATAAAATTACAGTATAGTCACATATTCTATAAATATGAATGCAATATAGTTCCTCCTTTGTATAAGAAAAAATCTTGCTTAAAGAAAAGGCACAAACACCAAATATAGTGTTTTGTTTCTTAATTCACACTATCCTTAATAAATACTTTAAGAAATCAACATACTTCAATTCAATGTCCATTTGTCTTCTTACACTTGCATTTATGCTAGTGCTCAACTGTTTCAATTTAATCATGGAAATTAAGATTCAAAACTGGGGACTGGAGGGATGGTTCAGAGGGTTAAGAAGATGACAGAAGTTTAATACACAGCACCTTCATGATGGCTCACAACTGTAACTTCAGTTCTAGAGGATCTCCTCTGGCCTTCATGTGTACCAGGCACATATGTTGGTGTGCAGTTAGGTATACATGAAGACAAAACACACATACATATTAAAACAATAAACAAAAAAAAATCAATAAATATTTGAAAACCCAGCATTAGTAGGAAGAAAAGAAATCTTGATGACCATTGGAATTTATAGAATCAGTATTAGTTGAAAACTGACCAGCACTACATTTTTCTTAAAAGGAACTTTTGATCAATTATGAAAAAGTGTCAGTGACAGATGACATACAATAGATATTCATATTCTTTTTTAATAAAAGATTTATTATATATCTATCTCTATATATACTATCACTATTTTCAAACACACAAGAAGAAGGCATCAGATCCCATTATAGATGTCTGTGAGCCACATGTGTTTACTGGGAATTGAACTCAGGACCTCTGGAAAAGCACTCAGTGCTTTTAACCACTAAGCCATTTCTCTAGCCTGATGTTCATATTCTTAACACAGGAAAGAAAGGGGGTAGGGACAATCTTTCTCACGTTGTCAGTGGTCATTAGAAATGATTCAAACTTTTTGTTTCCATTGCTTTTTATGATCTACTTTGGGAATGTTTTAAGAGACTAAAATATTCATGTCTGTTGTCCCTATTCTATTTTTAAAAATTGATTGCTAAAAATTACTAAACAGATGTTTGCTATAAGGGATGCCCAACCCTCACTTTTTATAGGCCTTACTTCCATAATGCATTTTACCCAAATATCTAGTAACAAATCATTAGTAGATAAACTATGAAACAGTCAACCAAATAAAAGATAGAATTAAAATAAAATACGATTCAAACCCCACAAAAATAATTATTATTTTGGGAGCACATAGCTTTATATTTCCTTTATTTCCTAAAGCAGCCTGGAAAACACTAACTTAAACATGAATCTCAATAAAGGTTTTCTGAATGAATGAGTGAAAGAATGAATGAAATTCACTCTGAGAGCTGAAGCTTTCAGAAACTGAGCTTAGCACAGTGTTATTGGATATGGAATCTCTCAGAGGCTAGTCTGTTAGTTAGCAAGCTGTGTATGTACAGAAGAATGCATTAAAAAGGGAAAGTACACATAAATTGGTGCTATAGAAATTGAAACTATTCATTATCTTGGATGGTTTTTAATTTTCAAGATAATTTCAGTGTTGAATTGCTTTGCTTTAGATCAGTAAGTCATCCATGCAAGGAAGCAATATTGTAGCCATTAGAGCCCCACTGTAAGTTAAGGGCTGCTGTTTGTTTTTAATTACTATAGGGAAGGAGACTTTCAGATTTTTAGAGAAAAGCAAAAACAAATTTAACACCTCTTACCCTCATACACTTTGCAATATAAGTGTTCTTAAATTAAAACCATTCCATTAGTTCTTGACACCACTGCTTTGTAAGCTAGTGTCTAATGATTAATACTCCCATCAAATAATAGTGATGAGGAAAAAAATCTTATAGTTAACTGCTGCAAAGGTATCATCACTTTCTATATCTAAACATCTGTTCACCATATTAAGCTGAGCATTTAGGACAAATTCTTAGAAGGAAAACAGTTTCCCATGAATTGACTTTTTAAATTGCTTTCCCATGAAATAACTATTTAACAATCACAGAAGTATATGTGTATGAGAAAACATACTATATATTACATTGGATTAATATTACCTAAATTTTCAGAATTTTGCTTTAGGTCTTGGTGTGTGTTTCCATGGATTAATGATGTGCGTGTATGCTTTATGGGCTATCTCACTGGAGCAAAGAAGTGAAGGATCCACTGAATGAAATAGTCTTATACTGATGTCTGAATGGCCTAGCTTGTATCTTCTTGTTCCATCTACTCATCATAACTTATAGGTTTTTTTCTGTTGTTGTTGTTGTTGTTTTTTTAATTAGGAAAGTGTCCAAGGAAGGAACCAAAATGAGTCTCAAGTCTACAGGACTTTCAATTGCTTACTAGTGACTGCCTATTAGGTAGAGGATTCTTCAGACACCAAGAGGCTTGGTAAGCTGGGACAAAATTTGTCAAGTTTTGGAAAGAGATAGGCTTGTCACAATGATCACAATAAAATCTTCTGGTTATTCACAAAATCAAGAAGAGCCATGACTGTGAAGGTGCTTTGAGACCCAAACACATGAACTATTGGTTCAGTTAAAAAATTATAAAATAAATCTAACACAAAATTATATCAGCAATGCAACAATAGGCCAGACATATTCTTTTAGAAGCTAGGATGACATACAAGTCATATTGAATTTTAGGTGCTATAAAAATCAAGGTTCTTGTGAGAAAATTATAGTGCCATCAAGGTACCAGTAAAGGCAGCTGGGTTCTTTGTGGTGACCTTATGTAAGCCACTTAAGGACATGCTTTAGCCCATTATTTCTTAGCCATTTACAATGCTTTATTTTTCTTTTTTATGCACACTAGCTTTTGAATGGGTTCATTGATTTATTTATTTACCGTCTATCTCTCCATGTTAGAATGTGACCTATGGAAATATGTCTTTCTTATAGAACATTCCTAGAGCACAAATGGCTCAACAAATATTTGTTAAATAAATAACAAATGAATCTAATACTGATGAAAAATAATGCCCTCTAAAGTCAGAATAATACTATGGAAAGCACTCTGATTCTTGAACAGGCTACGAAAATTTTAACCTTAATTCTATGATTTGCGAGCAAGCTTGTAAGTTACAATTATTTGCCATCTTTACAAGAGGGTGGGGCCTATTAACATCCACCTTAACTAGGTTCAGATGAGGATTAGAAAAGTGTTGTAAATACTGTGGGGGGACATTACTGTTCAGTTTAATCTGTGGAATTAGCTTATTTTTGTTTGGTGGACTTATTTGACACTATCAAGTAGATATGATTTGGAACAACTTGACAAAACTCAAAGGGGCAGTTTCTCATTTACAACACTAGGCAAAAGAGAGGAGAAGAAGAGGGAGAACCTAACACTGAGGCTTTTGAGCACACAAATGTAGTGTATACTAAACACCATATAAATGTATCATCTTCAACTTGAGGCTTTTTTATTAAAGCACTGGGTATGGTTCTGATTACATTTAGAAATAATAAGTGGTGGTGATTATTGCCAGACTTCCTTTGTCCATTATTTTTCTTCATTTTATAATTCTGAATGTATCGAAGCTCACTATTGATTTGTATCAATATCTTCAAATTACTGGTGATATGCCTTAATAATTTTTTTCTCACAGTTGTGTTGTGGATATTACTATTTTTAATGGTACAATGACATGGTGTTTTTCTTCTTTTTCCCTTCAGGAGAACTTTAAAACTCATATGTAAAGGGATAATCTATCTGTTTGTACATATTCAAATATACAGGGGGTATCAGGTAAAGGAAAGATTGATTTGTGGATACTACTGTATTGTGTATTTCAATGCTGCTATGCTAATACACAGTGTCTTACACAGATAATGGTCAGGTCTAGGAGAAATATTGTAAGTAGAGAACTCTGGTAAACATGCTGTATGGACATATTCTATTTCCTAATCTCTTAGAGTGCATCCAACTTTTAAACTAGTAACCTAAAGTGGTTTAAAAATATGATGGTAAATTATTGGGCTACTTCCTTTTAGGGCTGCCAAGGAAATACAATACTGTTAATAGAACTTCTCTAGAGAAGGAATTTTAAATAGCTTTTAACTCCCAAACTCTCATAAAAGACAAGATAATCCTTTAGCTGATTTAGCAGGTAAGTAAGGTGTCAGCCCATAAGGCTGTATGTATCTATAGCTTGCAAATAATTCTGGTTTTGACAGTCAAAAATGGGCTCTGTATGATATTTTAACAACCTGTCTAAAAAGAGACATTTTTAGTACTAGCTTTACCAAGACAAGTTGCCTAGGCCTCATAAAGGGGATACAGAATGATTGCCTCCAATTTGATTTGACCTTGAAAACAATGTGTTTAAGTCACTGGCTCTTTTAAGTTCCATCAGTTGAACACACAAGTACTGTCCATAGCTCTTAGAACTATGAAAAGGTAAGTGCTTATTAAATGTTTCGCTCTATGTCTTTCTCTTGTGCATGTATGCTCTTTCCCTTCTTTCAGTAATTTGTTAATAATTCATGATTCATTAGTGATATAATTTTAAAGCCATTTTACTGAATTTTCGACATGTACAAAGCAGTGATGACTTGGGAAGCTGACTGCTTCCTGGAACTCAGACTCCTGAGTGTCTATTTTCTTAAGGGAAACTCGTAATCAATGATCCTCCATGGCCTCTGCTTCAGTTCCTGCCTTGAGCCCCACTACCAACTCTGCCTCTAACCCTGTCCCTCCATTTCTTGCCTACCCAATGTGTCCTCAATTATGGAATATCACTCGGAAGTATAAGATGAAGTAATCTTTTCTTCCCCAAGTTGTTTTTCAACGGTGTTATACAACAGCAACAGAAAAGCAGACTAATACAGCAAATAGGAACAGATATGTTTTTGTATAGAAATATATTTTTTATTCTTATAAATAAAAAACCCCAGGTGTAAAATTTGTGTAAATAAATATAATATTTAATTTTGAAAACGAGAATTGTCATATAGTACTGATGTTCAAAAGGAAATAAGTGCTTGACATAGAATTTTGGTAAGATTTTCTAATTGACAGAGTGAAAAATAGAGATTTTTGTCTTTGATTTTTTTTTTAGCTAAAAAAAGCATGAAAAAAATAAGATGGTATCAGCTATTATCAGTAATCATAATAAAGTGAGCTGATGTAATTGAAAGAGAAATATCCTATTGAAAAAATGTAGCTTATAGAATATAGAATTTTTCATAACTTGTACAGCCACTATGGAAATCAATATGGTAGTTCTTCAGAAAATTGGGAATCATTTTACTGAAGACCCAGATATACCACCCTATCCACTCACAAGGACACTTGTTGAACTATGTTCAAACCAGCTTTCTTCATAAGAGCCAGAAATTGGAAACAACCTAGATGTTCCTCAACCAAAGAATAGATAAAGAAAATGTGATACATTTACACATTGAAATATTACTTAGCAGTTTAAAAAAAAAAACATCATGAAATTTGCAGTCAAATGAATGGAACTAGAAAAAAAATTACTCTGAGTGAGATAACCTAGATCCAGAAAGACAAACATGGTATATATGCACTTATAAGTAGATATTAACTGTTAATAAGTAAATGACAATCATACTATAGTCCACAGAATGAGGGAGGTTAAGTAATAAGAAGGGCTCTAGTGGGGACTCAGAGATATCCCTCAGAAAGAGAAATAGAAAAGATTTTCAAGATGGACTAAGGTCAGGTGGGGATGGGAATAGAAGGAATAAGGTTGGGAGAAGGACAGAAGGGGAAAGTATGGGAAGAAACAACTGGAATTGAAGATTATTTAGGAGGAACTGATGTGGCAACCTAATGCAGTAGAAACTTCCAGGATTCTACGAGAGTGACCCTAGTATCAGATGATACAGAACCTGAACCAAACATCTTCTATAACCAGTCTGTCTGTAGTGGTAGGCCTGGGGCACCAGCCCAGCCAGGAAACTTTTGAATTACAGTCTTGCCTATAAGATGTGCTGGGCAATGGTGGCATAGAACTTGTGGAAGTGGCCAACAAATGACTTATTTAATTTGAGGCCCATACCATAAGAGGTTATCCACTGCGTGGATGACCAGGAACAGGAGGTCACATGTTATGGAAAGCCTCAGTCTTGTATTTTGATCCTAGTTCCCAGTGGATAGCCCCAGCCTTGTATTTTGATCCTAGTTTCACTTTCCTGGGAGGGGCTGCAGAGGATGATTGAATCTGTATACAGGTGATGTCTTATAACCTTCTGTCCAATTAAAACCTGTAAAATAAAGGCTAGGGCCAGAGATTGGGCAGTAGAAGGGGAGGCAGAAAAAGGCTTAGGGGAGGAGAGAGTGAGAGGAATTCGATATAAAAGGTAGAGCAGAAGGGAGGCAGAAGAAGAGCAGGAGGAAGTTGAAGCAGAAGGAAGCCAGCAGTAGAAGGAAGCCACAGATGGAGGAGCCGGAGCCGGAAGGACAACCACGAGGCCTGGATAAACTGCAATTGTAAGGGAACTCATAGCTGGGGATTAGAGTAGTATAGTGGTAAATCTGCCCAATCTAGGCGTGCAATCTATACCCATAATTATTGAGTTGTGTTTTCCTTTACTGGTCTCCTTCAGGTAGGAGATCTTACAGCCACAAATTTGGTGGTTTTAATAATTTCTACTACAGTCACAGAAGACCAAAGACTTCTGGTAGAATCAAACATGACAGTCCACAGAATCAACTAATTAGGGCTCATGGGTGGCTCACGGGGACTGAAGGCATTTATGCTGCTTACCTGGGTCTATGCCAGGTCCTTTGCATATATGTTAGGGTGATTTAGGAGCACTCATGATGCTGGGAGAGGGGGTATGTCTCTGTCACTTTTGCCTGTTCTTGAGACACTTCCCTCCTACTGGGTTTCTTCCCCAAGCTTTGCTATAAGGGTTTGTGACTTGTCTTATTGTTATCTTGTTGTGTCATGTTTGATTGATGTCCCTGGGAAGCCTGTGTTTTGTGGGGAAGATTAGGTGGGGTTAGTAGATCTGGGGAAGAAGTGAGGTGGGGTGGGGCTAGGAGGAGTAGAAGGGAGAGAGGGGAATCTATAGATAGACATATTGTTGAGAGGAGAATAAAAAATTATAAGAAGAATATAGAATTTGCAGACTGCTTTATGCAAATGGCTGCTTATTAGAGAAATACATAAAAAGGACAGAAACACTGATAATAATAATAATAATAACAATAATATAGCAGTAAGTCAAGACATAGTAGCTATATTAATATTGGGCCAAATGAGATCACATTCTAAGATGAGGCCTGAGTTTCTACTGGCCATAAGCACAAAAGATTATTAGTATCTATTTTATCATACAAAGGAGCTTTAAGGAGGAAAGTGAATCTAAAAGCCTTTGATGAATCTGGTTAAATTATGATTCTTAAGATACATGATGAGAGGATTCTAAAAGTTCCTAAGGACTTTTGGCTGTCACAACATGGCAAGGCATTTTTCCACTCTGAATACTCATTCTCAATCCCAATCCTAAATTCTGTCTATTATTTGCTTTGTCACAAAAGCAGTTTTGTTACTGACACAGTAGGACTCACATGCCTTACCTTGTCACATGAATTAAAAGTGACACCCAAATTAATGTATTATGATTTTAGGTAAATAATGCAACAATATTCCAAGGAAGCTGGACTGTCCATGGCTACAGGTGATTGCATTTCTTTGGATCACAATGCTAAATACTATAGACATGATCTAAAAACTCCCCTTTGTACAGATAATATGTGAAGGTCAGAGATATAAAGTGGTGTCATCTAGTTAGTTAGTAGCAAGGCACAGACTATAGAAAGTATACTCCATAATTTTCTTTCCACTGAAGTGTGCATTATGACTACTCAAGATTCAAAGAAGAGGTCTTAACATCAATTCACTAGAGAGAAGGAGGGATATTTTCTTCACAGATACTAGGCTGTTGCTAGGTGATTTGAGCAAACTCATACCATAAAGTCGCAGAAATATTTTTTCAAATGTAACACAAATGCCCTTAGTACAGCTAAAAATTATATTAATAGTGAAAATACTTGATGAATTTTTTCCTAAATTTAGATGATAGAAGCATATATAAGACAATTCAAGAATAAACATGTGGCTATCCATGAAATGACTATAAATTATTAGGATCAGATTCCATACAGGTCCTATCAGGTCATGGGTGAAACCCGTGCTCGGGCTGGTGTGTTCATTTTCTTTGGGGGTATGACTCAACATTTACTGAATGACTACTATGTAAAATTACACAGTCGATGTAGGTGATAAAACAAGAAAAATTATGAATCTGGTTTTTGACTGACTGATGATAAACCACATTAAAAAAATAATGCAAGGGGCTGGCTAGAGAGACAGCTCAATGGTTAAAAGCACTGTCAGGCATTGTTTCCCAGATCCCACATGGAAGCTCTCCATCATTTACACCTGAAGTTCTAGGGTATCCAGTGTTCTCTTCCAGCCTTAGTAAGCAGTGAATGAAAGTGGTACACATATATACATACAGACAAATCACATATAGCTAGCATAAAAAAGTAAATATTTTTTATTAATAATATTAATATTAAAAGGAAAATGATGAGCGAAATATGCATACAGACTAACGTACCATAACAGAATTCAGCAAATTGGAAACATTTACAAAACTGACTGATAGGGAAATAAATCAATAAATGAAAATCAAGCATTGATAGCTGAACAAATGTTTAAAAGATGATATTGTTTAAGGCTATCATAAACAGGAAATGCATTATGGATATCTGAAACAAGATATGAATAGCTAGCTGACTGATGTGAACAGAATAAATGGCAGTATGAAATTCAAATCTTATTTGTGAAAAGTCTTCTTACTAGAAAGTATTTCAAAGAACAAGATCAAATATTAAAGTGTTTTGTAAATCATTTTCCAGTAAAAAACCTTAATGTAGAAAAATTAAATAAATTTACATGCTAATTTAAAAGACATTATTAGTTTTTTCTCCTAAGTATACATGCTATTATGCCCAATATTAACTTATCTAGAAGTATACCAAGTTAAATTTTTACATAGGTCAAAGTATTATGATTATAATTTCAGGCATCACATAAGCTGGCAGAATATAGAAAAAGATCATGTTACATATTCAAAACTAATCTAACTTTTATATATTCAAATTTTGTTTCTGCTGAAATGATGACTGGAACTATCAAATGTCATAGGTGCAAATAACACAATCAGTTTACTTATTGGTCAGTTGAACCTAATGGGAAATAGAAACAATGACTCATCTTATTATTCCATGCATGGCTTCCAAGCAAGCCAGCTTCAATAAAACAGTAAACTTGTAATGCAGAGTTTTATTTTTCAAAATAAAGTCAATATTTGTTATAAATTGAATTGTTGCAGTTATTCCCAGCATCTTCTCTAGAAGTAATTTCCCAGGGGTCAGCACTTCATTCATTACTCTGTTTGCTTATCATTTCAACATGCTAGTTATGAATGTGAGAAGGACACATCTCGGTGCGTCTCTTGTAAGGCCCAATGATGGTTAAATATTTGAGGAACTTCATCTTTTGCTTAATCTATGTTATACAACTTTAAGTTTCATTTCTCATAAATTAATCATCTTTGGGCCACTTGATTAATTAGAAAGAAAGAATTCCTCACAATAAAGATCTCATTGGATAGAGACTCGAAACCTCTCTTCAGGAATCTGACTTTGAATCAGGAAAAGAATGTGAGACAGGAAAGTAAAGGAGAGTCTCCGAGCCAGACAGACTTCAACTAAACCCTGGTTTTGGTACCTCTTCCAGGGAGGACCACAGGTCTTAGGGCTTCAGCTTCCTCACTTGTAAAGAAAGATAATAGGATGATTCAGTACCTGTTTCACATATAATAAGTTAATACACACAATCCCTTCAAATTTGTGCTTGTCAAATTATATGCAATTACATGGAAGATGTTATTTCCAGAATTATGGCATGGGCTCAGCTATATTTTTATCACCCAAGATACATAGAAAATTATTTTCTAAATTAAAAGAATTTATCAAATACATATTAAGTGTTCACTAGTATCAAAAATTCGTAGGTACTAAACATGAAAACATAAATAGAACAAAAGCATGGTCCAGGCACAATTCATAGATTAAGTAGACAATTTAAACAGAAACTGTCATTGAAAATAGGAAGAATACAATCCCAGAGGTAGAGATAAGGAAGGTAGAAAATGAACAGGAAATATTCTACGTACTACTACATGGATGGTTTGAAAGAAAAACATATTGTATTCATATTTCTGAACGTATGAAACTTTATACTGTATAACAGCATAAAATATAAAATATCCATAAATCGCAGAAAATAAATATAATTTTGCAGTCAATTTAAGAAGTCAGTATTTTTGAAAATAATAAAGTAGCTGGGGGCTACAGTATCAACTAGAATGGAAGGATTCTTTTTTAAGAGAGAAGAAAAGGCATTTTGTTTTGAAAACTACAAAGGTAAAGTAAAAATTAAAAGGTTAATAGTAGCTATGGGCAGAAACAAATATGGAAGTTTACGTTATATATGTATGTATATAATATATCTGTACATGTATAATATATATGCATATGTACTCAATTTACCAGTAGTCTTGAAGACAGGAATTACAGCCAATATAGATAATCCTTTATGACAAGTAGCTGGCTCTATTGCTGTGATAAATTGGAGCAAGTATGCATCATCTCTTATTGCTGGTTATATGAAACCAATAATCTTTTTTGAAAGCAGCCTAGCCATATCTATAAAATTTTAAAAGAGATTCATTTGCTATACAATTTAGTAATCCTATACCTAGAATCAAATCCCACAAACAGCAATATAAGAATGGAGTGGTGAGAGAGGTGTTTAAAAGCAGTGGTGCTCTCTCAGAGTACCCAAGTTCTACATCGGGTAACTTATAATCACTCCTAACTCCAGGTCCAGGGGATCCAATGCCCTCCTCTGCCTTCTGAAAACTAACAACCAAAAATTATGTTTGCTATATTCCTTGGATTGTGCCTCGTCTACAAATGAAATTACAAGAGGACGTTTGAGACCAAGTAGGAACTAAGGCAATTGCTCGGTCTGTGAGTGCTTGCTATACAAGCAAGGACCTGCATTCCATCAACCTTGTAATAAGCCCATTGCGATGGCATGTAGCTGTAATCATGTACACACAGTGTATGTGGTATAGACAGGAGGATTTCAGACCTAGAGGCTCACTAGCTAGCCCACTTAGACAAAGAGGTGAGCCCCAGGTCTGTGAGAGTCTGTCTCAAAATATTAGGCAGAGAATGACTGAAGAGGATATCCAACATCAACTTCTGGCCCTGACACATATGTATATAGACAGACAGACAGACAGACACACACACACACACACACACACACACACACATACACAATATCAGGATTATTTGCTGATGGGCCATTTCTCACTTTGCTCATCTGTTCCCACAAGTCACAAAAATCAGAGGTCACACTCTGCTCCAAAATTAACACGAGTTCCCAGGGAAGAAATTGAAGCACCATTTTCTCTGGACACCTGAACAAAGCTCTTCTCTTCAGGAGATACACAGGAAGCTTTTGCACTTGACTTCCTGAATTAATGAGCAATATGGTGATGTCTCTCTCACAGGACTAGGGTGATTCTTTAACCAAGGCCAAAGAAGTGACTCGCTTTCTTTGTCCTTTCTTTTCGGAAGTGTACAGTTATATTTTGTTAACATGACTTGATAATTATTCCCAGCAATGACTATAAAACTATGTAGACTTTGAAATTTTAAGGTGATGTAGTATTTTTTGGACATACTTTTTGATTGGATTCTTTAATAACTCTTATCAATTCTTGTATGATTGCATTCCAAGAAACAAGTGCAATTTGGTTAGGTTTGAATTCCAATTCTTTCTTTCACTCGTGCCATATCCAAGAAGACCAGAATTACTTAAACAGAGATGTGTTTATCAATCATCAAGCATTTTCCCAACAAATTATTCCTTAATGGGAATGTACATAACACATTCATTGAGACAATAGGTAATTCTGAGGGACAAAACTTAATGACATCTCAGAAAAATGAACATACTTGATTTTATATTTGACCATATAGATTATTCTTTATAAAATACAAATACAAGCAGACACAAAAATTCATTTTATAAGTATCAAATATAGGAATAATGTTAATTCCTGCCTAAGTTGTTTCAGCCAGTATTGATCTACATCAAAAGCCGTATTATAGTGTCCAGGCAACAGTATGCCTATGTAAGAATGAAAATACATTGTCAGTCTGAAGACTTTCTTCCTTGTCCAAGGATAATACTATTACATGGTGGTTGGGCTCCTCCCTATGAATTCTCTGGACCACCAGGCATGAATGGGATTAAAGATCAGAGCATCTGCATGCCAAGTGGTTTGCTATAAAATACTAAGTTTTCTTAAAGCTTCCAAGCAGATTTTATGCCTTGCATACCTTTAAATATTTCCTTCCAATTATCTAAGCCACAAGTAATTGCTGAGTAATTTTCTCTACTGCCAAAAATGTATTCTTGAGTATATATCAATATAGGCATATGTGGGGCAGTGAGCTGTGGAAAGTCAGGCGCCTGGTTGAAAGAACTTTCAGAACCCCAGCACCCCGGATATATCCACTGGGATGGAAGGTGTTGAAGCTCTTCCTAGGCCTGGCTGCCCCTACTTCAGCCCTCCACATTCCCTCCCACAGAGAGGTTTGTGGCCACTGGGGTCACGTAGGAATAGCACCATCATGCAGATGAGGCATTCCCAAGCTCTCAGTCCAAGCCAATAGGGGGTTACCTGCCGCCCGACCTAAACCCACCTCAAACTGTATATATTTGGGCCCAACTCAAAAGTAAAGGTGCGCAAGATTCATCCTGTCGTCTGAGAGCTTCTGTCTCAGTTTCTCCCCTCTTTGCTGGCCAGCCGGTGCCTCACAGGGCACTTCAAAGAGCAGAGCTGTAACATTTTTCAAAGAGCTGTAACACTTCCCTCTCTTCACTGCCACCGCCATCGGCAGAGGCAGCAGGCAGCGGCTGGACTTCCCCTGCCAGCACTCTCGGACCGCTTGTGGGCAGAGGTAGCCACAGTTCACACCCGCCTTCGAAGACCCTCGTGGGATCCGGCCAGAGCCGGTCCTACAGGCATACATGATTTGTGATATTGAGATGTAAGAGCCAGCATCTGCTTTAGTTAGGCTAGCAAGGTAAGTAGATTATTTGATAAATTGCTGTCATTAAATTGTTGGATTCTAAGATCCAAAACCAGGGGACCCACTCCCACAGAAACTCATGGACAGGACTCGCTGCAATTAACATGAGATTTAATGATTCCAGGATATGCTTGTATGCTTGCTCGCATGCAAGCAAGAAGAGAACCCGAGTTGGAGTTAAGAATAGTTTTTATACAGTTTAAGGGGTAGAATAGAGAAACAATGACAAGGCACAATATGATTGGCAGAACAGTGTGACTTTTAAACTGATTGGTCTTTGGGGAATGAGGTGGCAAGGAGCTCCCTTGTCTGTTATGTGCTCTGGCCCTTCCTCACCAGCAGGTGGGTTCCGTCCCCTGTGGTCTGAGGAATGTTAATCAGCCTCTCCCTTCCTCTTCTGAAAGTTAATCCAGCAAGTGTCCTCTGACTAAGAATGTGCCCCTCCTGGGTTCTGTCCTGAGACTGTGGGAATCTTTTAATCTTAAATTCAAACCAAGACTGCAAATCCTACATTTAGACCTGAAAGTCCTACAAAAATCAGCAAAACTTTGTGAATTTACATTACTCAATAAATTCCAGCATCATGGAAAAGCAAAAATGTATCTATTTATGTTTCTGGCACACATGTTCACAACTTACATATTGTCCCTGTCTCTCTTTCTTCCTCCTTCCTTCTTTCCTGTTTTTTTTTTTTTTTTTTTTTTGAGCCAAGATTCATACTGAACACCACACTACACTAGCTTGAAACCTACTGTGAACACAGTGCTGACCTCAAACTCATAGAAATCCTGATGTCTCAGTTGCCGGAGTGCTGGGATTATGGCAAAACATTCTTACTTTGGTATACAAATCAAAGCTTAAGGCAAACCTTGACATTGTTGGTCAACTAAGAAGCACCCATATTCTGGAACTAGGTTCCTCTTCACCTTTTATGAATCAGTGCCCATGGCTCTCAGCAATGGCCTAATTTTCTACCATTCCACCACTGCCATATCTTCCCTATGTGAATGCTCCGTGCCTCACCGCCCCCAACCCCCAATAAGGCCTGCCATCATGACTTGGCCTGCCTCTGTCTCCATCCCACTCAGGCAGGTATTTTGCATACCCGATCCTCGTAAATCTCCTCTGTGAGGCCTGTTGTGTGGTGTGATTTATGAAGCGTTGCTTGGACCCTGATCCCCATGATATCCTTTCACTACAAAACCCTTGCAGACACTATGGACATTTTCAGCCAAATACTCCTTACGCTTGAGAAGTTCCTTACACGTGGTGTAGGATTGAGTAGTACCCTCGGCTTTTTGTGAATCAGATGCCATGAGCACCCACACTGTAGCTCTCACCAACAAAATGGTCACTAAATGATTTGAAATGTCCCCTTGTTACAGTAACTTCAGGCTACTCTGGACTCCATGCCCTGTTTCTTTCACTGGTAATGTTAGAAGTATAACTGTCAGCTTAGCATTTCCTTGAAGCTTAAACTGCCATTTTAAAAAGTTGAAGGTTTCTAGGCTTTGTTCTAAATTCCATCTGTAGGCCTGGGTAGAGCATTCCAAGTTCCCCAAACGTAGATGGGAGGGGTTATTAGTCATTTAAATAGATAATGTGCTTTTACTGCCCTGAAACATCTTCTCAGTGAAGACACTGGCAGATGCAGCCATGGCTTCTCCCAGACATCACTGTGGAGCCTCTGCCATGTGGCCTGCCTAATTTTGATATTAGAAATTAGAAAAAACAAATCTAACTTTTACTCTTCTTTGTCCCCTTTTCATACACTGGCTAAAGGCACACATGCTTTCCTGGAACTCTGTCCTTTTGTACTCTTTCTCTGGAACTCACTTTTCTGCGTGGCTGCTTGTTAAATTCCATGGCAAACACTTCTGCTTACCTTGTCCCAGCTGATGAGATTTAACCTTGCCTGCCTGCCATTTGTTTTTCTCTTAAACTCTAACAAAATTGACCCAGCACTGAAGTATTAAGGACCTAAAAGCCTCCTTCAGGTAGACTGAGAAACTCTAGCCAGGAAAATTGAATTGAGTGTTAACACTTGTAAAAAATTCTGATCTGCACAATATACCAATCCCATTGGTACCCAGTGGACCAAGACAGGCTCACTCCATGGTAGGTTTTAAACTAGCAGTTCAGGAGACTAGGCCTAAGTTTCTATTTCCCAGAACTGGAAAAGTCCCAGCAAGTCAGTTTCTGGAAAAACCACAGCCCAAGGGCAGCCAATCAGAAGCTGCCCAGCCAGAGGCAAGAGAAGTGAATCTCCAGGCTTCCCTAGCAAATAGTTTCCAGGCCCCACTCCAATGCCCAGCAACAGTTCCAGACCCCTAGTCCCCCAGCAATGGTTCAAGAATGTACCTAGAGGCAATCCCAAAGACACCCATAACCCTAGAGATGGAGCCAACTAATCAAAATAAAGGTCACCTACCCCTCCCTGGAATTTTCCTAACCTGCTTTAGATTGGTAAATGGTAGACCCCCACATGCTAGACTTCTGCAGAATAAAGCTGTCTTTGCTTTTGCATACTATTTGAGTATGGGGTATCATTTCTTGGAGAACAATTCTGATTCCAGAGAGGCTGGTCTGTCTATTTCTTTTCATATCACCTGGATCAATCGTAGCAAACAGGCATTTTCTTTTAAATATATTTCTAAATCCTTCCCCCTTTTATTGGATATTTTATTTACATTTCAGATGTAACCCCCTTCCCCCCCCGCACCCACGAACCCCCTATCCCATCCCATCTGAAGGCGCCCGATCTCATCTAAATCCTTTTATTACCAAGACTAAGAACCCCAAAGGGGAACCCCGGTTTTTCCAGTAACATTCTGGTGTGTCAAACCGCCCCATTTGGATCTCTCCCTGTCACAGAACCTGGGTACCAGCTCCATCTTCAGCCCCATCCCCATCACCTCCGCATCCCTCTCACCTCACTGACCTCCAAACACAACTCTGACTCTTGGCATGCTCCACTTTTGCTCTCCCTTCAATGTACCTCTGGCAGGGTCATCCGGCCTAATTTGTGTTCCTCTTCTCACACGGGATCCCTTAGCATGCTTTTCTCCAGAGCTATAAACTACTCTCAGCTTTATAATCTCTTGATTTTCTCTATTTCTGTCTTTCCTTGTCTAAATATAAGTTGCACAGGGGCATGTATTTAAGCACTTTGTGTAGCACTGTTTCCCTAATTTCTAAAGCTGTGCCTGTTGGTATTTTCTGTGAATACTCAATAAATACATATTGAGGATGAATGAGTATGGATTGTAGTGGTAGTTCTCTTAAAAATACAATAAGCAATTTGAGGTTGCTGTTTCTCTCATTTCTTTACAGCACAATATCTTAAATTGAAAAGGATTTTTAAAATCTTCAGATAACACAATCATTTTGCAGATAAGAAATCTGAGACCTGTCGAAGCTAAATAGACTGCCAACAGCAATAGTCTTAGTTTGTAAAAATCAAGTTTTTAAAGTTGAGATGGCAAGACACAAATCTTTCTATGTAGGCATTTTGTCCATAGCAATGCAACCTTCATTTTGAAGTTTAGAATTTTTTAGATGAACTTGGGAACAGTAACTGGGTATAAATACTGCAATTATTGAAAGCAACTAATATAGTGTCTTAACATTTCAGTAGGAAAGGTCAGGTTGTATAATGGTTAGCACTGTTGGCTTGACAGATTCTAGAATCACCTGGGAGATGGGCTTTAGGCATGCCCATGCCAGTGATGAATTATTCTGACTTTTCAAATTGATTTGAGAAGACTCATCTTAGATATGTGTGTGTGAGGCATCTCCTGTGTATGGAATTGTGAGCCGTATAGAAGATAGATGAAGAGAGCTGAGTACATGCATGCATGTAGTCACCATCTTTGTACATCTGCAGTCCTGGGGGGACAAGCTGCTTTAAGTTCCCACTGCCTTGACTTCCCTGCCATGGCAGACTGTGCCTTGAACTGTGAGCTAAAATAAAACTGTTCTTTTTAATTTTAATTAATTTTTTGAGAATTGTATACAGTATGTTTTTATCACATTCCTTCTTTTCCTGTAACTCCTTCTAGATCCTTCCCCTTGCCCTATCCACCCAAGGGTATGCTATCTCTCTTTCTTGGAAAAAGGTAAAAACATCAACAACAAATGACAGAAAAGAAAAAATGACACTAGAAAACATGGGACACAGTTTACGTTGCCTGACTACTTCTAAGATTGGGACCCATCCTGGAGTATGATTGATATACCCAATGTCATCCCACTGATGACATTGATTCTCCCTCTCCCAGAAGCTATGATTTGTAAACACCCTCTTGCCTAGGGTGGGACTTCATGTCCACTTCCTCTTTTCTGAAGCTCCCTAAAATATATACATAGATAAAAGGAATTAAGTGGACTAATAATATAATGGGGAAGAAAAGATCCCAACTAGGCATCCTATGCTACCAAATAAAACCCCAATACAGGGAAAGGGTCATGTCTCATTACACCACTGGTCAAAGGAGTCCCACAAAACCCCTTTTGCTTTTGTCAGAGTATTTTATCTCATTAGTGGGAGAAACTAAGACCAGAAGTACTAGCAGAAAATGTGTGTATGGAATATAGATACATGTTTGTGAGTGTGTGTGTGTGTGTGTGTGTGTAAGTGTGTGTGTGTGTAGACCACATATGTAGCTTGCATGTATTTACTCTGATTCACAGTCTGTTTTTTCACTATGATTGCTTTATTTATTATGAAAAAACAATTTAGTCTGATGTGTTCCATGTGTATAGTTTTTGTTTTGAAGATAGGCACTTGAACCCTTGAAAATTAGACATAGTATTACCTGAGGACCCAGCTATACCACTCCTGGGCATATACCCAGAAGATGCTCTAACATATAACAAAGGCATATGCTCCACCATGTTCATAGCAGCCTTATTTATAATAGTCAGAAGCTGGAAAGAACCCAGATGTCCTTCAACAGAGCAATGGATAAAAAAAAAAAATGTGGCACATTTACACAATGGAGTATTACTCAGTTATTAAAAACAATGAATTCAAGAAATTCTTAGGTAAATGGATGGGACTAGAAAATATCATCCAGAGTAAGGTAACCCAATCACAAAAGAACACATAAGGTATGCACTCACTGATAAGTGGATATTAGCCCAGAAGCTTGAAATACCCAAGATTCAACTCAGAGACCACATGAAGCTCATGAAAAAGGAAGACAAAGTCGGGGCACTTTGGTCCTTCTTAGAAGGAGTAACAAAATACTCAAGGAAGCAAATATGGAGACAAAGTGTGGGACAGAAACTGAAGGAGGGGCCATCGGGAGACCATTCCACCTGGGTATCCATTCTATGTACAGTCACCAAAGGTAGACGCTGATGTGGATATCAGGAAGTACATGCTGACAGGAGCCTGATATAGCTGTGTCCTTAGAGGTCTGCCAGAGTTTGATATATTCAGAGGCGATGCTCACAGCTAACCATTGAACTGATCAAGGGGTTCCCAATGGAGGAGTTAGAGTGAAGACTGTAGGAGCTGAAAGGGTTTGCAACTCCATGAGGAGAGCAACAATACCAACCAACCAGGGCTCCCAGGGTCTAAACCACAGCCTGGGAGCACTTAGGCAGGGATCCAGGGCTCCAGCTGTATATATAAGGGAGGATTGCCCTGTTGGGAATAGGTGGGAGAGGAGATCCTTGGTCCCATGAAAGCTGGCTGCCATGTGGGGGGGAATTCGAGGGTGCGGAGGTGGGAGGGGGAGGGTAGGTAGGGGCACATCCGCAGAGAAGCAGGAGGAGGGGTAATGGGATAGAGGGTTCCTGGGCGGGGAGGGGGGAATGGGGTAAGGGGATAACATCTGAAATGTAAATAAAATATCCAAAAAAAAAAGAACAGAAAAAAAAAGAAGAAGAAAAAGACAGGCATGTTAGTATCATGTCCATTGCACTAGCAAAACCAATGGCACAAGACTTTGCTCTTACTTCCCCTTAGTTTTCTCCTGTTCTGGGAGCTTGAGGATTGCAAGGAAGACTTTAAAATCCTTTGAGTTGATTATTAAGCATGGTACAAGATAAAAGTCCAAATTCATTCTTTCATTCTTGGCATGAACATACCCGATTCTCTAAGACTGTGTTTTTGAAGAAGCTGTCCTTTCCCAACTGTCTATTCTGAGCAATCTTCTCAAAGGTTATGTTTTTGTTCTGTTTTTCTTTTTCTTTACTTAGAGTATAATTTCCTTTTCTTTTTCCCCAGATGATTTTCCTCTGCCCTTATAAAGCCAGCTCTTTGCATGAACTGGTGGAGGTTGTAGGTCACCGCCAACAGGTCTAAATCATGATGAGGATGTTCAGGCTTCCCAGGATCAATTCTTGACCACCTGGCTGTGAATGACATAGCTCCCACAGTCATGCATCTTGGCATAGAGCTTGGGAGGCACGGAAGTACTGAAGACACTTGTTTCAGAAATGTTCCTGATGACAGTGGCATCTAGAATGTTCTACATGATGAACTTAATGGCCTTGTTCTTGGGCATACACAAGGCACAGTTCACACAGCTAAGTAAGTGAACAAGACTGAAGCCCTTTTGGTGTGACAATTGTTTCTTCTTGTTTTTGGCCATCTTGGAACCAAGACTCAAAGAAGTCAAAGGACATTTGTAATGCATGGACTTGTCTCCAGGTGTGTTATTTTCAGTTCAGTCCCTATATGTTCATTATTATATCCACACCATACTCCATTTATTATTGCGGTTTGACACTTACTGGGCACAAACCAAGTTAACCTCTGTTAGCAGTATGCTATGTACCAGTCACCATGAGGAGTAAATATTCATCTGTAAACCTCCAGCACATCTGTGGTTAAACAGCTATTGGTCACAAAAAGGGAATCCAAGATAGGCCTTTGTTCCCTTGGAAGCACCAGAAACACATAATCACCATAATCTCCGACTCTTCAGATTGGATACCTATTCCTCTCTAACAAAAGCAGTTCTATTTCACCTTATCAAAAACCAGTCCACTTAGATAATAAATGCTTATAATTATATTCTCTCCGTGATTGCAAAATACCATGTTGATTAGATGAAACAGGCTTGCCATGGAAACCTCTATATTACTAAAACCCTATGTTGCCAATTACTGCCTCACTCCACTGTGTTATTCATTTAGAGATATGCTTTGTAGTCATGTGTCTATACTAACAGACTTTGTCTGCTACAAATGATTCGCCTGGCTTTAATGCATGAAAAGCTAACAAGTTTTTGGACCTGACACTTCTCAAATTAATACATGACTCCATTTTGATATGTGTTCCGTCCACATAATGTTATCAATCTGTGTCATTGTCAAAGCTGTGATTACTATAGAGATCAACAGATTAAGTCACCAAGATTGGAAAAGTTTACTGTAGTCCTTAGAATTAAAATAAGATTTATTCATACTAACCTAATGAAAGAGGATGAATTTACCCCCTCCCTGTTTTATCCTATAATAAGATTTTTCTGTGTAGTTGTTTTTAGTAAGTATTTGTGGGAGCATGTAAAGAGTCTTGAGGTGCCTTTGTTGATATTTGAAACAAAAGAATAAACATAAATCAGGAAGGAAAGAGGATTAGAATGTTTCAAGTGGAAGGAAAGCGTATTCAAAGTCAAACAAATAAGAAATTATCTTATTTAATACAATTCAGACTGATAATTGTCAGGGTTTCTTTTTAAGTTGGCAAAGGATTACACAAAAATAACATTCACACAATACATCATAATATATTATAAAACGTGTAATGCATAATTCATTTCCAAATTTTAAGAAGACAGTTTTTGAGCTGAAGTCTTGGCAAGTCTTTAGTTTACAAAGCACATCTGTATATCCTGGTTACAAACCCTACTTTTAATTTCCTTACACTGGAACAAATCTAATGATATTTGAACCAAAATCTACAGACAAAATCCCTGCAGATTTTTATGCATTTTCCTCAGGCTTTTTCAGTTGTCTTGTCCCATTTGACAGCCATTTAAGAACGCAAACTCATTCTAGTTTAGTTGTTCTAAATATTTGATTTGTTTTTTCCCCTTAATTGAATTTCATCAAGGTGTGTAATGTGTAATTAAATTAGATGGTATGATAAAAGTGCAGCCAGTATAAACATGTCTGGAAATAATCACAACTGAGTTTTTGAAGCATGAATTTTAACTGTTAAGAACCAAAGTATTATGAGGGAGTGACCACTTAGCTGCAAGAATTCTAGGTCATAAACCTCAAACAAATGTTTTACAGTGGTAATATACTTACGTTACATTAAGGTGGTTCATGTGAAAGACCCGGCTTAAATCATTTGTTTAATTGTGTGACACAATAAAACACACCATGGTCATATTCGACCTTTGTGAAAACTAAGCTAAGACTGAAAGAGGAAGTGACACTGCAGGTTGGATGAGGTCATACCATTAGGGGATTAATGGAAAGACACTGAGAGTGGTGCTTCACAAAGTGGAAGCTAGTCCCACCCATCTGCCTGCAAACGTCTTGATGTCGTTTTGTTGTTTCATCTTTTTATTATTATTTCGTTATTCATGTTACCTCTCAATATCAGCCTCCCCTCTTCTCCAACTACTCTCTCACACAGATCCACCCCCATTTCTCCCTCCTCATCCGCTCACACACTACCACCACCCCGCCCCCATCCTGGTACATCAAGTCACTGCAAGACTAGAGGCATGAACCCCCACTGAAGCCAGACAAGATGGCCCAGTTAAAGGAATGGGATTCATGGGCAGACAGGCCATATAATGTTTGGCTGTGGATCTCTGCATCTCTTTTCATTGCCTGTTGGGTAGAACCTCTCAGAGGATAATTACTCTAGGCTCCAGTCTGCAAGCATAACAGAGTATCATTCATAGTCAGGTATTGGTTCTTGCCCATGGGATGGTTTCAATTTGGGACAGTCATTGATTGGCCACTCCCTCTGTCTCCGCTCTGTTTTTGTCCCTGCACATTTTATAGGCAGGACACATTTTGGGTTAAAGTGTTGGTTTTGTTTTTTTCCTAACAGCTGAGAATACTCCACATTTTCTTTATCTATTCTTCAGTTGGGGGACATCTAGATTGTTTTCAGTTTCTGGATAGTATGACTATGGTTGCATGCATATCTATTACGAGGGAGTGACCTCTTAGCTGCAAGCTAAGTGACCTCTTAGCAGTAATGAACATGGGAGAACCAGTGTCCTTCTGGTAGGATGAAGTATCCTTTGCTATATGGCTAATGTAGTATAGTTAAGTCCTAAGGAGACTCATTCACATTTCTAAAACTGCCCATTGATTCTCCATAATGCTGTACAAGGTTGTACTCCAATCAGCATTGAGGCTGTCCCTTGCTCACATCCTGAAAAATATGAAAGTCACTTACATCTCTGACCTTAGCCATCTGGTAGGATGAAGATGATCCTCAAAGTAGTTTTGATTTGCATTCCGTGATGGCAAAGAATGTTGACATTTCCTTAAATGTTTCTGCCATTTAGATTCCACTAATGAGAGTCTCAGTTTGTCTCTACCCACTTTAAATTGGATTGTTTGGTGGTCGATTTCTAGTTTCTTTAGTTCTTTATGAATTTTGGATTTAGCCTCTGTTAGATGTGATGGTGAAAATTTTTTCCTTCTGTAAAACTGTCACTTTTCTTTTGCTTTACAGACTTTTGTTTATGCAGTCCCTGTTTAATTATCGATTTTAGTGTTGTTCTTATTATCACTATTTTTATCTGTTCAGAAAGTTGTTTCCTGTGCCTAATGTGTTTGTTCAAGGCAATTTTTTCCTTTACTTTCAATTCCATGAGGTTCAGTGTGTCTGGTTTTATGTTGAGGTCTTTGTTCCACTTACACTTGAGTTTTGTGTGGAGTGATAAATATGGATCTATTTGCATTCTTCTACACTTAGACATCCAGTTAAGCAAGACAATCCAGATCCAGAAATATAAACATGATATGTACTCATATGTGGATATTAGCTGTTAAGAAAACTATAATCATATCTACAATCCACAGATCCAGGGAAGTTAGATAGAGGAAAATGGAGATCCATGGGAAGGGAAAACAAACAGATTTTGTGGGTGGACTGAAAACAAGTGGGGATGGGAACAAGAGAGATCAGGTGGGGGAGGGAGGGACCAAGGGAGATAGTACAAAGAAAGATGAATGGAATAGGTGGGCATTTAGGGGGTAATGTCAAAACTCAGTGCAGTGGAAATCTCCTGGAACCTCTGTGGGTAACCCTAGTGAGTACTCCTAGTCATGGAGGTTATGGAGCCTGAATCAGCCATCTTCTGTAACCAGGCAAGACTTCCAGTGGTGTGACTGGGATAGCAACCCAGCCACAAAACCTGTGACCCACAACCTGTCCTGTCTGCAAGATGTGCTGGGCCAATGTTGGTGAGAGCTTGATGGAATGGCCACCTAATAACCGGCTTAACGTGAAGGCCATGCCACAAGAGGGAGCCCATGTCCAACACTGCCAACATGGCCAGGATCTGGAAGCTAAATAGCTCAGAGACCTAGGGGAGAATAAAAAAAAAAAAAAAAAAAAAAAAAGAACCTGGTAATATATATATATATTCCACTATACTTCTAGATTAGTGCCTAGCCCAATTGTTATCAGAGAGACTTCATCTAGTAGCTGATAGGAGCAGATGCAGAGACCCACACTCAACCATTAGGTGGATCTCAGAGACCTGTGCAGAAGATGTGGAGGAAGGATTTTAAGAGTCCAAGGATCCAGGACACCAGGAGAACAGAGCTCACAAAATCAACTAAGCAGGGTTCATAGGGGCTCAAAAAAATTGCAGCAGCAATCATGGAGCCTACCTAGTTGCTAGGACCCATATATACATGCTATGGTTGTTTAGGTTGGCATTTTTATTGACTCCTTAATAAAAGTGAGTGGGGGCTGTCTCTGACTCTTTTGCCTGCTTGTGGAACCTTTATCTTCCTACTTGGTTGCCTTGACTCGCCTTTACATGAGAGTTTAGGTCTAGTCTTACTGTAACTTGTTATGGTGTATTCACTTGATATCACTAGGAAGCCTGTGTTTTCTGAAGGAAAAACGGAGTAGCAGTGGCTCTGGGGAGGTTGGGGTTTGTGTGCCTGAGAGGAGGGGAGGGAGACGAGGCTGTGGAAGATGTCTGAGGCTGTCTGACATGTCACCTATATCAGTTACCTTTGCATTTCAGTACCCCAAGTACCAGAGAAGGCAGGACAGGGTAGCTCTTCCACAGTGGGGAAGCTCTAAGGCAGTGGGAAGTGTCCTCTCACATGACACTGGACAAGGAGGCAGGGCCAAGACCTGGGATACCTAACCAAGTTATCAGTGTTCCTCTGGATCATCTCAGGAAGGGCAGGGTAAGGTCAGGTCAGCGTAGAACTGACAGCACAAAACATGCTGCTTGACCTGCTGAGGCTAAGGAGCAAGGGAGGGGAACAGAGGACATTTTCTCGTGGATCATCTCACCTGTATGGCTGCCCCTCAGATATCATGTGGCTTTTGGGCTATGGGTGAATTCAGAAAGCAGTGAGAAATTAAAGCTCACATTTCTAAGAAATTCACAAAATTAGCTACAAAAGGAAAAGAAAGCTTATCTTTATTATCTGTATCCCTGCACCCAGCAACCTCAATGTCCAGAAATAAACTGACCTCTTTCTTGTCAAGCCATCAGACTTCCCTTTCTCCTTCAAACTTATTTATAGTTTGGTATCGCTAGACCATGCAAGTGTTCTTTGAAGATCCAGGCATGAGAAACCGCATGGAATAATTCTTTGAACATCTTTGCTGTACTATGAACTTGCCTGATAACTGATTTAGTGTTCACTCTACTGAGAAAACTCTACGACAAAGTCAACTAGTAAAATCATTATGTTTCTGCTATTGAGACGTGAAAGACTTTGAGGCTATTTCAGATTTTTTTTTTCCGTGTATAATCTTTTCTGGAAGTGGGTATACACCGATACTAAAAACGGACTTCAAGTTTTCAGAAACCACACAATGTGATAAAGACAGTAAGCTGCTAGAGAACAGAAAAACTCCTTGAGTAAAAGATAGAAATTAAGTTTTGAGGAGACAGATAACTACATCCATATGATTTCTTAGTCTCAGAGCCTTAATACAGGTTTAGCTCCTTTTAGGACAAAGATAACAATGTAACAGAATAGAGCCTGAAATAAGAGAATAAGAAGGTGCTTGAATTCACTCAGGAGAATAAACAGTCATTGAGTTCCCTTTACATGCCAGATACCTAAGACACAACATGGGAGAAAACAGGAGGTCAATCCTCTATAGAAACTTAAAACTTAGTTGAAGAAGTAAGCATTGACCAATAAATCAAGCTAAAATATATTATGACTATGTTAAGGACTGTGAAAATGAAGTACTTGCAGCCAGGAATTATAATTGTGCGTGTGTGTGGGAGTGTGTGTGTGTGTGTGTGTGTGTATGTGTGTGTTCCCACTTGTAGTCACCAGAGATTAACATCAAATGTTCTCTGTTACTTACAACCATATTTTGGAGATAGTTTCACATTGGACATGAGGTTTGCCATTTAGGCTTCACCAGCCGACCAGTGAGCACCCAGAATACACACCTGTCTAGGCCCCAAGTTGCTGCGGATACAGATGTGCATTGCTAATTGGGCTTTTGGTGGTGGTGGGGTAGTTCTGAAGATCCAAATTTGGGTTTTCATGCCTGTTTTATGGCCTTGCACAAATAATGATTTTATTTATTTCCTCCTTGTCTGTGTCTTCCTCTTTCTTCTGTTTTGTCCTTCTCTCCCTCTTCTTGTCCTGTTCCTCCTTCTTTTTATTGAGATGATGTCCCACCCAGGCTAGCCTGCCACCTAGTCTCACTAGTACATCATGAGTGTAGAGATTTTAAGTGTGTACCACCACATCTGGCTCACAAATTTTGCAAATAAGGGGAATGTGATGTAGTCATGGAGTTTGATAAAAATAGAATGGAGGAGTCTTTGGCAAAATTGGAGGCATAGGCCAACTCTAATGTCTAAAGGAAACCGAGGGCATAGAAGAACATGAAACAGCAGATGGGCAGCAAGGACTGAGATTTGAAAGCAACAAGCAAAAGAGGAAACAGGAAACCCAGGAGTTCACATGGTCGCATAACTTATTTATTATGCTGATGGTGCTTGAAGACAGTTTAGTCAAGATAGATGAACAAATGCTTTCATTGGCTCCAAGAGACACACATTCACTATACACAGACATCCTGTTACTAAGAACCCTAAAGGAAGTTCCTCATGAGCCAAGGCTGTGTGCCAGGTACAGAGAAATGAAGCTACGTGATATTTGCTGAAAGGAACCTGAGAAAATGGCAAATGCACAGAAGCTAAAGAGAAGTACACTCAAATCCCCTGCTTCCATTGCTCAGGAAACATCAGATTATGTAAGGCCAGTTTGCTAGGAGGAAATACCAACTCCCGAGTTTTTCTGATGAACAGTGAAATAGGAGACAAGATATTCAGGAGCCGGAAACACCAGGGTGGCTGCTGGGTTTGCTTCTCCACTCTTGATAGCTGAGATTAACTGGGAATTGGGATACAGCAGAGTAACTAAATGAGAATTGTATTTCAACAACATCACTTAAGTGACTCAAAATGATTTTCCATGCAGTCAACAAAAACTCATTTGATTTCTACAATGCCCCATAAACACAGTAGCAAATGAGAAGAATACAAAGTAATACCCATTAATGTAGTCTCTGAAGTCTGAGGATAGCTAGATACACACATACACACATATACATGAGCAAGAGAAGGGAGGAGGGAGAGAGAGTGAAAGACACACACACAGAGACAGAGAGAGAGAGAGAGAGAGAGAGAGAGAGAGAGAGAGAGAGAGAGAGAGAGAATGAGAGAGAGATGGAGAGAGACTAAAAGTTTTGCCATAGATTAATCATGGAGTTAAAAAGAGGTATCAAAGCTGACCACAGTTTAAAGTCTTCAAGGAGCCGACTCTTAGTGCCAAGGCAAAGTGGGTCATATTTGGGAGATAGGTGACATAACTTTGAAATTTTGAGTTTGAATTTAAAAGGGATTTTGTCAAGCAGATAGAGATCACTGATGGAGTTTATTAGAAGAAACTCATAATTTTCTTTTTACTCAATATTTCTAGTTGCCAGTACACAGCTCTTCTGAAACTTTGGTCATTGGGACATATAATACTAGGCCTACTCATTGAGAAAAGGTATGTTTCTGGAGAAAACTTTGTATTAATAATTTATCTTCATGTTCATGTTAATGAGAGTTAACATAAAAGGTGCTTCATGAAAGAAATGAAATATATAATAAAGCAAAAATATTTTATTCTTATATATATTTAAAGTGTTTGCCTGTGTTTATGAATACATCATCATATACATATAATCTATCTGTAAATAGACATGAAAAGGTAGACATGGATAGATAGATAGATAGATAGATAGATAGATAGATAGATAGATAGGGACAGAGAGAGAGACAGAGACAGAGACATAACATGTATGTTGAATTTTTTCCTATAGAACTATTGATTAAGTTTTTAATATTCCCACAGTAGCAGTCAGATGAAAAACTTTTATGTCACTGTCTAAGCAAACTATTAATAATTTTATATATAAATTTAAAGGTAATTTTAATTACTTTAATTCTGTTTAAGGTGATTCATAGTCACAGATGTTTATTAACAATTAGAAATTAAAATCTGTCAATGTAGACAACCTCACACAAGTAAACCACTCAATCAGAAATGGCACCCTTTCCTACAACCAATTACCCTAAGCTCTCGTGCATGGTATAGAATTTAAATCTGAAAGAAGTTATAAAAATGCACAAATTCAAATTCAGCTATAAACATTGAATTAAAAATACATTACAAAATGTAAATCAAAAAGCATTAATTTATGTTTTAAAATTGCCTTTCCCTCCCAGGGCTTTTAAGCACTCAGTAAACTTTATTTTAGCAGTCATGCTTTAATTTCAATTATGTGAAAATTATTCAGACTTCAAGGACATAGAACCAGAACAAAGAATAAATGACACAACCCTGTTTAAACAGTATGGCAGATAATGTGCAAATATAGGAATTCAAATTCATACGTATTAATAAATTTGGCCTAAGTGTTTGAAAGGGCAGATTTCAGAAATGCTCTAGAGATCCAGTACTAAACTGATGCCATCAACCAGCTGGAAAGGGCTTTCCTCCTGTATCCTGATAGCAATATTCCTATTCTTTTTTTTCTGTTAATATAAATCAACATTTTCCACCTAGCTTACCAAGTCAGAAAGAAACATCTAGGTATGTACTGTGTAGTCCCTTGCTTCCTATTCGACAGTTCCTGGAAACGTGTGTCCTCACCAGGTATTTGATAGGAGAGTAAATACATATCTAAGTAATTTCCTCCATGGAAATCACAGTAACTCTGTTAGAAAATTTCTTTTCTTGGAACATAAAAGGAGTTACTACAAGATGACTTTCTATAGTACACACAGTGCTAAAAATATGGGTCATCACCCACCTTCCAAAGGCAGCCGTCTAGCCGTCACTGACACATTCCTTCTGGAACAGTGAAATGCCAAAGAAAATCAACAAACAAACCAGAGACAAAAACTCCTCAGCACGCTGAAGCTGAAAGAAGGCTGAGTCATCTATCTCCCTCCTACTGTTTGTCAACAGGCAATTTGTCTATACCCACATGAATCCTACAGCCTAGCAAATTGAGGATGCTATTCAACAGAAACCACTACAAAGCTGCTTCGCAGTGTGTCAATGAGAATGATCCCTGCAACATCATTTGTGGCACCAAAAAGCATTTCAACATGTGGTCAACAATAAGTAAATGACTTCAAATTTATAATCCATTCAAAATACTGAAGAGAGGTTATGAACGATGAGTTACTTTTATTTGTGAATATATAGGGCTTGAGATGGTTTCTGGCTGAAAATAAGCCAATGAAAATCTAAGTCATGCATTTTCACTTATTACATAAGTACATATGTTTTTCTAAGAGCAAAAAAATTTCAGAAGGAAAAATTATAGAAGTTTGCCTGGCTGCACACGTGTTAACACTAGCACTTGGGAGGCAGAGGCAGAGACAGGTAGATCTCTGTGAGTCTGAGGCCAGCCTGGTCTACAGAGCAAGTTACAAAACAGGCAGGGCTAAACAGAGAAAACCTTTCTCAAAAAAAAAAAAAATTACAAACGTTCTCCAGCACTATGTAAATCAGGGGTGCTGGAGCATGCATGGAATCTTGTAACTTGGGAATGTAAAGACATCCACATAGTTACATAGTCAGTTCAAGGCTAGCCAGAGATACATGAGACTTATTTCAGAAATAATAACGAAACAAAGAAATAAACAAGAAGAACATAAAATAGTCATTGCACCAGTAATAAGGATCTGAAAGAAATGACAAAAATCATAAATATATACTGAGGAATTTGACCTAGGTCTCTATGATCCTGCTGGAATACAGATATACCCTAGTGCACACCTTTGATCCCACACAAAGAAGGTAAAGTTAGTTGGGCAAAGGATGCAGCCATGTTTGAAAGTGACGTCTAATTGAGTAGGAGACTAAGGGACAAATCAGAGAAATTTTTGACAGAATGAGTCAGAGATAGGATATGCCCAAATCAAATGAGAACAAACAGGAAAGAGAGGGAAGTTAAGGCAGGGAGACTCAGTGACTTGGGAGTCAGTGCAGTGAGTACAGCGCATGGGAATTGAGTTCATTTGTAAGTTCGTGCCCTTCAGTGCAGGTCAGAAAAGGCAGCTGAAGCCAGAGAATAAAAAGGAATAAGAAGACTACAATAAACTGCCAGAGTTAGAAGCCAAACAGAACCATTCAGTGAGGAGGTGAGAAAAGACAGACTGAATTAGTCCGTTTGGAGAGGAGTTTGAGCCAGAGCAGCTGAGTTGAACCAGCTAACCAGAGCTCAGAAAGAACTACAAAGGGTGAGTTATTCAGCAGTAAGCCTCTGAGACAACACAACATTTATATCAGGTAAACACAAGTTACTTTTAAATGTGTGTGTGTGTATACACATATATATGTATTATATATCACACACATGTATATATATAAATAACTGATATATACATATGCATATGATATATATCAGTTATCAATTGAGTCATTATGGAGACCTAATGTACAAGATGGTGATTATGTTCACTTGTTTAATAAGAAGCTGGGAGTGTAGACCAGTAGTAGTAGATCATGTACTTTTGTTAAAAGCAAAAAGTATTACAAAGTTGTATTTTAAGTGCCTAAACCTCACCTAGTTATAGTAATTGCAAAAGCAGTGGATGGTGATTATCTACTTGTGGTAATCAGCATCCACGGTATACATATAGTAATATTTTAAATGCACATGCTTTTATTTTTCAATTATACATTTTTAAAAATGAGATGAAAAGCTATGTTACAAAGAGTGAAGGGAGAAAAGCACAGCTCTGAATAAGATTTAGAAACGCTTTAAGGAAGAAAATTTAATATTATATTGGAGGCTATATTACTTATAAAAAATATGCTATTTCTAAAAACATCCCATAGAATACCTAAAAAGAGAATTAGATTAGTAAAGAATTTCTTAGTTATTATGGGTTAATTGTTTAACACAGCCAACACTTTCAAACTAAAAAAAATAAAAGTTTACTAAAAACCTAATGCCATATCTAAAAGCTGTGGAATTGTGCTACACTGAAGGGGTTGTACAGTTTCCATAGGCTAATCTATAAAAATAATTAAGAAATATCTATCAAAAGTAGAATTAAAAATCATTTATTTTATTGAATGGTTTTTGTTATACTCAAATGATGGGACTTTGTCAAGAAGTTGACAGATGAATTTGACTTTTGATGGCATAAGGTGTCTCTATCTAAATGTCTGCAGTGCAATTAGGAAATTCCCAGTCTTAGATATGATAATTCTTTGAAGAAGGATCATATGGCATTCAACAAAAAAAAAGTTATCATTTTCTCTACTTTTTCTGTTCCAACAGATATATAAAAAATGCATCTGGTGCATCTATATCTTCCAAGTCTTTTGTGCTATGACAGAATGGATAAGCCATTCTACTATTAAATAAAGGAAATGGGACATCACATGGATGGAAATTTACAACAGAGTTAAAATTTATACTTGATGATACAACAAGAAATCAAAAACTCTGCTATCAAATGGGATTAAGCCCAAATCCCTGACCTGGTCTTCTCTCTCCAGACCCCACCAATGTCCAGAGGGCTGCGAGAAAGCCAAATTAGTGTATGAGGTGAAGCATGCCCACTTTGTTACTATTATCAATTGGTATTTTTCTATTTCATAGACTACCAATGAAATTTAATATTTGTGAGGTTATAATAAAGCAAATGGTCAAACAATGACTCTATAATTGGTAAAACACTAATAATCATCAAAAATAATTTTCCTGTTGGTTCAATTATCATAGAATAAATAACACCAACTATACTAAGTTGAATAGTAACCCACCAAAAGATTAGCCAATATTTTAAACCCCAGAACCTATGAAATTGATGTGACTCAGAAAGAGGGTATTTATAGAGGTAACCAAAGCTGATTCCCCTGAATTTTGTGGGGTGATGCTAATTCTAACGCCAAGTGTCAATATGACAAGAGATGCGTGGACGAGAGGGCTTGAGGAAAGAGAAGAATGCTAGGAATGGTGGAGGCAGAGTAACCTCTGTCTGCTCAGGCTCTTAGTACAGAAGGCTACCAAACCTGCAAGGGACAAGGAAAGGAGGGGCACAAACCTTTACACACGGGAATTTCAGAGGTCTAGACTGCAGAACTAAAGGGAACACACGTCTGTAATTTCAAAGCACCAATACTGTTTTATTTATTTTGACAATCCTAGGGGAAAATGTCCCTTCCTTTCATTCAAAGTCTTAACTGTGACAGGAACCATATTGATTGAATACAATCTTCATGTTAAAGAGAGTGTTACCATGTTTCAGTCTTCTCCTTTTTAGCCTTTCTAATGCTTCCATGAAAATGTCATTACTGTGAATTCGTATCACTAATGCAGAAACTGAAAACAAGGATCCAATGGTTAATCAATCTGAATCTATGCTAAAAGATCCCCCAGGAAAAACAGAGAGAAGAATGGGAAACAGAAAAGGAGTAAATCTTTCCTTGCTTGCATGTTCATCTAAGTCTCCAAGAGACAGACTTGGTGAGAAGCAGTAAGGGAGGAAGGCTTGATAATGCAGATTCAAGCAGTATGAAGATACACATCTTAAAACATAGATTATAAAATCATCACCAAGGGAGTTAAAATGCTTGTTCTGCAGATGTGACTTAACAACATTTAGATTATCTTTGTTTAGAAACTTATATTTAAAAAAAAAAAAAAAGAAACTTATATTTAGATTTACAGTTCAAAGAAGGAAATACTCCAGACTTCTGATAATTATTTCTGAACCTACAAATTCCAGTTTTAGTGTCTTCCCTACAGTATTCTCATCTAACTTGTATAAGCGATAAAAGTCCCAGGAAAATTATCCACTGATAGAAAGGTTTTCCTATAAATTGGCCTTCTTTCAAATTAAAATAGAAAAATGACTCTGTGTATTATTACTATTAATTATCATTTTATCAAATCTTTACAACTACTCAAGATGCCAACAGAAGTGGGGGGGTCATCTCTCCTAGAGACACACAGAAATATCATAAGATAAATTCATAAATTAGAATAAACTGCAATGAAATCTAGGTCAGATTCAAGAACCTTCCCACAGTGGCAGGAGCCACTGTGTAGACGAAACACACCAACCCTGAGAAAGATGCTTTGATGTAGTCTAAGACAATGTGGGCCTTTTGCAGCTCGCCTGTTTCCATATGGTGATTTCTGAATGATGCTCCTTTAGCAGTATAATCATTTTAAGCATAACTAGTTCATTGTTTTCTTTCGTTTTGGTTTTTGGAGACAGGGTTTCTCTGTATAATAGTCCTGACTCTGATGAACTTGCTTAGAATATCAGGCTGGCCTTGATATCACAGAGATCCTTCTGCTTCTACCTCCAAAGTGCTGAGATTAAAGGTGGACATACCACACCCTATTTTTAAGCATAACTTTTATCTACTTCAGTATTTGAAAAGACAAACATTACTGATAATTTTAGATTTTTCTTAAGAGTTATTAAAACAAGCAGGCAGTTACAAAAAACTATCCAATGTATAAAATTGTAATTACATCTAAGTAGTGCAACCTTTCAAATAACTGGGATTCTATATTTGACACTATCATTAGAAGTTAGAAACTGCAGAATCACCGGGCAGTGGTGGCGCACGCCTTTAATCCCAGCACTTGGGAGGCAGAGGCAGGTTGATTTCTGAGTTCGAGGCCAGCCTGGTCTACAGAGTGAGTTCCAGGACAGCCAGGACTACACAGAGAAACCCTGTCTCGAAAAACCATAAAAAAAAAAAAAAATAAAATAAAGAAAAGAAAGAAACTGCAGAATCAGCAAATATGGTGTCCCTACTCCATTGGAGGTCTTGATCACTGAGATACTACTTGTGTTCTAGATCATTTATATTTCTTTCTGAAGAGCAGTGAGAATACGGTTTCACATATCCTAGAGGGACTGAGGGCCACACGGAGCACACTTCTCATGGTTTTTCTTCATTTCCGTTCTGGAATAGAAAATGAGCCAAAGGTGCTCATACAGAAACACTTCACCATGAGCACATGATCCTCTACAATCAGGTCACTGACTCCTTGAAAGTTTCCTTCCAAGAGTAGCCCAGAGTTCTCTTACCCAGTGGTAGGCAGTAGAGAAGACCTTGAGAACTAAGTTTTGACTCTCCAGCTCTATGCTGCCTTAGTGTTAGGGACACTGTGAAATGTGCTTAATTTTGCAATGGGTATTCTTGACCCACCAGATACCCGGGAAGGACCGAGCCACTGGTCTACTTTTGGATATGAATAGCACACATGTCTTCGAGACAAAACGGTTACTGAAAGTTGAACACTTAATATTTGAAGGAATGAATTTTTCCTTCTTTCAGTGTCCCTTTAACATGTTTTATATTCGAAGATAAGTATGAGGCCCGAGGTAAGTGGGCATGTCATGATTCCAGGAACTAGTCTTAAGGGCACTATATTTTTAAATATCATTTTTATATTTAATATTCTTCCAACAGCTTCTGGAGCTCATTATGCTTAAAGGTTTTACAAAACCAAAGATCATTATGGGATCTGCCCACTCACTGTTGCAGCTCTTTATACTAGTTCTCTTTCCCTCACTATCTGGTGTGAAATTTTAAAACAAATTATCATGAGATAATTTTATGCTAACAAAGGGGCAATAAAAATAATAAAGTTCCTCTACACCTTCCCCTAATGTTTATATCTTCCAGAACTTTAGAATGATTATCAAAACTATGAAATTAACATTTTATATCTTACTAGTTTCCCATGTAATGTGCCTTTTTTTTTTTTTTTTTTTTTTTTTTTTTTTTGTCTTTTGAGCTTTTTTTTGTCTTTGTCTTTTTTTGTTTTTTTTTTTTTTTTTTTTTTGTTTTTTTTTTTTTGTTTTTTTGTTTTTGTTTTTTCGAGACAGGGTTTCTCTGTATAGCC
Organism: Mastomys natalensis; assembly: GCA_021653895.1. Lineage (NCBI taxonomy): Eukaryota > Metazoa > Chordata > Mammalia > Rodentia > Muridae > Mastomys > Mastomys natalensis. The sequence continues at coordinate 1,556,282 of JAJTUV010000704.1, forward strand.
CTGGCTGTCCTGGAACTCTCTCAGTAGACCAGGCTGTCCTGGAACTCAGAAATCCACCTGCCTCTGCCTCCCAAGTCCTGGGATTAAAGGCGTGCACCACCACTGCCTGGCTGAACTTTTGATTCTCATTCTGCTTTTAAATAATAAACTGGTTAACCAGTTCTTTGAAAAAGTGAATGTGATGAGAGTTAAACCTGCCAAATTCTTAAAGACAGTCATAAATATTTTCAGAACATTGAAGAATTTTTTAAGTTCCTGAAAGTTTAAAGAATACTCAATAATTGTTGTTATTCTGAATTTTGAAATCTCCACATGAGACAGACTTAAATGCTGTTTTATATTCTATGCACATGAACCTCATATGAACTGTGACATACAGTCTTGTAGGTGCACATAAACGTGAGTTTCGTAAGTCCCTAGTCTACACTTGACTATTACTCAGAACTGGAGGTCGTTTTTGTTGGTGGTGGTGGTGGTTTTTACCTCAGTGATTGGAAACTAAGGCAGCAGCATCTTCCAAGCCTTGGGATGGAATGGTAGCTGCATCTGGAGATCTGAATTCTTCTACCACTCACTACGAAAGCCAGACGTCAGGTCACTCATGACTCCCTGATACACTTAGCATCTAACTCCCTGTCAGATGGGAAAGCTTTGTACTTCAACTCACTCTTCTTTTGAAGGCGTTCATTGAAAACTACAAGTAAGAGTGCTAGAGTGCTAGAAAACCAAACTGTGGGTAGGCAGTGGAGAGGCAGTATGTGAGCTGACACTCCACTCCCTTGCTCATTCTCACCTCTGCTTTATTCAGACTGTCAATGCAGGCTGGGATCACATCATCTGTTCATCTATTCAGTGATGTGAAATCATGTATCTTCAATGACAAATGTGCTTAATTACCCATGGCACACCACCAGGAACATTATTTTGACATATATGTGAGAACTGGGAGCATAGATTGCTCTGGCACAAGGCAGATGCTTCATCTCTCCTAGAAGTTAAGTGTAGAGCATTCCAATATAACCAGCCAGGGAAGGGCTTTTAACGTTTCTCCCAGGTCCTTGGCATGAGTGAGAAATGATCTTTTCCTGTTGTGACATGCCTAGTGTCAATCTACTTGCTGAGAATCACTTGTATGGCTGCAGAAAGTTGTAGCCTTACCGTAGACGTGGTTCATTCGCTGCAGAAACCATCAACAGCAGTAATTTCTTTCAGTTAAATAAGAAGAAGGTTCAGTCTATTAATGTTTTCCATCATGTCCATGCAGACTTTGAGGTCTAGATACTGGGAAAAATAGCTTACATTTTGCTTTAAAATATAAGCGTTTATATAACTGTAGAAATAATTTTAATTCTCCTCAGAGGTTGGTACAAAGCCTAGAGCTGAAGAGAGGATGTGAAGAGTAACTCTTGTCAATTGTAAACAAGTATGCCACCTAGGCTCAAATTTAATTCTACCTCTCCGTGTCTTCAGTAGGTTCTTCCACATTAAAATACTAAAATGCTGGTCAACTCCTTGACATATTTAGTTTGAAGAACCTTGGTAGTCAAAGTCTGTGATCAAATTTTAATTATATTTACATAACCTCAGTAGACTACATATAAAGACATAAAATAACAACTATTTTAGACCTTGCTTATATACTTTGAGATTGTAGAAGGGTTGTTTTTGTAATATCTAAACTCAGCATAACTACTTCCCCAGGATGAAAGAATAAAATTTAAATTTTAGTAATCAAATAGTAATTGCTTAAATATTTAAAATACTGGGTGTTTGTTTGTTTCTTTGTTTGTATTTAGTTTAATATGTGGGCTTGATTAAGTTGGGGCACCATGGACACAAGAAAGACTATTCCAATGCTGTGGCTCAATTTTATATAAGAGTCAAACTATGAAAAAATTTTCAAAGTCTTTTAGGGAAATAAGACTGCCCTGTGCTTAAGAAGCCTAACAGAAACAAGCTGTTGGATTTCTGGCTCAGTTCTAAGTACACTGGTTTTTAGACAGTCAAGCTGACTGTCAAGACCTTTATTTTATGTGTAACAAGATGAAGGTTAGAAACTGGAGGGACCTGATTGATTTTTTGATTTGTCCCACTGCATGGAACAGTCAACAATTAGATTAGTTGTTTCAAAGGATTTTACCATTACAAATTTCTACCATAAAGAGACATGCTTGGAGCAGTTGCTATGGTGATCATGGCCATGGTTAAGTCCTCAAGTATGTAACAATACATCACATCCTTTACTTCCTACCAGTAACTATCTCTTTAATTTGGTCTTTAGCTGCAATGAAAAAAGAACATAAACAATATGTCATTTATAAATCAAGACTGATTTTTGTTTTTTTTTGTTTAGAGGAAAGTCATATATGACCTGGCTGGCTTGAATCAATTTGACAACGGCTGCTAGAATACTCATCTGAAAGGAGGATTACAAGGCGAGCAAACAGCCCGGCAATAAGGCTAGGCTGATAAAGTCAAGTACTGTAGGGCATTATTCATTTGTTAATTGAATGGAAGGACTCAGGGGCCACAGTCTCATTGTGGGTTTTTTAATGCATGTGCCTGCTTGCGCTGGGTGTTCCTGTGTTCTATAACAAAACAGGCTGAAAAAGCTATGGAGGCAAGCTCATAAATGTGGGACCATAATGGCCCAGGTTACCATAGAGGAAGGGTAGAGGAAGCTTTAACTGAGGATACCTCAAACATGAGGACAACAGGAGTTGGCTACTTCCCCTCTCACAACCTGGTGCCATAAAGCTAGCTCCCCTACCATCAGTCTCAGGGGAACCAGTTCTATGAAGCTGTCCTGGGGTGTGTTATTTGCCCATGTACTCATTGTGACCAAAATCTCATTACACACACAGCAACAAGGTAGGCTCCACTCCCTCCAGTTCAGCCCTGTGTACATAATAGACCAGGCTACCCAGAGGGAGGATCACGTTGGGAGGGAGATGTATAAGCAGCACCACTCCACAGCCTTTGTTTCAGTTCCTGCCTTCAGGTTCCTGCCCTGTTTGAGTTCTTATCTTGACTTTCTTCAATGATGAACAGTTATATAAAAGTGTAAGCCAAATGAACCCTTCTCTCTGTAAGTCTCTTTGTGCTTTATCACAACAATAGTAACCACAAGGCAATATTTAACTATTACCTTTATTTGCATGAAAAATGTGGGGCTAGAAAATGGCTGAGTGGATAAGAACATTTTCTACTTTTGCAGAGTATGTGGGTTCAGTTTCCAACACTGAAATGACGCTTCACAATTGTTTGTAACTCAAGTTCCAAGGAATTCTACAGCCTTTTCTGGCCTTTACAGGTACTGCACACACATGATCCCCTTACATACATGTGGGAAAAATACATATATACATTTTAAAAAATTAGGTAAAGCTCAGAGAGTCTTGTGAAAGAGTAAGGCATAGGATGAAGGAACCAGAGGGGTCAAGGACACCACAAGACGACCTACAGAATCAACTAACCTGGACCCATGGGGGCTCACAGAGACTGAACCAACCAAAGACCATGCATGAGCTGGACCTAGCTCCCCTATACGTTTGTAGCAGATGTGCACCTTGGTCTTCAACTGGGTCCTCTACAATTATGCTGTGGTGTGTGTTGTGTGTGTGTGTTGTGTGTGTGTGGGAGCTGTCTATGACTTTGTTGCCTGCCATTGGATACCCTTCCCTAGCTGGGCTTCCTTGGCAAGCCTCAGTGAGAGAGGATGTTCTTAATCCTGCTGTATTTGATGTGCCAGGGAAAGCTGATACATATGGGGGATTTCTCCTTCTCTGAGAAGCTGAAGGAGTATTGGGGGAGGAAATTTATACAGTGAAACCAAGAGGAGAGGATGAAGGGTGCTATGATTAAATAAACAAATTAATGATAAAAAAGAATAATTCTTGTAAATTTAGACAAAATGTTACTTGACCATAAAAAGGGGGAAAAATCAAATTTCCTGTTAAAAACAATAAATTAACTTTGTATACAAAGATAAAGTACATCTGCATTTGGTGCTATTGATATCTATAAAGAAAAAAATCTACTTCATAAAAGAATAAAAGCCAAATAGCAAATATAGCTTTTCTAAAAATGTCCTATTTATACACACATACTCATTTTACTTTTAAGGGAGACTACTATTTTATTACTATGAAATTATAGAAGAACTAACAAATGCTACTGCATTTCTGCATTCTTGTTAGAGAAAGAAAATATATAAGATCTATCTTATAAATATTTTCATATGAATACGAATCACAATCATGATTGATTATACCTAAATATACTGTCCACAGATTATTAATTTGATATAAATTGTGAGTTAAAAAAAAATCTACTATCTAAAGACTGGATATGACGTGTATGCCTTTAATCCAGCACTTCAAAGATAGAGACTAGGCTGATTTCTATGAATCCGAAGCCATCCAGGAAACACTATGTGATGACACTTATTCAAAAAGAAAGAGAAAGAAATAAAATTGCCAAAATTAGAACATTATTTTCTATTCTCTGCATCTTTATGTAATCCAGATTAGCAGTGTTTTCTTCAAATTTAAGACAAAATGCTATAGTCCAATAACCTTATCATTTGTTTTCATAAACTGCCCATACTTTTAGTATTAACAATTGAGTCTCAAACTTATCACTTGCCCAGGAGCAGTCTCCAAACCTGTACACAGGAATAAAGTCTTTCTCCCCTTCAACAGAGTATTACAATACCAATCAACTCACCTTGTCATTAGGTTACACATTGATCTAATTGAGCCAAATGAAACAGAAGAACAGGTATCATAGTTATCTAGATGTCCGTTCTGTCTAGAAATCAATTCCACCCCCACTTTGTAATTTCACAGGCAGCTATTGCTATATCTGAATTGCTAGTCTTCATCTGCATAAAACTGGGATTCAGCTATTAAAAATAAGACATCTCTGTTTTTCTCTCCCCAGGGTTTCTTCAGCTCTCTTTTAAGCAGACATTAGAAGAGATTGCAGATAAAAATGTGTGTCTGGAGGAAGGCAAATGATGTGAGTAGAGGTCAGGTTGTATTTAGTATTCTTCCTCCATAAGCAAGTCTGGTGGATCCAATTTGGCAGATCCCTTGTCAACAGAATCTTTGAAATGACACACAGATCCTCCCCAGGTATCCCAGAGTCCTCTGGTCTGCACAGAGAAGTTTTACTCTAAGTAGTTAATATTGCAATATTCAAAATAAACACTAGATAATAATTTTCTCACTTGGAAAACAGGATTCTCATGTTAGAGGAGAATATGTAAATGCCCACAGAATTTTCACTTTTCATGTCCTCCTATGCTATAATTATCACTCTAAGTGCAATAGGATGCAGCTGATTAATTTCAATGAACTTTTTTGACTGCAACTTCACTGCCTTTTGTAGATATAAGTCAAGAGAAGGTAACAGATATACTGTAATAAAAGCTAACGAAAACCTATTGAACATTTTTAATAGTGTTTAATTATTCATGGCTACACATGATCATAAAGGGGAAAGGGGGAATGTAAGATGGTAAAACCATGCCAGGAAGCTTGGTAAGGCAGACCAGGTTGAGACCTAGAGACTCATTGGACACACAGCTGAAACAGAGGCGACTCCCCATTCCCTACCGGATTCCTGGCCTGGAACGTGTGCCATGTTTCTCACATAAGGAACCATGACTTGTGGTCTTGTAGGCCTAAACAAGAGCTCTCTATACTAACGAAGTACCTAGAGGCCCTGAGGGCTTAGCCAATATGCTTCCCTTCCCAGATATTCCTCCTGCAAAAGCTGTTTAATCTCTGGTCCACCCTGAAATGTGGCTATGGTTAGGTATATATCCATTCTCCACCATGAAGAGCCAATAAACAGTTTAGAACCATGGATTGTCTTTTTCATCAAGATCCACCATGGAGAACCATGGAGAAGGCTTTCAACTACAGACCACCCCCGGCCATGCCCAGACACTGTCTCCAGCCCTCACTTCTTAGGGATAGCCAAGAGTCTGAGAACCCATGGCTCCAGCTCAGTCGTTGGTCCGGGGAACCCCCAAATCAGCTCTGGACTTTCTCACACCTCTGACTGCCTTTCCTACCCCCAGAACAGTGTCTCAGCCAGACACCCACCCCAGCAACTGCATGGAATAAGTGCAGTTAAACTTCCTGCAGTCTGCCTCCCCAAGAATCCATGCCCAGGGGTCCAAATAGTGTAAGAGAATGGACTTTTAAAGTTGTCCTCTGATTTCCTTGTGTGCACCATGACTGACATGTGTCCACACACAAACAAGTGAAAATGTAGTTCTGAAAAGTTAATGAAACGAAGAAATGAGAACAAAAGAAAAACAATCCAGGAAGACAAACTTAACTTTTCATATGGAGGCCTATGATATACTCAATAGTTTCAATACTGGCCTAGCAGTTGTGAGACCCTGGATCTGATTCTTTTGCATGGCAAACAAGCCACAGAAGGTATTTTCTATATCCAAACATGTAAACTAGTTATACTTTTAATAGGTTATGTGAACAGAAAATCAAAAGCTCTAGGTATTTTGGTATGCCTTAATAAGTTGCCTTCAACTGCAAAAGTGTGGTTTCCCACAAGAACATCAAACACTTAGGTATAAAGAAGGTAGTAGCAGCTAACTTTAAAGATGAGGGACTGGGGATGAGGCTCAATCTAGAACATGCAGCTAGCACAGCCAAAGCACTAGTTGCAATGCCCACCACAAAAAATAAAAACCAGCCCTTCAAAGGTCTACCTCCTTCCTCGTACTCTCATATCTTCACTATGCTATACTTCAGATACATATTGTATTCATTTTGCATGTATTTCATTGACATTATGTGTGAGACAAAAAATAAAGGCAATTTGGCAGGGCAGTCAAAAGTTCTTTGCAATTCCTTGTTTTATTAGGTAGTAGTAAAAAAAAAATACAATAATCAAGTATGGCTACTTAAATAAAAGAACATTAAAAAGCTAGTGAACTTGGTTTTCTATTAAGTATGCCTCATAATTATCTTTTAGTCATTCATTTCACAGTCTGCATCATGCATTACTTAATTGCAAAGCAAAGAGTAGACTGTTCATGTGTACACTAATTGCCGAATATATGTGATTGAATAACCTGGTTATCAACACAGAGTTGGAAAACAGTCACTGCAGACAATACAAAGAAAGCAAAAAATAGGAGGATACAATAAACAAAAATAATTGCTAATCACTTAGTATAACATGAGTTTAGAAAAGACAGTATAGAAACTAATTTAATAACTCCACACTGGGTCTTATTCATTTAATTCCCATTTCAAATCTTTTAAAAACCTATCTCATAAGATTTAAAAATTGACAAAAAATATTAACGGTGAAAAGCCAATTTCCATAATAATTTCACCTGCAAAGATGGGAGCCACAGAGTAGCAACTGTACATTTTCTAAGTGTGCACTCCAATAATGAAAATGGAAAAGAACATTTTTAAGTTAATGTGTTTCAAGGCTCCATGTATATAATGTTTGTGTTTATTTGTGTCTGGAACATTTAACTGCATAGAGAAGAACACAGTTTATTTATTTCATGAAAGTACTAGATACTAACAGAGTTCAAAAGCCCCAAGATCTGCTCTTAAATAGCCACATACATTGTTCTAGGTGGGTTTTTGTCAAGAAATTTACACTCCAACTTTTTGAGGCATCAAACTTTTACATCTTTATCATGAAATACTCATGAAACCCAGATGAATGGTATGGGTAGCACATTAAATTTTCTATAGTCTTTAGGAATTTTCCCTGGAGATCTCTGAAGTCTATAATCTTGGAATAAAGCCTTCAGCAATTTGTGAAGCCATTTTTTCCCCTGAAGTGTAGCTTGGTGCTACCATGTAGAAGTGTTATAATAAACATCTAGGTAAACATTATCATTATGTATTTTTGTACAGCTGTCAGTGAGATCATCACCCTTTATATATACTTAAAAGCATCCCTTTATGAGACTCATGAAGAAAATTTACTTGCTATCCTCAAGAAAAGATGTGTGATGAATACCGTAAATATTTGTAGTGGCTATGATAGTTTTAAAACATGTTTGCAAATCCTTTGTTACTTCTTCAGTTCATTTTCACTCTCTGTCAAATACAGCCTTACTTTAGTAACACAGTTCTAGTGAACAGGAAGAAAGAAAAATAATGGATGATGCAGGGACCTACACCATAAAGACAACAAAAATGTGTACTTCTTTCTGCTTGTTAGTCTCTTTCTTTTCCTTCTCCTCTTCTGTCCTCACTTTCTCTCTCTTACTGTGCTTCGGATTTCATGGCTAACACATATGCAATATTCACCTGTCTGAACCTATATGTACAGAGATGCTCTAGGATAATCAGGTGACTTGTTACTATTATGTGAAAGATACGATAATGCCCTACCCCCACAGATGGTCATGTCTTGATACCAGAGTCTGTGAACATATTGGACTACATGCTGGGTAAGTTTTTGAGTTAACTGACCTTAAGAAAAGAGAGGCTGTCTATGTAGGATCTATATAACCAATGGATACTTTTTAGAAGGTAAAACTGATGTACAATATGAGGAGACAAATGCATGAGTACAGAAGAAAGGATAGAAAATGCAATGATACTAGAGATGAAGACAGAGGAAAGAAACAAAGCATCACAAGCCATGTGGCAGAATGTCTCCAGGTCTCAGAGAAGACCTGGATTTAATGTCATACTGCCTGACCTACAGAACTTTAAGAGAGTAAATTGTGTTTGTTAATACATTAAGTTCATTGATATAGTGTCAATAGAAAATCTTGTACTCCATTTTAAGTTTCAGAAGGCTTTCAATGAGCTGGTCTAATTCTAAGTTTTGTCTTATGGGATACTCACAGCAAACCAGTGATCCTCCTGTGGCTATTCTCAGGTTCTCTGATCTCTAAACTAATCACCCCATTTTCTAGTATGTCTCTTCCTACATTGAATCCATTTTTATACACACTTCAAATAACTTTAGGCTAGAAGCACCTGAATAAAATTGATGAAAACAATTTATAGTTATGAATTGACTAAAGGACTATTCATCAATGAAGGACTACACACAAGAGCATATGTGATATATCAAGGTATGTAGTGGATTATACCATCTAAGCTTATGGTCACGTAGTCTTATGATGTGTAATCAACAACAAACTAAACTAATTGTACCTTTCTCAGAATTCATATCTATTAAGGAATATTTGATTATGTCATGAAGGACAAGAAATAATGTAGAAAGACTCAAGAGTTTCTTTCTCAGGTCTCTATTGAAAACAAAACAAACCTGTAATGCAGATCTATAGGTACACTAACTAGACAGAAATGAAATTCATTTAATATTTTCTTAAAGTCATGAATAATGTATCTCTTCTTGTGCAGTTTCAGGGCACAAGTATAATATATTGCACCCGCTGCACAAACATTCAAGCATGTGTATATATATATTTATACACACAATTTATACACACAATTTTGTACTATGTATACTAGAGTTAACAGAGAGTCAAATAAGTGAATAACTAAAAACCAGCAATTAACAAGAAAACACACAGACACAGGAGAGAAAGGGATCCTGGTGTCATTTTTAGTGAGAATTTTCAAATGACATTGGATTTAAACATTCTAGTCATTAGCAAAGATACTGCCCATCCCTCAGTAATTGCTTTCTAAACCTGTTGAAGCCTGTCTTCCTTGGATGTTGTCAGCATCTAGATCCAAGCCTCCTTAAAGTTAGCTCAGCCTCTCAAATTCCTGATACAGAAGCAATTGTGTGGCATAGACAGAGAGGCAATTACCTGGCACTGGAAACCTGCCTGCAGCTTCCAGTGACTTCGAACTTGCATGGAAGTCTAACGGCTACTCAGTGGCCGCCATGTTATCTGGATCATGTCTTTGTAGCCAGGCTTCTGCCTCAGTTCCCTAGTGAACCCAGAAACTAGCCTGAAAGCTCCAACCAATTTGTGGGATGTACAACCTTAGAACTGTTCACATCGGTTTTTCCAGTGTAATAAAGGCACTGGCTGTGCAGATTTCCAACCTATTTATTTAAAAAGCAAAGCTACAATATACCATGATCTGGTCACAACATTTTTCTGTCATTCTCCTCCTAGCCACAGCCTTCTGCTCTCTTATGTGACAGACTATATTTCAGACCCCGTATAAGAGAGAGAACTCAGCTGTTCTGCTTGTTATCATTTTGTTTGGGGGTTGGGCAGAGGATTATCCCCAAAAAGGTCACAGCAGATGAATGTCTTCTATTTGTGAATCACAAGATATAGCTAGAAGAAATAACACTGAGGTGTGTGTATACAGCCCCACCTGTTCAGAGCACCTTGACATAGCAAATCTGTCTGTTAGGGACTGTAATACAAACCCATCTGTTTGGAGTGCCTTGTCATTGTAAATATATTGGTCTATTGGGGATGAACTTAAAAATGGAAAAATATCTTAGAAACTTCTGAAATACTTCCTGTTCCTCTAGAATGGTTGTCACCTGGTACTTATGCAATGGCCACTGAATCTGCTTTCACCATCATAATCTACAAAATCTGTAAGCCTGAGTGGCTGATTAAAACCATCATTAATGTCCCCCACTAGAAAAAGAAAGTCCCCTATAATATTGGCTAGCAATAGGAGCTCTTGATTATCCTTTAGATAGTCACCCATGGGCACAGAAAGGCTGCGTGTGAATCCCATCTGACCTCAGTAGAATGCATCATAGTTTATAAAGTACCTGGACATTAATCATAGAAAGGAAGCCTCCTTCTGCTCCAGCTCTTTCCTTAGAAGTACAGAGTATTATTTGCAGATAATGTGCTTCACTGAGCTTGCACTGAATTGTTCACGCAACAGCTGTAAATCAAGATTGACTTTTTGAACTTCACTTTGCATAATTCAACACGCTACTCAACATCTTCTGCCTAAGCAGGCTCAGGGCTTAAAAGAATGTGCAAAGCTAAATAACTACCCATGAATGTCTCAAAATGATGAAATAACAAAAAGGGTTTGCATTAACAAATCAGGAATGAGTCACTGACTGTCTGATTCTTCTCTGATCAAGAAGTGACAGCGAAGGTGCCATTAACAAAGAGAAATGTCATGAAATGATTGAAATGAAAATTTCTTCTAGTTCCCGGTGATGAGAAGATGACCATAGAAGGAGGGGTATAAAGATAAGTGCTGCTAAATACTAGTCCATCAAAAGTCAGACTTACCAGCCTCTCAGTGGAAGAGTTAGTCTTAACTCAGAAGTAATCAGCCTGCAGTTATAGGCATAGTGCCCCAATTTATTTCCATTATGTGGAAGTCAGCCCATACTTAAAAAATGCTTCAAAATGGTACAGCAGTAAAATCTCTATCTCCTCACTGCAACCTCCTTCTTTCCCTTTGTGGGCAGATTCCCTGCTCTCCTTCTCCAGAGGGTGCTCAGGTCCTCCATCAACAGGTGTCTTCATTATCTCCAGGGTCTTCTACTTCTTCTATCCAACTCATATTCTCTCTCTCCCAGCAGGATTGTTATGGGCAGGGAGCAAACCTTTTGTCACATCCCTTTCCTTCAACTTGAACAGCTCCAAGGAGCAGTCATCCTACACCTGAAACTCACTGTCTGTGTCACTCATAGCAGCAATGAAAACTAATTCAGGAAGAGGAGGGAGAAAGAAAATCTCACTGAGTTCTGCTTGAGTAACAGACACCTGGCATGCATATTTGTCACATCAGCCTTGTAGGTAAGATGTGGCAGTATTTCCATACTGCCATACTAACTACTGAGACCGCATAGTTAAAAATTAGTCCAGAGTTATAAGAATCATCACTGTTAAGCCTTGAATATATGATATTAAAATATTTAATCACCACACTAACAATGTACATTCCTAGTGATCTTTGAAATCAAAAAAAGATTAAATTATCACAAATAATATTTCCTAAATATGCCCTCTACTTCTAACTCTTCCATTTTTTCAGCTCCCTCTTCCACAGTGACCCCTGAGACTTGGGAAGTGGTGATAGGATATAAACCCTCATTTAGAGATGATCATTCCACAGTCTCTTATTCTCTGTATGTTGAACAGTTGTGGGTCTATGTATGAATCACCGTGAGCAAGAAGTAGTGGAATCTGCAGTGAGATATTATTTGCCGCACATGATTCATAGTAGCTGTGACTGCATGTACAAGGCTTGCACAAGGTCAATTCAGTCAAAAATCTGAGAATGGACAAGGGACAGCATCATGAAATTCCACTCCTAGCTGAGAAGCTATTGGCAACTGATGGTCTTCTGGAGAAGACAGAGTCAGTATTTTTTTTTTCTTGGATGGGTAAAACCCATGACAGGCTACCCAAGCCCTGGTAGTTGTTCCTATATCCCATGTATATATAAGTAGCCCATGTATATATAAGTGTGGTGAACTAAGTTGGTCTTTTTAAAAAAGAGATATTACATGCATTTGTGAGAGAAAGTGGTAGAGGAAATAAGGAGGGAATTGGAGGAATATCTTTGATCAAAACATTATACTCATGCATGGAATTTTCAACAAAAATAATAAATAAAAGTACCATTACCTCACTGTAATTATATGGAGACATTCATGCCAAGCTTCAAGATAAACTTGTCTTGTAGTTTCCACAAACCTTAATTATCTACTATGATTACGTGTGTTGTTTCAGATGAATGTTTTATAGCTTCAATTATGCTCTAAGCTCATGAAGACCGACAGCTTTGTTTGTACAAATTTAAAATATCTTTAGTACTAAATACAGTGCTTTCACAGAAAGTTATTAATACAAAATTGTAAAATCAACTTAAATGATGTATGAGCTTAAAACAACCTCTTAGAACCTTTAAAAGACTTTCAAATCGATCAAATGTAAAACACTGTTTTTCTAGGGAATGGGGTAGAGGAGTGAGGAGCACAGCAGTCCAGCTTGTAGTGGGGGAGGGGATGAATGTGGCGGTGCTTAGGAGCACACAGACAGATAAATGTGGGTTGAAAGCAATATGTCATGGAAATAGAAGGATATCTCCTATGCCTGAGAAAGGAAGGGAAGCTATAAACATCAAAAGCCATCCTTAAAGTTGCTTCAGTCTTACTGACGTCATTCCTATCAATTCTGTATTCCTCTCTAACCTACTATTCTCCATCTCTAATATCTCCACTATGCATTTAATTGTTTAGACAAAACTCAAAGAGTTACTTTAATCCACCCTTTCTTCTCAACCCCTATATTTGATCCATGGCAACTCTTTTTAAACAGGTTCTTCCAAATATACCTCTACTCTATCCACTATAGTTTCTCTCCACGTCTGCTTTATAACTTTGAAGTAAGTTGACATCATTACCCTGATTATTATAGCAGCTCAGCATCCTGCTTCCATTCTGGTTCCTGCCCATTAAGTATTGATACATTCCACCCTCAACAATATTTAACATATTAATCACATAATGTTACTTGCTTGCTGCAAATCTCTAGTATCTTATGTGAAATAAAATATAAGCTCTGTATGTGCATGTGCAGGCAAGTGTGTGTGTGTGTGTGTGTGTGTGTGTGTGTGTGTAAGAGAGGGGGGGGGGACAGACAGAAGACTCTTTGTGCAGGTATATATTTTTGTATGGGTGCAAAGGCTGTTGTGTGTGTGTGCACGAATGTGACTTTAAGACTACCTCAATATTATTCCTTGGGTACTGTTCACCTTTTAATTTAATTTTTGAGATCGAGTCTGAGATTGTCATGGGACTCACCAAGTAGGCTTGAGTGGCTGACTAGTGAGTCACAGGAATCATGTTGTTTTTATCTCCCCAATGCTAGAATTATGTGATACACTTGCCTTTTTGACATTCATTCTGGATTTTAAACTCAAGTCCTTCAGTCCTTTGTGAACTGAGCAGTCTCTCCAGTATCAAAGCTCAGATTTTGCTCATTAATTTTACATAGTCTATGCCTACCTCAACCTCAGGCCTTATGTCCAACTACCTTCTAGCTCATAGCCTTCTTTCCCTTTCTCCTACACACTAACTTTATATGTACCATAAACCTTGTTCTCTCTAGCTTAAATACAAATATCCAACACAGCCACAGGATAACTCCTTTCTGATAACCAGATCTAAGCTCTTTTCCTGCTATTGAAACCTGAATGCAGTGCCATCCTACAGAAGAGATGGATGGCTATTACTATATCTTCTGTATTCTTCATGGACTGGACCACTCTCATTTGTTTGTTGCCTGTGTAGTGTCTGTCTCTATGTCTATCTTCTGGCCCCCATCTGCTTATATCCCAATTGTACACAGTCTCATAAGTGGTAGGCTCTTATAAGTTTATTCACATTGCCAGATTCATAGCAAGAAGTAACCATTTCTCTGACAAATAAACAAATGAGCTGTGGAAGAACTTTTCTGAACTTACTACTTAAGAATTTCCCTTCTGAGTATGTTGAATAGCTTCATATGTTCAGATGATATTTTAAAAAAATACTTGAAATTTTTACCTTAGCAGAAAAGGGAAGCCATGCCATGACATTATCCTCATGCATAGAGTTTTAAACTTGTGGTCCTCAATATAAGGAACCTAACTAAGAATCATAATGTAAAGAAGCTGAGAAAGAGAATTAAAAGACTGGTGTAAAACTGTCCATGTTGCCTTTCTAGAGAATGCAATGGGGCTTTCTAGCATGAGAGATGATTACATACATCCTCAGTCAGAAGGCAAGCCTGCAAAATGTTATTTCAGAATATTACTTCAGTGAAGAGCTCTCGCTCTCTTCAGTTTTGCCACAGGGTTGTTCAGATTGCTGTTCCAGTGCTCCTGGAAACATAATCACAAACAAGAAGTGTGTGGGAGCGGCAGCAACATTAGCTTTACCACATACACTTAAGTGTTCGGCACCACTGAGAGCATCACTCCTTCATTTCCACAGTGTTCTGCACAGTCAGACCTGGAGGAAGAGTTTAGTGGGGACCGAGCTCCATGAACTTAAAACAGTGTGATCACATGAGCAGAGGTGATGGGCACACACATGTCACATACCCTGTGGACCAGAGACAATGATGTGTAAGGAGCCCAGGCAGACACTCCAACTGAAAGATGGGTAAGACTGTGAGGGTTGACTTTCCAGGGCTTCTGTCTCCTTTAAACAAACTATCCCTGCCTTCCATCTATTTTCTCTACTCCTGAGCACTTATCAGAATACCACATGGGCACAGTTACAGAACTGGCTGAATTAGACTCAGAGAAGCACTTGGACAGAGAAACATGAGCCTTTTAGCAAAATACTTGTGCTCTTAAAACAGGAAACATGAAGACCTATAAAACATTTTTTTAAAGATCACAAAGCCCCTGCTTGTCATCTTTTATACTATAATTAAAGGCTGTCCCAGGGGGCATCCATCTTCCCTGAAATTCTACTCCATAATAAGGCATAGGGGCTGACTTTTTAAAAGTCTTGACCACAGAAACTTGTTTTCAATTAATGGAAAGTAGAATTTTTCCTTTTTGCATTTCTTTTCCTAATGAATACGGAGACAAACAAGAGGCCAAGACAGTAAAAGTATCAGAACCTGTCATTTGTGAACAGATAAAAGTAGGGCATGATAGATTGAGGTTTCTGAGGTAAGAATGTGGCCACAGGGATATCCTGGACTCATGAACCCCCAAACTGCCCTATTAACAACTGAAGAGACTTACAGACTGGTGGACTTCAGCTGAAACCATTTAGATGCTTAAGGACAGAGGTAGAATATTCTAAACTCCAGAATGGATTTGTAGCTCACAAATATAAAAGGAAAACGTCTCAGCTAATTATCTGCATTCCTTGTAAAGCAGACACAGTATAATTGCTGACAGCTCCTATCTTTTCTGTTACATGATGGTAATACTAAAATGGTTCAACTTCATACAACCAGTGATAAGAACAGGGTGGGAAGGCACTCTCTTTCATACTACTGTAGGTGTAAAGGCTAGCTCAGCTTGGTCCACACAACTAGGTTCCCAGTTTTGGAAATGAAATCTCAGTTGCATCTACACTATCTTGCAGAAGAGACTTTTGTATTCTGCCAGTACTTTGTTCCATGATGGACAGCTCCCCATCCCACCCCCATGAATCTTGGATTAATTTCAATCATGCCACAAGGATGTACACAGATCTTCCGCTGGTTACTATATTAAATCTACATTTGATAAAAGATTGCATCTAAAACACTTAGCAGAACACTGAAGAGTAACGTGGAATGGCCCTCTGTCCCCGAAATGGAACCCCTTATTCTTCTGCCTGTATCTACCCTTTTCCTCTGACTCTCTCATTCTGCCCCTGCCAGGCTTCACAGTCTCCTCCCAACATGCATGTCAATTCTCATCTTGATTTTTAACCAACTAATTTCATGATATTCATTCCCCAGGTACACAGCAAAGCCCTTATTGGATCAGTCATCCTTATAAAACAGTCCGGGCCATCATTGTGTGATGGAACATACATATTGAAACATAATCTGTGGGCAGCATTATGCCACCTGCCAGACCTGGGAAAGAGTGTCAAATGATGACCTCAAATGTCTCTCTGCTGTAGAACTCAGTCTGGCTGAGAAAGCAAGCATTCAAAATAATTGCAATGCAGCTAGAGAAGACAGAACCATGGCAGTTGAAGTGAGGGATGGGCTGTGGGTGGGGTGGGGTCACTGTACTCTGTCACAGTGGACTCTGAAACAGACTGGACAGGAACATGATTCATTCTTGAAAATATCTTTCAAACACCTTCTCTAGATGAAAGAAGAAATGTACAAAATACAAATTGATCCATCTACATATGGCAATTACTACTTGTACTTTTGAATATGGTAATCATTGAAGGGATTTTTGATTAACAATAAAATTGATTTTTTTCTTAATGGTTATCTAAACGGCAGAATATTCTTATGTATGACATGCAGTTATTACTCAGAGATGAATTTAAAACATCAAGACACAATGAAAAGTATAAATATGAGATCATTTTATATGCCAATTGCTTTTCTGGAGTCTACCATGGCCTGAATACTTTACAAATTCAAGCTTCTGATAGTATGGATTTAGCAAGTGACAGATCTCCAGACTCAGGGACATGTAATGACAGGCACAGGTTCCTTCATTTGCTTCTGAAAGCGTTAGTCTACACACACAAATCCTCTAAGCATAGAACTGTGACTTTTTAAAGAGGTCTCCTCAAGATGGAGGAAAGTTGGAAGCAATGGTCTCCAGTAAGGGCTGAATAACAGAGTCACCTGACGAGTCTTAAAATGCTGGAAATCATATGCAGTTTTTCTGATTTAATGGGAGGACCATTATTAATGGGATTTTTTTTCTTAGATTTCCAAAGTAAACATCTATAGATTACAGATTCATAGGACTTAGTTGATTTAAAGTGACATCCATGGTCAATGAGATGGCATCTGCTGTCAAATCCCAATAACCTAAGTTTGATCCATTGGGCTCACATGGTGAAGAGGAGAGCAGATCCTGTGAGTTGTTTCCTATACTCTATGCGAGCATCATGACATATGTGTCTGTCCTGAGCCCTGCACAAATAAATAAAAGTAATTTTTGAAAAAATAAAGTGACATCTAAAAAGTGTGTTTTAAAAAAGTATCAAAAGAATTTACATGTTTGGCCATAATTTGAAAATCTCTTGCAAAATTATAAAAACACTTGTTCATTTCGTTTCATAATCATAAAACACAGGAGTTCAAAACATAGTACACTTTCTTGTGTTGCAATACAATGGCATCCAGTGACCCTAAAATACAACCTTAAGGGCACACTTAAAAGGGAATGCTGGCCCCATATAAGAATGAAGAAATATCCTTTACGCCCTCAAAAGAACAAAGGTTACCAAATGGTCTACATCTATCTTCACTAGGAAGAGACTACATTCCCCAGAAGAAGATCAAAGACATGGTCGGTACGAAGACATAAAGACAGGTTCAGTGGTTGATTTTAATAAAATTTAGGAATCCTGTTTTCATTTATCATCCTTAGAAATCACTTTCATATAACAATGTACTTAGGCTACAATTATATGTGGAATGTAGAAAATTAATCATAGAAGTAAGTAAAACATAGAAGGTATACGAGGGTTAGGATGGGGGAAAGAATCTTGTTCATAGTATAAGGTGATATTAGATAGGATAGAAATTTTGTTTTAATGTAACAAATAGTTAATTATTAATGATAGTGTATTATGTGTTTTAAATAGTTAAAAAGGTTCTAAATGTTCTATACAAAGAAACATGCAATTATTTGAGGTGATTAGTAGCTAATTTTCTGAGCATGTATGGAAAATGTCAATTAATAACCCTACAGACATATACAATTATTTGTTAATTAGAAATTAAATAAAACTGTGGGCTAGGGAGACACCTCGCCGGTAAAAAGCATCTCTTCACTTGAGTGAGTACGTGCTGTACTGGAAAGATAGAGACAGATATCTGGGGCTCATTGGCTGCCAGACTAGGCTAAATGTTCCAAGGCTAATGAGAAATCCCAAAACTTGGTGTACAGCACTGCGGATTCATATGGAAGTTTGTTCTCTGGCCTACATACACATGCACACAAATACAAAATAAAAATATAAAGTGAAACTAAAACTGAATAGAAAGCTATTGAAAGACTTCCACATGACTCTGAGGAGTTTAAGAACCACAAAGGACATCTCACATAATATGCCTAAAAGCTTTGACGCACATAAGCAACAGAAAAGATCTCTGTATATATTGGCACAAGGAAAATAGCGCTTAACATAATAGTTATTCACAAAATTGTCCCAGTAGTTCAAAGCCCACTTCTATGGAATTAAGAAAGATCTAAACTCAGAGGGATTGCAGGAGAGTAACAATTTCAAAAGTTGAAGTGGTTAAATATCGACATAAACACATAGATAACTTGAAAAGCTTAGCATTTACCCACTAGAAAGGACAAACCCATTACAGTTTGAGAACAAAGGATCTCTAGAAATTCCACTCCACTATTTAGGTATCCAGTGGAATAAAAGATAGCTGCACTGAAGTTACGGGTCCCCAGAGCGTATCAGCTGATCCTCTAGATTGTAGGGTAAGGAAGCTGAGGGCTAGTTCATACCTAACCATGTAACTACAGCAAGGCATATAACTCTTCAGACCCCAAATATATGTCACCTGGACTCGATTTCAAAGTTCTATCGTTTAGTTTAAATGATGATATGTCCCCTTTTTAGGAAATGCATGCTAAAATACATAAATTTAAACATAAATGGAATCATGATAATCAGAGGCTACTTAAGTGTCATGAGAAAGAAAGATTCTGAGATTTTCAGTTGGATACTATCTGCCCTGGGTCAAAAGTAAAAGAATTTAGAAAGTCTTTAGGATGCACTTGCTTGTAAGTGGTCTTTTAGTCATGACCACATTAGGTGAGGACAAGCACTGTGAGAAGCCTGTTGGTGTACTTAAGGGACAGATCCTCTCTGCTGCTGGTCCTCCAGAGGGACAGAGAAAGCCACTACTGTGGAGTTATGTTCAGTACATTCAATGATAGTAAGTGTTTACATGGAAAATACCTAAAGAAATAACAGCCTTTCCAGTTCAAAGCATCAGAGGAGTGTTTTGTGCCTGTCTTCGCTCCAGCATGAGTAAAAGCACTGCATATCTCGGAGAACCCACTGGGACCAACATCCCATTTTCAGGGGTATTCTGTTGATGACAGGACTTTGGCTACACAACATATCAATTGGAGCACTGCAAGACAGCATGTCATAGCATTTATGCGGCTCAGCATAATTTGTTTTTAAATCTTCAATTATTTGCAGCAATTGTGGCTGGCGAGCTACTGAGGAGCTCAGCTGTGTGCTTATTCTCCAGTGGGTTTTTTGAAGGAAGCCTACTGTGATCCTTTTCCACAACATGAACACAAAAGACATCTTTTCAGAGATGGTTAAGTTGGGGCTTGAAATTCTTCTAATTCCATTACTGTATTTAAGCATGCAGTCAGGGCTTACTTATTGCCTCATAATTCTACCCAGAAAACAAAAGCTGGCATTTGTTGTTGAATGAGAGACAAAGGATTTGAAATTGCGAGTAATTTAAATAAGTCACAATTTGGTGTTATTTATTGCGTTCATTCCCAGCAGGCCTAATTTAAACACCTTTATGCTTTTCACGTTTTTTTTTTTTCTTATACGCTTTTCCTACTGAGAAGGTGAAATCTAATGCTTAATAATGTTCCTTCAGAATCCACACACAAGAGGCACAAAGGAAAATCATGGATTCAATTCAAAGACAGAATGCAGCTACAAGCTTTTCAGGTTCTGACGGTGACACAACAAATCCTAATTCATTAGGCTTTTTGGCTCTTCCTCTTTCACTGAACTATGGTTACACTGCTGAGCTCAATTTCTGGTAAAATGGCATAGCAGTGCTTTAATCAATTTTAAAAAGTTAAGATTTGGTTAAAAAGAATTAAAGCTAACTATTAAAAAATGTGATATATGAATATCAAACTTGTTTTATTAGCTTTGATTTTATAGAATGTTGTTAATCTTCCTTTCCTTTTAACTGATTGTTGTGGATTATATTAATTCTATTTGAAAGTACAACTTCACTACTTTCATCTACAAATTGTATTTCATTCAAGAGTTAAAATTCCTGCAGTAAAGATTAACATAATGTGGCAAGATTTTAAAAGTTTCCAACTGACTAGTAATCCTTGACAACCAAAAGCTAAACTTAAATTGTAGAATAACTCAGTAGAAAATATGAAATAGCACTGTCAAGGTTTACAACAAATATACTGGAAGTGTTTTAAAAATTAATATTAAGCTGCTATGCTTGGCTCGATTAGCTTTCTTCTTCATTTACAAAGCAAATCTGTCAGATTTTCATGAACTTGCTCTCCAGTCCCTTTTCTAAAACCTGTTTAATTAAGTTTAACAGCTGTGTACACTTCAGAAACAAAAAGATTTTTCCCTTGAATCACTTAATCTTTTCTTAAAAATGATCCTTTTGAATATATTTTTAAAAAGCAATGGACAAAGAAAAATCTCCTATCAGAGAAACAGCAGCCACTTCAAACATCCATGACTATGTAGTCAGTAGGTAGACAGTTTATTGATTCCCAAGTCCACCAGGAAATACAAGGGCCACATGGGGCAGAACAGGCCTTTGTTCTTCAAAAACAAATAATCTCACAGACAAAAAATGTTAGACAGAAACTACATAGACAGAAGGCTATAGAATACTGTAAAATACAATAGTAATGTTTGCAGAGCTTCCGGGAGACTAACATGTAACTGTCCTCCAAGTACTGAGACAAATATGGCACTGCCATTCAGTATGATCAGCATCTGTAAAGTCAGTGTTTACAGTCTCTCTGTCACTACATATGCAAACATATAGTGACTGAACAATGATATGTATCTTGGTAAATAAAAATCAAAAATCATAACAATCAAAAGCAGATGGATATGAAAATACTCAAAACAATACACTCTGAATTTTAAAAATACAACACAATAAATATAGGACATCAGCTAACCCATTCAATTTTTTTTTTTTAAAATGTGTTTAATTAGGTTTCTAGTTATAGGTTAACCAAGAGTTTCAGAGGACTAAAGTTCACCACACGGGACAGTGTGACTGCAAGCAACAAACATGTTAGCATCGGAGTAGCACCTGAGAGTTCACATCCTAACCCACAAACAGGAAGTAGAGACTGAGTACACGAACCATAAGAATGCTCATAGCCCACGCCCAATGTCATACCTCCTCCAACAAGGCCACTTCTTTTTTTATTATTATTTTTTATTGGATATTTTATTTATTTATATTTCAAATGTTATCTCCTTTTCTGGTTTCTTGGGAAACACCCTATCCCACGCCCCCCCCCCAACTGTTTCTATGCAGGTGCTCCCCACCCACTCACCCACTCACACTTCCCTGCCCTGGCATTCTCCTACACTGGGGTATCGAGCCTTCACAGGACCAAGGGCCTCTCCTCCCATTGATGCCAGGATCCGGTTTCTAAGAATTTCTCCTCCAGAATCTCTCTAGCTGTGTCAACTTGACCTTGGCAAAGAGAAACAGCACTAGGTAGAGTCTTGTCACAGTGGGTTCTCTGACCTAGGCACACTTAACTTTCTTAAGAATTTCTAGCACTTTTCCCACTTGTAGATCCTTTTCATCCAAGCCTGGGTATATCAGGGGTACAAAAGAGCGATACATTTCAAACATTCGTTGATAATAAATCAAAAGGAAATTTATTTTAAAACAGTTCTTTGGTATACATGTATGTTTATGACTTATTATAAAGGCAAGATAAAAAAAGTAATGTTTTTTTTTTTTTTTAAACACAAAGATTTCTACTTAAAGAATTAAATCTCAACTGAGCACTTGATACTGCAGGATACAGAACTCCACCACTATGCTTTCAGGGTTATCAGTATGTTGGTTGTACAACCATAGATGCTGTGAGCACAGCTTCATATACATACATAGTACGAAATGGAAGTATTATTTTAGGGCATTTCAGAAATTGTTAGAAATGTTCCTAATCTTAATCAAGCTTTACTAAACTTTCTTTATGAAACCTAAATCAAGAATAAAAAACAAAAGACAAAACAAGAGCCTTCCAGGCTGGGAGGGAACTAATGGTATTCCTCACTTGGAGCCCATCCCACTCTCAAGACTTCCTCCCTCTGACTTTCTCCCTCAAGACTTCTTCACTCTGTTCATGGTTCAGTATACTTCTTAGGTGTGAGGAAATCTCCTGGATGTGGGCAGGGGTTGCTCTGGAAGCCCATCACTCCAAGTGAAGCCTACCAAAATCTAAGAAAGGTCCACCCCAGCCAAAGAACCCACAACAACCCAGTAGTATGGAATGGAAGGCGAGGTGTTCAAGACAGCATTCTTTGGAGTTGCACAGTATGTCAGTATGCATAGTACAGTATGCATATGCTGCGTGTTCAGACAAGGCTATAGTAAGTGGATGATACCTGACCTGACAAGCACTGCCAGAACATCTGAGATTCATTATGCGTTTGGTTGAGATGAATGTCTGTTTTTGTATGTTCAGAGACCTTTTAGAAGTAAACATTTGCAGCCTCCACATTCAGCTACCCATACAGTTCTCAATGAAGTTGAGAAGCAAGGCATCCCCCGTGCTGTGTGTGGTTTTGGTATCAGTTGTGTGCACACATTTATGAAGGAGCAAAATCCAATCAATCCCTTTCCAGGAAAACTAGAGCACACTGATTGTTCAGATGGTTAGTTTCTGTCTTAGGGGGAAGGTTGCCCAAGCCCAACCAGTTAACTGTAAGCTCAACCATGTGTCTTGTTTAGTTCAAGAACATAGAACTGGAAATAATACATGGAACACTGAAAGGTCTTAAGATACATCCCATAGTTTCATCATGCTTCTATTCCATCTCCCTGGAGACTATTAAACCCTGACAGCTCAGGCCCTGAGGAAAGAAAGAAAACCCAAATAACTCATGGTGTTCACAGAATGCAGTGGGAAACAAGCCCCCGTGAACACAAACCTCATGGACTGGCTGTTTGCTATCATAGAGAAAGTGAACCTAAACCATCTTACAGAGACCTTTTCAAACATAAACAAGCATATCTGCTTTCCTTTTGTTACATAGGGACAATCCCTGCAGCACTGGGGATTCTGGACAGAGAAGGGAAACAGATGGCCAAGACTCTGTTCTTCACCACTTCATTTCCTTAACCTTCAGCAACAGGAAGAACTAATGCTCAGCAAATTAGAGAGTTTACATTTTTAAAGACAAGGACTTGGGATTGATACTAATTGGACTAAGTCGAAATATTTCCAAAATAAGTAGAGTCGTTTCACAGAGTGATATTCAGGATTAAAGTTTTATAAATATTGCACAGAGCTTTCTACGGTCATTAAACTTGACAAATATGCTAAATTTCTCAACAAGCTAGATTTCTTAGGCAGGATTATATTTGGCTAAAAAAAAAAAATGTGTGGAACCCCCTTATCCTAAGGAGCTCACAGGTAGCAAGAGGTTTGTGTAGCTGGCTCTGATCCAATTACAAATACAGCATTGCTTACTGTATGTTTGAAAAATGACTCTGGAAACAGAGTAGATGAACGTTCTTTCAGTAAGGATAAAGATGCAGGATCTTGTTACGGGGAGGAGATGGCAAAGAATCTACTAAACACGGGCTAAAATATGGGCATACAGAGGAAGTGAGAAAGTGTATTTCTTTTTAACTGTGATATGTGTGTGTGTGTGTGTGTGTGTGTGTGTGTGTGTGTGTGTGTGTGTATTGGTATGTCCACATGAGTATAAGTGCCTGTGGGGAGAGACAGATTCTTCTGGGGCAGGAGTTACAGATGGCTGCTAGCCATTTATCTGAATGTTAGGAATCATTCAGTTCTTCTGCAAGAGAAACCTCTCTAGCCCATGAAATACGAATAACTTTAAACAATAGAGCCATAGCCTACAAAGAATGTATGCAATCCAAATGATAAAGAGTTAACATGTTATACTATATAACATGTTATACTATATAACATCTAACAAGAAAACATTGAATACATTTTTTCAAAATGAGTAATTATGGAACAGATAGTTGTCAGGAAAAAGAAAGGCTAATAAATATATATGCGACTTACTCATATTAGCCATGAAAATATTTAAAATTAAACAACAGAATTTTTTTCCAGACAGGGTTTCTCTGTGTAGCCCTGGCTGTCCTGGAACTCACTCTGTAGACCAAGCTGGCCTTGAACTCTCTAACTTAAAAAGTTTTGAAAAGTAATGCCTGGGGATGATAAGACAGCTCTGTGGGCAAGGTATTCTGCAGGTGTGAGGACTTGAGTTTCCATCCTCACATAAAGCCAGCCATGGTGACACATGTCTGTCATCATCATACTCTTCTGTGAAGATGGTGGGTACAGACAGGGGAAACCTCAGAAGCTCAAGGACCAGCTAACCCAGCAAATACTGTAGAAAACAAGTCAAACTTTCTCAGACGAGATGTCAGGTGAGACTGGCACCAAGAGTGACCTGAACCCTTCAATATATATACTAGGTACACATGTGCCCACATATACACACATATCATACACACATATAAGGATTTTTAATAAAGCAATAAATGAATTGAGGACAATTTATATAAACATGGTTTATAGACACAGATGACATCTATGTATTTCTTTATACATTCACATACACACGTATGTGCTCCTGAACAGGAGTGTGTATTCATGTATAAGATACACTAAAACATACAGAAGAAAAGGGTACACAGTAAAAAATCTGACCTCAAACTTAGATGTTCCAATGTCTTTGAATGGAAAAAGGTACTACTCATTTACTAATATTTCCTTACAAGTTTTGGCTGCAAGGAAAGTTGGGATACAGTCCTAGAGGAAGTAACAGTCAGCTTCTGAGACAATATGTAACTAATCCATAGAGTTTATTCATACACAAACATTCCAGACTATTCTTGTACTCAGTTGCACCATTTATTCAGAAGGCTTTCAGTTTCCTGCTATTATAAGCCATGCAGTGATCACACATACTTCTTTGAACTCCCGTGCCAGTATATCTGCTGGAACTCTTCCTAGAAATAGAATTGCTGAGTAGGAGCTGCCCAGACAAAACAAAAAGACCAAAAACAAAAGGAAGGTTGTTTCCTGCAAAAAACAGCAGCACCCAAAAGATAGGCAGCTGCTGGGCAACCACAGACTCTGGAGTGGCTAGGCTAGAGTGAAGAGAGCAGACCAGACAAGCATTCATATAAAGATGGGCTCTCTTTGTGTTGTGCTAAGGAATGAAGATCCAGAATGAGACAAACATTGAAGTGGTCATTCTCCTGGAAGACTAAGTGACAGGCTGGCTAGGACAAGAGGGAAGCCAACTAGCCACGATACAATTGTGTAGCAATGTAGCCACAGTAGTTGGGGAAGAAATAAGAAAAACTAGCAAGCCACCAAGCTGCTTACTCTCCTCATCTGCCTGCTGCACTCTGCCTTTATGGAGCTCTCCCAGACTCTCTGAGACGTCTCATAACAAAGTATTTGCCACAGGGAACATGGACCCCTCCACACTTGAATGCAGAAAGAATCTTACTTGTGTTAATCCTACATGTTGTGTGCATTGGCCCGTCCCCTTTTCTCTGCATAATATTTAACTATCAAAAAACTTAAGAGCTGAGCAGTATATTAAGATCATTTAGTCCCAAGTCCTCAAACCCTTTCCATTTTCTAAACCCTAAATTCATAAGTGATCTAACCCAGAAATTACAATGTGATCTAAAGCCATCTCCCCAAAACCCTAATGAGTGGAAGTGATGATTAAGATCTAACAGTTTCCATTAGAGGATCAAGAGGATCTGACACTATTGTGTGTATTTCCCCACTAGACTTCCCACTCCAAACCTAGCCATGGTAATTTAAGGCTAAGCAAGGCAGTAGTAGTGGTCCAGCTTGAGACAACTTTGAGATTTGTGATTTAAGATGTTCAAAGTTATCCTGTGGGAATAAATCGCCATTTGTACTGACCACGTAGTCAAAACAGGCAGCAAAGTCATCTCAAATTCAGCCAGTGAGAAGCAATACCAAAACAGGTTAGTGAATTCCACTGTGTCTACAAACCCACAGGGCTTGCTGGACACCCTGTCCAGAATGTCTCATTGCACACAGAGGGAGTTAGACTCATATATTCACATTTTCAGCAAATTTCCAGGGGACAGTGATGTTTAGACCAGGAGACCACATGGTCTACAAGAAGAGTAGCCTCTCACTGAGAATGAACATACACTAAAGAATAAGCATTGTCTTCTAAAGTATTTTTTCCTACTATTTTCCAAATGTAAAATACTGAGAAAATAATAGTATAAAATTTATAGGGTACTCTTCCTTCTATATGTTTGTAAAAGTCAGCAGATCAGCATCAACTCACTAATAATGATATAGCCAATAGTGGGAGGTATACAATGTATGCCATATTTTTCAAAAATGCATACACCATAGATCTAAACTGGAGAAAGTGAGATTGAATAATTTTTTTAAATTTTTTTTGAGATTGAATAATTTTAAAAATGCTTATATACCTACTCCTTAAATACTCCTAAATAATGAAACTACAAGCAAATCATATAATTATTTGATTGAAATATGACAGAGTCAGAAGACAACATTAAATACTATCTTTGAAAATTTAGAATTCTCCAGCATGTCTCAGAAAAAAATTCAAGGTTAGTAAACATGTGCATATCCATTATTACTAGTAATAAGAACATTCTAATGAAAATACAAATAAGAGAGTTTTAAGCTTCCTATTAGCGGACTTAAAGACAGTACACAGTGACACTTCACTTGCTGTGGGCAGAAGTTTCAGCAGCTTCCTTCTTGATTTCTTTCCACTTTATTGCTAGGAACGTTGCAGGCTTTAATAATAAAGAAAAGCATTATTTTTTTTGAAAGCCATGAGAGGATACTGGGGCTGAAACATCAATTTAGGGTTCATTTCAATTTCCATCATGTAGCAAGCATTCTCTTGATTTTAATGATAGTTGCATTCTATCCAATTCAGAAGCTTAATTTACATAATCCCCAAAGACGGCCCTGGAATTCCATTAAAGGTCACCTTACTTTCCCATGCACAGACCAACTTCTAATCTGTTCATTCTTTCCTCTTCTATTGTCATACCCCATGCTTTGGTAAAGCTTGCTGCTCATTACGCTTTCATCTGAAATAGAAAATCTTTCAGTTTTGCCTTTCCATCCTACTAAACTCCATTCCAGAATGTATTACTTGCTCCTCTTCATGTTATAGTAAAAGATTAAATAGTCATTTACTTTTTGATGTGTGTAAAATTGAAATCCAGACTCCAGAACTGCTCTTTGGAAGTCTCAAAGCACCTAGAGGTGAGGCAGTATGGGACCACGCATTTATTACCGCCTACTCCTGCTGCATATTAAAATCAGAGTATTGCAGTGTGTTCAGGGAGGAGAATTTATTTGTGTAATAAACAAAGTAGAAAAACTCCCTGGTTCCCAGGTGTCCTGCAGCAGAGCACAAAGTTAATGGCTTGCTAGTTAGCATACCTCAAATATACAATTTACTCTTCTTAAATAGAATATCAAAAATTGTTAGTCTCCTAATAATAACATAAAATCAGTCCTTTTCACTGAAGTTCTCATTTGAATCACAACCACCAGGGTGCTCAATATCAAAATCTTATATTAGTTTTTCCAGTGAGAGACAGTGAGGTATACAACATCCCTCTGAAGGAGAAAGCTAGGGACACTCTTGGCTTAACAAATACTTTATAATTAATTGTTCTATCAACAAATATCTTTTTTATTTTACAAAACAGCTAACATAGTGTTGAATTTAGAATGAACAGTTGGAATATGGGAATCATAAATATCTGAGACTAATAGGATATGCATAGACTTTCCCCCAGTAAGCTAGACAACATCAGAATGTTTTCCATAAATATAAATAAATGAAAATTATGTTCCTTTAAAGAAGTAACTCTATCTGTACTGCTAGCTTGGCACAGTACAGGCAGGTTGAGCTCAAACAACCAAACAATAGCTGTAATTCTAATTAATGAAACCAAGCTTACAAGGACAAAGAATTAAATATAGCAGTGGATAGAAGTTGCCTATGTGCAGGTCTATTTCCTTTTACATTAAAAATCAACTAGTTGGGAAGTGAAGTTTAGTATTCTCTTTTTTGAGCATGTGGCTATTCCCCATTTGAAGGACCCTTGTGGAGTTCTTGAAGCATAAGTCTTCTGGCTCAGTTCAGACCAAGGATCATTTTGTCTGGCTGTGCAGACATGGCTGCTAGCATTTCAACAATCAACACATTCCCTCTGCTCCAGCCAATATAATAATACCAATGGGTGCATTATTTTCTTCTAAACTATTGGCCAAATTTGATGCATGTAGCCTAAGGGTCAGCAAACCTTAGCATGTGGGCAAAATGTAGATCTGCATCTCTTTCCTCAAATAGTGTTTTACAGGAAAGTTCTTTTCATAGAATCTGTCTATTTTTTTGTTGTTGTTGTTACTCTACCACCAGAATTCAATGTTTTCCAGACAGCATGGCTTATATACAGCTGAGAATATTTAATAACAGGTCTTTCTTAAACTATATGTTGATCATTGGTACGAGATAAGAAATAATAGAAAGTGAAGTTCTTTACAAACATAGCTCAAGCTTTAACAGGAAGACAAAGGTCAAGTCCCATACTTAGGCATAGGCTGTATTGGAGCGTTTTGGGGAAAGTTTTAAGTGATATTTTTTCTAGGATTTTTATTATCATATTCATGACATCATTGCCAACATTAATGTCATCAACCTTTTCTACTGTGCCTTTAAGTCATATTGTTGATTCTAAACCATTATGAGTTGACCCTTGTGTATGATGTGAGATAAAGTGCCGGTTTCCACAATAAGACCAACAGAGCCAACTAACCGGACCCTTGGGAGCTCACAGACACTGAATTACCAACCAAAGAACATACATGGGCTAAACCTAAACCACTCCCATCACATATATAGCAGAAATACAGTTTGGTCTTCATGTGGATCCCCCGAAAAACTGGAGTGGAGGATGTCCCTGGATATGATGCCTGCATTTAGATATTGTTCCTCTACCTGGGCTGCCTTGTCTGGTCTCAGTGGGAGAGGATGTGCCTAGTCCTGCAGAAACTTGAGGTGTCAGAGTGGGGGAATAACCAAGGGGCCCTCCTCCTTCTCAAAGAAGAAGGGGATGGGGCAGGGGGAGGAGCTATGTAAGAGGGGACTCAGAGGTGAGGAGGGGCTGCTGAAGGAAAGTGATACACCCTTTATTTTCTCCTCAGAAACCTGGAAAACAAAAGGAATTTTCTTAGTTTCTAGCAGTCCCCATACAGAAACTTAAAAATCCACACTGTACTGTGTACAATTGAATAAAGAAAAAAGAAAAAAGGAAAGTGAAAGAGAAAAAGAGAAAGAAAGAAAGAAAGAAAGAAAGAAGAAGAAGAAAAAGGAAGGAAGGAAGGAAGGAAGGAAGGAAGGAAGGAAGGAAGGAAGGAAGGAAGGAAGGAAGGAAGGAAGGAAAGGAAAAAAGAAAAAATCCTGTCACTGGACAAAAAAAATCAAAACCAAAAGATCCAGTTTCACTGTTCTGCAGGTGAATATGCATGAGGATTTATCATTGTTAATGACACTGTCCTTTTCTATTGGCTCTTCTCGACACTCTCCCCAGATATCAGTTGAGAATATACGTGTGGGTTTACTCTAAGACCTTCCACTCTGTTGTATTCCTCTGTATGTCTGTCTCTAAGATACTAGAGCACAAACTCTCAAAGTGCCTCTCTCTGTGCCTCCAAAAGCAGCCCATCCTCTCCCCATGGGTTTTTAGTGGCTGGGGGGTGGGGTGGGGGGAGAATTTCATTCCTGCTTTATTATTTAATCTGGCTTAGACTAAAAGCTAGAAAGGTAATCATTAGGTAGGACCATAAACCTATCGTGTATCCTTGAGGCAGAGGAGCCACACCACCAACCACAGCACGGTATGGATTTTTAACTTTCTGCACTGGGATCTCTGGAAATATGAGAAAACTCCTTTTGTTTTCCAGGTTTCTGAGGAAAAAATAAAGAGGGTATCACTTTCCTTCAGCACATCTTTCTTTCATATTGCACATGGCTGCTATCTTGCCTCCTTCGGGGTTTCCATTGCTGTGAAGAGACACCATGACCAAGGCAACTTTTATAAAGAACAACATTTATTTGGGGCTAGCTTACAGGTTCAGAGATTCAGTCCATTATCATCAAGGCAGAAGCAGGGCAGCATCCAGGTAGGCATGGTACTGGTGGAGCTGAGAGTTCTACATCTTCATCCAAAGGAAACCAAGAGCAAACTGTCTTCCAGGTGGCTAGGAAGTGGGTCTCAATGCCTACTTGTACACTTCCTGCAACAAGGCTACACCTCCTAATAGTGTCACTCCCTGGGCCAAGTATATGCAAACCACCACGCATACTCTCTCACTTTAAGAAACTTTCCCAAGGAATTTCTAGCCAGGAGCTTTAAAGTGCTCTCCCACCTCAGAGATCCCTCACGCTGCCTTTGGTGTGATGTTAAATCTCTCCTAACATTCTCTACCTCAAGGCCTGATGCTGACCCCAGTGGTCAGAAGGCCTTCTCTTCTAATAAAGCACTTCAAACTAATAATTTTGTTCAGTCCCTTTCTTAAACCTGAAACATCTGACCCTCATCTCCTATATATAACATAAACTCATATCATATTATTTTAATTACTATAACAGTGCAATATATACTAGCAAATCAGGAGATATGATGCCTTCAGTTTTGTTCTTTCTCAAGATGATTTTAGTCACTGAAGATACACTGCTCATGAGAATACAAAATGGTATGGCTGTTACAGAAAACATTATGGAGGCTTTTCTGAAAACAAAAATGATGACCGAGGTAATGACTCCCTAAAAGAATTAAAATAAGAACTTAAAGTCTAAAAGAATTAAAATAAGAATTGAAAGATTATTTATTTATATTCATTCAATATTCTTCATGCTGGGCATGGCAGCTCATACCTTAAAACGTAGTATTAGAAGACAGAGGCATGCAAATTTCTGTGAATTCATATACACCCTGGTCTATATGTATTAATCAGGGTTCTTTAGCAGAACAGAGCTGACAGAGTAAATACATACATGGGATTTGAGTGGCTTACAGGCTATGTCCAACATAGTCTAGTATGCCTAGTATATATAGTGAGTCCAACAATGACTGTCTCCCAATGGAAAGTACAAGAATCCACTATTTGTTCAGACCAAATATTACTTGAAAGTCCAAGAATCCCAAAGAAGCAGGCTCTAATATAAGTGAATCAAGAGTGAGGGGGGAAAAGGCAAAGTACCACCTTCCTTCTTCCATGTCCTTTCTATAGGCTGCTAGTAGAAAGCGTGACCCAGATTAAAGATGGATCTTTCCACCTCAAAAGATTAAAATGAATGATATGTCTTCCCCCTTCAAATAATTTAATTAAGAAAAATCCTGCACAGGTGTACCCAGACAATTGGGTTTTACTTAATTCTAGATGTAGCCAGGTTGACAACATAATATGACCATCACAATGTTGGAAGTTCTGAGCCAGTCAGGGCAGGGCTATATATAAGAAGACCATGTAATGTTCTGAAATGCAAGACAACCTAAATACCCATCAATAGATGAATAGATAAAGAAAAGGAGGTTTTATTTTCAGCCCTAAAGGAGATGAGAATCCCACTGTCTTAGTTAGGGTTTTACTGCTATGAACAGATACCATGACCAAGGAAAGTCTTATAAAGGACTTGTTTATCTGTCCATTTTGAGGTAAATAGCTGCTAAGGTTGTATGGCTTGTAAAGCAAACAGCTTGAATGATCTCTTCGCATCCTAACTCCATATGTAACCCTCATATACCTTTCACTGTGTGGGGTCACTGAAAAGTCCATGTTACCAAAAAAATACAATTGTAAAATTTTAAAGTATTCATAATTAATGCAATCAATATCTTGAATGGGTATCTGTTCCCTGATCTGAATCTTCACTATGAACCCTTCAAAGGAGGAACAGCAGTCAACGTAAATTCAAATAAGATTAACAGGAGTTGCCCAGGTCAGAAAGGCTGTTGGTTCCTTAGCTATTATTCAGGCTGAAATATTTTTCTTAAGTTCTGTTTCAAGAAAGTGTTTTAAAAGGCAATCTTTTGAGCATCCTACAGTGATAATTACACTTATATGTCTTTTCAAAATATTTGACAGCTTACATTACTGTGGGTAGAAGAAGAAAAAATCAATATTTAGTTCAAAGGAGTATACAGAAAGTTAGTATTCTCTATTTCAAGGCAGTATTTCTATTTGACTTGGAGTTCACATCTTTAGAAAGGCCTATTACTAAGAAGTGCAACTGGATCAACAGTCAAAGGAGCTCAGATGTTAACTACCTGTCTCTGGGTGTGATGTGCTTGCTGCTGGGAAACACCCTCTCCACAGAACCCTTCGCATGTCTATATGGGAGGATGAGGGGTGGCATCCCAAAACCAATCTGAAATAAGCAAAAAGGATGCCCAAGAAGAACATCAAAAGTCAGAAACTGATCACTATGTCTTAAATTGAATCAATGAGCTGTGTGTGAAACCCTCCCTCCCCCAAGCCATCACACTTCCTCTCTGAAACACTTCAGACACGTCATCACATGGACAGCCTAAAAATGACACAATGCTTGTAACGCAAAGCTATGAACTCTAAGGGAACCATATCAAAGTAAGAGGAGCTATTCAATATTCATCTTACTCTTGTTTTGCCTAATTTTTTTTAACTGAATAACTGTTTTTTTTTTTTTTTTTTTTTTTTTAGAAGACCATACTCCATATACAGGCTGCATGTTTTGGGATAGCCCCACTCCAGATGTTTGAGGCCCACATGAAAACCAAGCTGCACATTTACAACATATGTGCAGGGAGGCCTAGGTCCAGCCCATGGAGGTAGATCTGTGTAGACTAGGTATGCTCCACGGTTGGTGATTCAGTCTCTGAGAGCTCCAAGGGTTCAGGTTCGTTTACTCTGTTGATCTTCCTGTGCAGTTGTTTTGCCTAATTTTCTGTGAGAAATTTATCTAGATTATACACCATTGTCATCCAGTAATATATCTATAGATATTTTATGTATGTTATTGCTAGGATCATTGTTTAATAAATAACTACAAAATTTGTTACGTGAAATATACTAGTATATTGCAGCAACACAGGTGTGCTAATATAACATACACATAGAAAATATGTCCTTAAAATCTCAAATGTGTCTGTAAAATATTTAAAACATAAAAGAAGCCATAGTACAACTACCTCCTTCATACTTTCAAGCTCCTTCTATGAGATGTAGATTAAAAAGATAGATAACACACACACACACATATATACATATACATATATGTGTGTGTGTGTGTGTGTAGAAGCATGATTAGGGATAAGAGGAAAAGAGGAACTTCTCTTTTTGTCTCTTACGTTCCAGGAGTATCTGAGCGTTCAGTAATAAGCATGCAATTCTTTGCAGTTAAAAGGGAAACTGAGATCTTTCCTCACCTTCTACTGCCACCAGTTTTGATCAACATAGCCCAGCTCCTCAGGTCCACAGATACCCCTCCCCATCACTCCTGCTACACAATCTCCAGAGGCTTTATCACATCTCCACCATAACAATTCTCTTGTTAGACTGTATCTCTTCTGTTGCCATTGTTGTCTGACTATAAAAGTTACAAAGGGTAAGAATTACCTATGACATTTAGCAATTTCTAACACTGAAACTCAATAGCATCTGGAAAACAATAATACAAGGCTCTCATTGTAAAAAAGAAAAACCATTACAACTATAGCTACAATCTGGCATATAAAAACACATACTATGTCCTGGGCTTTCTGCTAGTCATGTTATATCAATTATTTCAAATGATTTTTTTCAAGAAGGTTCAGTGGAATATATGATAATGTCAAGTTTACAATGAGGAACATTAGTTTCATAGAACTAGGTAACATAGTAAGAGGCATTTCTGGAATCGAAATCAAGACAGTCAGAATCCATTCTGTATGCCCACAGCCTCTCTGTCACACTGAATGAATAAATGGGTAGCTCTGTAGAAATGAATAAATGTGAAGACTGTTTAACTAGGGAAGAACTTTGCTTAAGATACAGGAGGTATCAGAATATAATACTTTTTAGGGAAACCACTGACAAGGGAGGTAGAAATAAGCTGCACCATTAGACCTGAAGGTAAATAAATCTAAATGGTATACAACTTCAGCAAGTGTAACATTCTCTAAGGCCAAGCTATAGATATGTTTGCTCTATGTCTCTAATAATTCTTATATTGCTAAATTGATTATAGGAATAATTTTGAGATAAAAATGAATGGTATTTTTAAAAATCCCCTTTCTCAGTCTCTCTCTGTCTCTCTCTTTCTCACAATTAGAAAAAAAGTGTCAATTGCTAAACCATATATTCATATATTGTTTACTCAAAACCTCATATGTATGCACTGATTCAACAATATCAATATAGATAATCTCCTACATAGGTAATTCTACAAAGCCAAGGATTGTCCACAAACTTTTAATTCTTTAATAAGGAATTAAGTAAAAATAAAAAAGACTTCTATACCGCAATAGTAATTTCTACACTAGGTTAACAAATGCTCAAGAAACATAGGTATTCAAGTTCTTATCCATTAAATAGTATCACTGGTCAGAGCCTAGTATTAATTTAAAGTGTACAATGTCATTATTATTACAGAATAATTCATGGATCAATGTCAACCAGGCTAAAGAACTTTGGAGTTTTCTGAAAATCTTCTGCTCAGGTTACCAATGACTAAGGACAGGGTAAAAATATGCACTGATCTTTCAGCAACCACCCACCCTGATCCCATTGAGAATTATAAATCAATTAGCTTGCATGCTCCAAAACATTTTACCTACCAGTCTTTTATCAGAGTCCTAAATAGAAGCTTCTTTTCATATATTCCTCCTTTTGGGACCAAAGGCATTCCTAATTCTTAGTTTACAGAAAAACACCAAAACCAATATATGTTCTTCCTGGAAAACCATATAGACATGTTAGGGTTCTATTATTTTGAGCTGGTAGACAACCACAAAGATGTTATTTAAAATGCATCATGTGGTTTTACTGAGAAAAATTCAATCCAGTTCTATTCTCTCTTAAAAAGCCTAAGCATTTGCTGGAATACAGTGTGACTCAACAATCTGTGATGGGCTAATATTGATTTCCATATCTTCATCAGTCCATTTTATCAATGGCTTTAAAATGTTTAATTTCTAGGGATTCAGTGCACTTTTATTTTGCTAATACCAGAGTTATGTTTAATAAATGAAGGTGTTTTGATGTTTTCTAATATAGTCTGTCGACTTGGAAAGCAATTATCATGTAAATATTTTTCAGTTAAAAAAAAAAAAAAGACCCATGATTGCCTGCCTCCAACTGCTCTGCAATGTCAATTCAGTTTTCAGATAGTCTGGCACTGGATTGTCCAGTAGGAAGTGACTATCATGTGGCCAGGACCAGCCCCCTTCATCTTGCTCCTTCCTGAAGCCTAGAAGTTACTCTCCTTCTGGGGATACTCTTTAGGATACATCTAAACAGGGAAGGTCAGCAACAACAGAAAATCAAATTATATGTAGTGGATGATAAAGGAGATTATATTTCACTCATCAGGCATATGTTTGTTACAGTCTATCTTGGTGACTATGGATTATGTTAATGATCCTAACTCGTAACTAATACTAATCTCTTTAGCTCTCCAGAGTGTCACGGTTTAGGTGATAAATTATATGTTTATCCTGGCCATGGGGACTAAGAAGGATCTATATGCTTACTTCATTGACATTGCTAACTATATGAAAGAACCCCAGATTCTAAAAGAGGGGGCATGATGCAAGGCCTCACTGCTGATTGCCTGGGGAAGATCTGTGAAACAGACATACAGCTGTCCCTACATGCAGAGTGGATGCTTCAGACATTTTAATTGTGGCTGACTTGGGTCAATGTGCTCAGTTCAGTGGGGGAATTTTTCTTCAGTTTATGCTTTTTGTCACAGTGTTTCTGTGTGAGTCATAGAAAATTAATATGGAAAAGCAAATACCTATGGTAGAACTAATAAGTATGTCTAAATGTTAATTTCATTAGCTTCTCACTGTTACTGTCACAGATAAGCATACAAAGAGGGGTCAACATTATGAAACTAAGAACTTGCCTAACTAAGCTTCAGAGGGAAAAAAAAAAGTCACCTTGGGATTTTAACCAATGTTGACATTAAGATACAAAATCCAGACCCTCAAAGTCTCCTGATTTCCAATCTTAGGTATTGGCTGAACTCGCTGAACAAATACTTCTAACTCTATATTTTACTTTGTCAATATAAATCATAATCAGTGGATTATAAATAATGTGACTGGTTTTATCTGGGTCAATGGAAATAAATCAAAGTAGTCATCATGCATGCCATAAACAAAGGACCTTAACTATTCTCATGAGAAGCCTGACTGCACTTCAAGAGAGACTATTCTGAGTAGTTTCAGAGTCACATTGTTGGCGGTTAATCTTTTTGCACAGAGCAAACAGAAATCCTTTAAAAATACCTGGCTGGCCATCTACTAAAATAAAACTGGAGTCATTGCCTGGACCCACAAACCTCTGGAAACCTCTTAAAGCTCACCTCTAAAAACATCTCAACATTCTTTTTGTGTGTTCTGGCTTCTTGTAAGACCTGGAACTCTCACCTAATTTGTATCCTTCTCAGGTTTGCACTGGTGATTTCTTTGGGTTGATTATCCTTCATCTGCTTCCTGTGATTTACTATCTCCTTCCCTTAATTTCCAAACCTTAGAGAAGTTTGCAGTGGATTCCTTACCTAAAATCCACCTCTTTATACTACACCTCTCACCCGTTCTTATCTTACCTGTGTATGCTCATGCCTGCATCCATAAACTCACTGTCCATCCTCAACAACAGGCATGGATGCAAATGAAGGTTAAGTGTTTGTTTTGTTCACTATGTCTCTCTAGTACCCATGTCAATGATCATTAAGTTAATGGAATTAAGGTTCATCTCACCAAGGGCGTCCAACCTTTTAGAATTAAGGCGCTATGATGCCATTTACAAAATTCATGCTTAAGAAACATGCAAATCAGTTATTTCAAATCACAAACTCAAAAATCATGTTTTCAAAGTAAAATTCTGTGTGGTGCTGCATTGCTTCATATAGCCCACAGGACAGAAGGTGGACATACCTGTACATGAACTGGTTAAATGAGATATAACCAGAACATCTAACATTAATTTCAAATGTTATATTGAAGTGTGTCTAAACTTCTGAATTTAAAGTCCACATTTCTTTGACTTTTAAATAAATGTTCTATGCTGTCTCTGACTCTTCTGTCTACTGCCTGGACCCTTCTTTTCCTACTGGGTTGCCTAGTCCAGCCTTGATGTGATGGCATGTGCCTGGTTTTATTGTAACTTGTTATGCCATGTTTGGCTAATGTCACTGGGAGGCCTGTTCATTTCTGACAGAGGGAGTAGATCTGGGGGGAAAAGAGAGGTGGGGGATAGAGACTTGGGGGAGGGAAGGGAGGAAAAATTGCAGTTGAGAGGTAATATATAAAAGAAGAAGTAAAATATGAATGCCTTCTGAGAAGTAAATTCTGAGTAGTGTTGAAAAGTACATATAAAAACTTTCTGTGCAGTTTTTGGGGCTAATTAATTTTGGTGTGTGGTGTTTTGAATATGCTTGGTCGATGGGAACTGGCCACACAAGGATGTGTGGCCTTGTTGGAATAGGTGTGGCCTTGTTGGAGGAAGTACGTCACTGTGTAGATACCCTTTGAGGTCTCTGAATACTCCAGCTCTACCCAGTATGGAAGACAACTTCCTCTTGGCTGCCTGCAGAAGATAGTCCCTTTCTTCCGCCTGTGGCTCAAGATGTAGAACTCTTGGCTCCTCCAGCACCAAGTCTGTCTGCATGCTGCCATGTTTCTTGCCATGATGACAATGGACTGCACTTCTAAACTCTAAGGCAGTCACAATTAAATGTTCTTTTTTGTAAGAGTTGCATTGGTCATAGTGTCTTTTAATAGCAATGAAACTCTTAACTAGGACATTGTATGATCTATTTATATTTATAATATCTTTTAAAATAAAAAAAATAAATAAAAGCTTCCTGGGAGGGGAGCTAGAACTAAAAATAAAAATAACTCCAATTCTATACTTTTATAGCTAACATTTCCATTTTAGCCTGTTTAGTCTACAACATTAAGTAGTATTTGTGAACAAGGATGTTCTTCACAGCATCTCCAGTTCAATTAAGCCAAATTATTTCTGTAATTTAAAAAAAAAAACTTTAAAGTTAATCTTCCTTAGGGAATAGAGTCAAAGCCACTACTAAAGAGAACAGAATGCAATTTCATTGAACTGAGTCTTGAAAAGGTAATGCTAAACTAAGTAACTGCTAACTACAATGCTCTGTTCTGGTATCCCTCTCAGTACTTGTCATTCCTACCAACAAAACCCTTACAACAGCTTTGTTTTAACTACAGGGTACTTTCTAGGTCACTCGGTCTCTCTCCCTATGGATCTATACCAGAAAGGCCATCAAGCCCAAACTCAGCTGATCAGTTGGTTGACTAGCAGTCTATCTAATAGATACATCATAGCTCTGTCTCTCAGAGAGCACACTGAGATTTCCATCTTATCATTGAGACATGAGGCACACCTAAGGAAGGCAGCAGGAAGTAATGGGACAAAAGTCAACTGAAAAGAAAAAAAAGAGATGGCAATAGACAAAGCAATGTGGATATAGGGTACAACGAAATCAAACTAAAAATGGTAGTGTTAGTCTCTTGCTGTTCTTCAGGGAGCTGCTCCCATTAATTTCCAAGATATCTCCTCAACAGGTTCTCTAAAGTATGCATTTCAGTATATTCAGCACAACTTAGCTAATAGAACACTAACTAGATAGACTATTTGGTTAAATCTTTAACAGTGAACTTGACCTCTGAAAAGTTGTTCATGCCTTCATGATGTCCTTTGATTCTCTAGTTTTAAGTTTAAAATAATATTGAAATGTATGTATACTAAAACCTAAAGGGGTTTGTATCCCGTTTGTATATGCTTTTTAGAAAATATCAAATTCTCTTCATGAAAGCAAATGTTGAAAAGTCACATTGGTGTAACTTGCTTCCTAGAAAATTCAGTAATATCCAAGGAAAAACAGGACTGAAAAGGCATGTCACATATCAGAGCCCTTGCTTGTCACAAGGGAGGGAAAGGCTAAGGACCCTGCAGTTTATCAAGAGCATCTTTCTATAAGCATTTTCAGATATGGAATTGCAAGAAAGAGATCACAAACAGAAATAGGGACTTTCATCAGGAAATGTTTTATTATCTCATCGTCTGGCCCTTTAACACCTACCAAGGCTGTTAGAAACCATTGTAGGTGTGTATTGTCTCACTAGTTTAAAGTTTAGAAAGCCAAGATAACCAGGTTTCAAAAAATAAAAAAGAAAGAAAAAGAAGGAAATGGGTTCTTCCCCTCTTAAAGACACAAAGCAGTAAAGAATGATTTTTTTTCCCCAATTAACAAAAGGGTTTTTGAAAAAACTTTAAATTGGAATTAAATCTTGGCTCTAATTCCTCCCTCCTTTGTTTCACTCACTGCTCCATGACTGAGGTCTAGAAAGGGGGATAATGACTGGTATCTATTTGCAGGTTCTTCTGCATGGCTTCAATAGTATCCAGGAAGAAGGTGACTCCAACCCTGGTTCATCACGCTGCCTTGGCTCTGTCTGCCTCTGAGGTATCAACCCAGTGTATGCTTACTGAGTGAGGAGAGCAAAACTTAATGTCTCCCCAGAGATCCACTGTAGAGATCTTTGATCTTTTGTAGATGTCTCTAACATCACATTGGTGACTGTTCAGCTAGTAATTCATAATGGGAAACAGCAAAGTTCCTTTTTGAATATAATTTTTAAAAAAATCCTGATTCATGAAATTTATTAGACTGCATTACATGAATAAAATGTGTATTTGTTTTGATGACTATTTTTGTTTTGTAAGAATAGTTTTATTGAGATGTAGTTCATATAATATATAATCATCCCATTAAAATGTACAACTCTAGATTTCCATATCTAACTGGACAACTGCCAGTATGATACACTTTAAGATATTTCTATACCTCTGAAAAACAGCACATAACCTTGTCCCTCCATACCCTTCTTACATACCTGTGGGAATCACTAACCTGTTTCTGGTTTTGTGAATTTCCTTATTCTGGACATATTTTTAAATAAAAAACACAGTGTTCAGTTGTAAATGAGTCAGGTGACATTTTAAATGCTTTTGTAAATGTTTCTAATGCCTGGTTGGTGTAGAGAGAATAGCTGGGTTGGGGTGACTGCTTTTTATTCAGTCTATCACAATCTGGAAAATTCCATTCTGCATGAGCAATAGCAAAACAGTAAAATAAAACAAAATGAAAAGACAAATAAGCATCCTTTGGTTATGAAAAAAAGTAGTTTTGCTCTTACAGAACCCCAAGGGGGTCTTGGGGACTCGAGTGATCCTCTGGACATCTTTACACTGCTGATCGCAAGTCTGCTCTAAAACCGACAGCGGCTCTTTCCATTTCATTTGTTTTGCTTATGTAATCATTAACACAAGTTTTTTTAGGATGGAGTTTTGAGTGGAAACAGAATCAGAAAACATCTTGAATATAATTTTCAAAGCATTTGTCTGCTATATTGTGTACACCTGGCACGCCTTTCTTCAAGTAGGCAATCACAATGAGATGCATCACACACTAATGGCTTTCTTGCCCAGTCTCAAATATTGTTTATATCAGCAAGTGCAATAAATGAGACTTTGCTCTCTGTTGCTCAAACTCTTGATTATTTCAGTGCTGTCTGTAGTTTCAACACTCACTGTGAACCCAGAAATGTGTGTTTCAGTTCCTATCCAGCTTGTCCTGATCTCTGCGGTTATAAAAGAGTCCTAGAAGTTTGTGTCTGGGATTCTAAAATAATGAAATGTTCTCGAAAATTTCTAAAATAGATACTGATGTCACAATATTAAAATAATTGTGCAAGCACTGATACCTGAGAGCAGTAATTTAATGGTCAGAGTATGTGGTTAATCTTGGTTTAATTAATAATTATCCTGTGTTTTATAATTTAAGGAGAATGGTGTGCTCAGTAAGTCATGTATACCTTCCATCCTGACACAGTTACTGAATTCACTAAAGAAGAGGCCTAAGGGAAGTGGGTCCAAAGTTCTAGATCGCCAGGTATATTTTACTTTAATATCAAATGATCATTCAAAAAAAAAAAAAAACAAGTTTGAAACCTAAATTTTAAGTTAAAAAGAGTAGTCTGGCACCTACCTTACAATATCTCCTTCAAGAGCAATCACTCTCTTAATGATTTTCTGTTCTGGGTTTTTAGGAGACCTAGGATAAAAAGATAAGATTATACAATCAGCTATGTTTCTAGTATTTGAAGAAAAGAAAGATAAATTGTTTGACAAAAATCAGCTGTAGTAAAATCGGTACGGAATTCTTTGCAGCCATGGCATGACACAAATCTTACTTGTGTCTCCAGTGACCTAAGATACTGTTGAGAAAATTATGTTCCATAATAAAAACTTAACAAAACTGAAAAACAAAGGGAGAAGATGGGTAAAGGTGATACAATCTGGCAATCCTAGTCCATAGAGGTGGACGAGGCAGGAGCAGAATCCCTCTACCCATAGCACGTTCCAGGCAAGTCTGGCTTACATGAGACCCTGTATAAAGTAGAACAGAAAACAAAGGGCATGATCAGCTCAGATATTAATGGATAAAAACTATTAGTATATTGTTTTTAAAGAAAAATACTTATAAGAAAAGGATTTATATGTAAGGAAGCACACATTTCTTTAATTGATAAATTTACCAGTTACATCATTTTAAAATGAAAGAGGATCTTCCCGAAGGCAATGATGCTATAAGAAATTTTTTTTTTAAAGAAGGAAGTAGAGAATTCCTTTAAATCATTTTGAAGTTCAGCAATTTGATGCTTATGGAATTAAGAGAGATAAACAAGTACCCCTAACAATAAAAAGAAATTGACAGATTTTGGTATATAAAGTCAAACATGCATTTTATATTTTAATCTCATTTGTGATGGGAAATTTTGATTCAAAATAAAAACACTACTTAAATAAATCCCCCATCTCTTCTGGAATATACATCCCAATGAATACTTTCCCACATTAAGCTAGGATTGATCTGTGAGGTCAAAAGAGTTGGGAAAGGAATGATATGCGTATATCACTTTGAGGATTTGATTGTAAATGTGTATTTCTCATAACTTGAGTTGCTGTATTCTTCCTCTGCAGGAAGCCATATTGGCCCTATCAGTGATAGTCACATGGGAAGAACTCAGACTGCTCAAGTCACAACACTGAGCTCAGAAGCTTGTCCTTCAACCCAGTCAAGTTTGGAGAGCGTGCTCTGAGCAACAGCTTGACTGCACTTCTAGAACAACCCTGCACCAATGTCCTCACCCAGGCTGCCCTGAGGAAATGTGCACCATCAATGTCTGTTGACTTAAGCTGTTAGGCATTGAAGCAATTTGTTATGGGGCAATGGATAGATAACTTCATCTTAATACGGACAATTTCCCGCTGATACCACGTTAAAGCTCTGATTTAATGGACTTGTTTCAAGGAACAGATCATATATCATATAAATGATCATTTAATGCGTGTTTGAAAATCAACAAGAGATAAAATATTTTCATGTCAATTCACATTTTGAATTAAAATGCTTTTTTCAAAGAATGTAAAAGTATAAAACCAGAAAAAGAATTAGAAAAACTGAGTATATTCTGACTAAAGGAGTTACAATACAATTTATATCCTACAATATATTTTACAGAGAAAATAAAATTATGTAAATAGCTTCAATTATGTTCACACCATTATGAATATTCTTTATTTTGAAGGGAAACTTGATTAGAGTTTTCACTGGTCTCTTTGAACAAATTGAGTAACTCTTATTCTATAAGTTTAGAGTCATTAACAGATAATTCTAAATCTACCTTGAGGGGCTGTGGTACCTTCAAGCTAGAGAAACTTGATTCTCTGTACTAACTTAAGATTATTTAGAAAATGTTTTTTAAGCTCTTTCATTTCAGTGTCTTCAGACTTTCTCTTATCTTGCTGTAGTTTCCTTGAAGGGTCTCTTCCCTCCGCACCTCCATTCCCTGGGGACTCCAACTCTTGATGGAAACCCAGGATTCCCAGACTGTTTCTAGCTGTCAAACACAGCCTCTCTTTCTACCCATCTCCAATCCACTGACCATAGCAACATTTTCTGCCAGGGATCCCACAGCCACCACACTTGTCTAGCATCCAAAGTGGTCAACATCAACCAAAGAACCCGTCCATCCATCCAACAAAGACAAGACTAGACAGCTACCTCAAGAAACACATAGATATTGTAATTCCAGATACATTGATCCCTGCACAATATACAAACATGAATAATCAAGACAATATGTCTATTCCAGAAGCAACAACCAGTGATCTCTAGAAAAAACAGTGTACTGATACACAAGGCAAGGAGTTTCAAAGTAACAATTATGAGTATGTTATAGAACATTAAAAGGTTATAAATAAATGTCTTAATGAAAGATTGTGAAAACACAAATAGTTAAATAGGCTAATAAAACATTTCAAGAAAGAAAGTAGAATTTAACAAAGAAATAAAATCACTAAAGAAAATCCAAACTAAAATAAAACTTGAGATGAACAACTTAGGATGTAAAACAAAAACCTCAGTGATAAACCTCACCAACAGACATAAGACATGGAAGAGAGAATTTAAGTCCTGAAGATAAGGTAAGAGAAATGGATAACTCAATCAAAAACAATGTTATGTCTACAATATTCTAGGATCAAGATATCCAGGAAATCCAGGACACTATGAAGAGACCAAACCTGAAGATACTAGGAATATAGGAAGGAGAAGAAACACAGATCAAAGATAATAACACATTTTTAAGAAGTTTTCTC
Source organism: Mastomys natalensis (assembly GCA_021653895.1). Lineage (NCBI taxonomy): Eukaryota > Metazoa > Chordata > Mammalia > Rodentia > Muridae > Mastomys > Mastomys natalensis. The sequence continues at coordinate 1,600,954 of JAJTUV010000704.1, forward strand.
CAATCAGAATGTCCCAATAAAGGCACAAAGGCATACACAGGACCAGAGAAATAAGTCCATAGTGACAGATAATAATCAAAGTACTACATGTATAGAAAAAAGAGGATATTAAAAGCTGTAAGAGAAAAAGGCCAAGTAACAAATAAAGACATATCTATTAGAATTATATCTGACTTATCAACGGAAATGCTAAAAGCCAGAAGGGCCTGGAAATTGTGATGCAAACTCTAAGAGACCACAAAAGCCAGGCCAGACTATTATACTTAGCTAGCTTTCAATCACAAACAATGGAGACAGAAAACTATTCCATGATAAAGCCACATTTAAGAAATTTCTGTCTACCACTGGAGTTCTACAGAAGGCACTGGAAGGAAAACTTCAGTCTGAAACAATGAACTGTACCCAAGAGCCACAAGGAATAAATAATCCCAGAAAAATAAATAAAAAGACCAAAAGAAGGGTAAAAAAAAAAACAAACCACCAACACATAACAAAATAACCGAAGTAAATAAACACTGCCAACTAAAAATTCAGTATTAATCGTATCAATTTCCCAATCAAAAGACATAGGTTAACCCTGTTTAGAAAACAGGATCCATTTTTCTGCTCCATTTAAGAAATACACCTTGACATCAAGTACAGATACCACCTCAAGGAGGAAGAACGGAAAAGACACTCCAAGCCAAGAAGCACAGGTGTAGTTATCTGACAGAATATACTTCAAGCCAAAATTAATCAGAAGAGATTAATATTCATTAAAGAAAATACTCAACTAGAAGATATTACAGCTGTACACATTTATGCACCAAACACAGAGAGGAGCCCACATTTATTAAAGAAACATAACGGCAAAAATATCAATCGAATGTGTGACTTAGAAATCAGAAAATGCTGCTGTTATTATTATCCGGACTAATGGCATTAGTTTATAATGACAGAAAGAAAATTGTATACTTGATTTTACTGGCAAGGATCAAGAAGAATCTAAAACAGAAAGCAGGGAGTTGTATTATTAAAACGTTTAATGACCAGTTTTTTGGGTTATTAGAACTATACTTTAGGAAATAGCAAAAGTTTTGCACAATATGATGTTAACTAAGAAGGAGTGTTCCAATGCAGAAGTAACACCTGAACTAATTACAAAATTTCCCACCTTAATTGAACTAGAACTGATACTAATGAAGTAATATAAAAAGAACCCTGTTTATTAAAAAAAAAAAAAAGTTGTGCCAACAAGTTCTAAGCTTCTGAGATGCTTAAGAGATATTCTGTATTTTATATAATTTGTATTTAAGATCATGATACAAAAATAATATATAGAGTCACCTATCTATATAATTAACGTTTTATGAATTACTTCTTTACACATACCTATAATTTTAATGTAATATTAAACTCATGAATCTAATCAAATAATTCAAAATGAAACAAGCTATTACTAACATTAATTCCATTACTGCTTAAAATCTATACCTATATTTTAATCATTAGGCTGTGGAATCTATTACTTTGATGTAAGTAGAGGTGGTAAAAGAGTTATTACATATTTGCATCATAAAAGTTATTAAACTTCTCTTTGTCTTAATTTTCTTGGCCACTTGCCTGTCTCCTAGCAATGTGAGAAATAACAAATGAAAGATTGGCCCTTATTTCAGGAATGCAATGCATGCTGCCCAATAAGTACTCAAATTTGCATTTAAATTTGTAATTTTAATGTTTTTACAATATATAATATTTTATACTTTTAACTTCTGGGACCTGAATTATAAATACTTCATCTTATGCTCATGATTTAAGCACACACAAGGTCTGAATAAGAAGGGTAACCTTTTTCCTGTAGTTTGTGGGTCTCAGTGTTTGTCTTTGGTGTGACATAGTAACGAACAAACAAGGTCTAACACAGCCATGACAGGATGTTCCTTTAGCTTCTGTAGAATTTCACTTTCTATTGTGATAAAAAATCTTACCATTTTAACCTGGTGCTAGGGCAAATGTGACGAAATGTCTTTGGTCACAAAATTTGCTGTAACTGATTTAAGCTCTTTCATGTCCCTCTGGCTGAACCACTGGGAAATCCATGTTCTATACAAAACTGAACACTGGGTACATGTCCCATTCAGTTCCTGACCCCATCTCATCCTGATGTCACAGAGATACCTTCACCCTGGAAATAGGCATATCTATTCTTTGATTTGTGTTGAAATTGTAAAAACTCATTTTATTGAGTTCGGTAGTTTAGACTTTTGTGGTTCCAGATTGGGCAAGATTGTTACAGAATTAGCCTTGGGTTAGAAATCACAATGGGGCGGGGTTAGCTGCACACACCTTTAGTCCCACTACTTAGGAGGCAGCAGCTGGTTGTAGATCTCTGTGAGTTCAAGACAAGACTTCTCTATATAGTGAATTTCAAAATAACCGGAGCTATATATTGAGATCTTATCTTTAAAAGGGGTGGATAGGGGAGAAAGAGGAAAGAAGGAAGGAAGGAAAGGAAGAAGGAAGGAAGGAATTAAATAAATAAATCACATTCACCATAGTTAACTATAAATCTGAAGCCCTTAAAACACTATATACAATAAGGGGTTTTAGATACACATATCAGAGTGAAGTCTCACAAAGTTTTACAATCATTATTTATGGTGGTTGGGATGCTTGCTTTGCATTGAGCAACACTTCAACTCCAGATTTCTAAATCTTGATCCATCTTTCCTACTTTTAGTCTGATCCTTTTCTACAGCCAAGTTGTCTCCTTAGTTACTGCAGCGTGGCCCCATCCCCTGCAAAGGTTCACCTGCAGAGAAGAGGCCATGGGTGCTGTGGCTTTTCTGCCTTATCCTTGGCTAAGATACAGTCTGTGGGAACCACTGTTGAATGGGCTTTAGTTATTATGGAGGGAAGACCAGAACAAGTCATAAGCTAAGAAGCACACAGCTAAATCTGAATTGTAGAAATTCTTTGGTTTTGCCATGAACTTTAAAAAATAAAAAGTGACGTAGACAAGCATATCAGAGACTTTACATAAAAATTCTAGTGTCTTCTTCCTTTTCAGTGTACCAAGATAGCCACAGACTCTGAGCCCTTCTTGCAGGAAAAAATTCTAGTGGACTTGAGAAGTTAATACTGCAAATTTGCCAAATTCCCATAAGCCTGACCCACAAATGTTCAGTGACTAAGGTTGAGTTTGGAGGACTTTTGTAAATCCTTGCTTGACATCTGACTGTGACATCATATAACCACAAGAGAACATGTATAAATGCTCTAGTGTGAGGATGTGTTCTAGAATAACTTCAAAAAGAAGCTGAATCCATAGAGCCTAAAATCACTGTTACAGCACACTTCTTTTAGACTTAGGTAGCTAGACATAGATAGTCTGTTCTTTTTCTAATTCTCCAACAAAAGAAATTGCCATATTTCAGTGCAATAAAAGGCAAAGCACAACATCTTGAAGACTTACTTAGCTTAATTTTACTACATAATTAACTAAAGAAACATACAAACTAAATAATAATAGTACTCGTATTTAAAAATCCATTTAGTTTTACTATCTGTGATATCAGCATCTAATTCTATGTACTTGTTTCAATCTCAGTTGGGTGCACTTTCTGGACTCATGTGTACATGCTGCACACACACACACACACACACACCAAACGCATACACAAATGCACACAGTTTAAGAGATTCACTGGTAATACTTAACACATTTGTGTTAATAAATTCACACCTTTTTACCCAAAACAGCATTTGATCTCCCTTTGCCCCTTGTGGCAGCATTTGAGCTACTTTTGCCTCTTTGTGTCACCTGAGGGCTATGAAAGGAAGACCATTGCAGATTTTCCTCTTCTCTGGGTGAATTCATAACCCCTCAAAAGTAGAACACCTTATTTCAGATGTTCATCACTACTACAGATGTTCAATCCCTACCAACCACTGGCACCACAGTACCTCAGAAAATGAATAGTGAGAATTAGTGATCTAAGCAATGGGCACATGTCCTCTCATTTTATGGGGTGTAGGAGCATGGAAAGCATGAATCATCTGTTTGAACATTTTCACTAACACACCCTCTTGAATCAAGCTGGAGGTAAACACAAAGATTACAGGATAAGAATGAAATCCACAAGGTTCCAGTGGCAGAAGAAATTTTGTGTTTCAGATCTTAATCAAGTAAATATATTATAATAGCAATGATGAAGCCATATAAGTATGTATTATGACTTACAGATGTTCTTGCTATGATGTAAAATATTATATTTTTTACTAACAATAATTAGGATAAATTTAGTAAGCAAAGAGTGACAACTGTTCATATTAGGAAGCCATTCTTGATTATGTGAACTCAATGTGTATTGTCACTCTGATTTCTTTAATTATACAGTGCTGCAATAGTTTGTAGTTGGCTGGCTTTGATCCTCAAGAACAAATATCTTCATATCTCTACAAATACCTAAAGAATTTAGTACAATAATAACAATAAGATCATACCCGCTGATGTCTGGTAACTGAAACATTTCAAAGCATAGGATAGGATAATGTTCAGATATTAAATACAATTACAGCCATGTGTCAACATCTAGAATGAGTTGTATGAACATGAGTTATATATGCATATATATCATGTGTATGGTACATGCTTTATTCTTCTGCACAGTATGAAATTATATTTGAAGAAATATACTTCAACCCATAAAGGAACATCTGCTGAAGAAAATGAAATTCCTTGGTTGACTTATTTTGTAAATCTGTTGCTTTTGTTCGCTAAATATGCTTTTAGTGGAGCATATATGTGGAAATGAAGAAGAATTCTCAAATGAAAACCAACTGTACTAGACTCTCATAACGGAGAGCTTCTCACTACTATCATACTCCTAAAGCTGGACATGCAATTGGAGTGTTCATTTTTCTTCTAGTCAGGCAAGCCTTTAGGCCTCTTTAATTGACTATACCTTGGCAATGCAGCATAATTTATGACTATTTATGGAATAAAGTAATTGTCTTTGAAGGAGTAAACCATCAGTCTAGCTTCAATTAAACTATCTGACTTTTAGATTCAGTCAGGTTGGAAAATCTTGCCACACATTTTTGTTAAGCTCTAAAAATATTCATGCCATGAACTGCCTAGAAAAGCAGTTTTCAACAGCATACCACATTCAAACAAAAGTGGCACAGAAAAGGTAGATCAATTAAAGTAGGAAGCAGGTACCAGTATGTAAGTGCTAACTCAGTATCTTTAAGGTGATATTCATGCAAAATGTCAGAACTATGGTGGAACTGTTCCTACAATGAGGGCCAGCAAGTCACTATTTGCTCACATGCCAGTGAAATGCCAAAGTCAAGGAAGCACATGATAAAGTCAGGAGAAACAACAGCAAACTCAGATCAGACCTTTATACTCAAAGCGAGCATTTGATCTTCACCTGCCTCTCAAATATGTTTATTTTCTAACTAGTCATGTACCTGTAAAAAGATCCAGAATTTTTAGCTTTATGAATATAAAGAAAACAACATGTTCACAATAAACAAAGTGCTAGAAGAATGCCTCATTGTGCCCAGTAAGTGATTGAAAGGGACAGACGTTTGTCCTTGGGTCCATCACAGCTGTGCATGACATTCAAAACAACATGGTCAAGGCTCTTCAGTATAACTTTATGTGGTCATAGGAAACAGGAAATGTGTTCTGATGACCTACCCCTTACCATTATACCCATGACTGTGCTTAACACGTGAAGCTTTCCATGATTATGTGTAGAAAGTAAATGACAGATAAGAATGGGGGGCATTTCAATGGTTGCCAGTCCAGGCAGAAAACCAGACAGGCCAGTGTGCATCCACAGATACCAACAAAGATTGCTGACTGAGGAACAAGGTCCCTGCCCTGATGCTACCATGATATAAATTCAATGGAGCTTAGATCTTGTGTTGACAAGATGATGAACCATAAGCAAGCTGTCATAGTTACAGTTCTAGTGCTGTGATGAACACCATGACCAAGACAATATTTAATTGAGGGCATGCTTACAGTTTTAGAGGTTAGTACATCATCTTCATGGTGTGGAGCATGGCAGTAGATGAGAAGAAAATGGCGCTGAAGAAGTAGCTGAGAGCTCCTATCTGATCTAAGATAGATAGATAGATAGATAGATAGATAGATAGATAAGATAGATAGATAGATAGATACAGAGAGACAGAGACAGAGAAATAGACACAAAGAGATATAGAGATAGGGCTTAGAGTGGGCTTTTGAAACCTCAGAGCCCATTCCCAGTGATACATCCCCTCCTGGGGGCCACACCACCTCGCATCTCAAACAGTTCCATTGACTGGGGACAAAGCATTCAAACATATGAGCCTCTGGAGGCCATTATTCAAATCACCATACAGCTAAATATGACTTGAACTGCCTTAGAAGTCTTTTAACTTTGTTCTGAATTAAAAAGAATAAGATTTTGCTTTCAGCAGAAAACAAATTGAGTAGTGAGAAAATAAAATCATAAAATGTTGATATTTTATCTTTATGATATTATAATTTATGCCCATCCATCTTATTTTTTTCAAGTGTTTACTTATGGATTAATATGCTTTCTAGTGACTTTTGTCAGTGTATTAGTAATGTTTCAACTGTGCTACTGGATGCAAGTTTTCCTAAAATGACATTAGGAATACATGCGAGAAGACATGGGGCTGCACAATCACTGGTTTAATCTCTCTAAATATTCTCTCCAGGGAGATTGCAGACTGTAGATATTAGAATTTAAGTATAATATAAGCTATTCGTTGCTCATCTTCATTCTAAACCTGTTGAACTTATTTATTTTTAAAATATACTACAGTTTTGCAGACAATATCACAGTTAGAGTCCAATAACTACACACAATTTGCTACCCAGAAAATGCCAACTTTATGTCCCCAATGTCAAACTGAATAGCATGCGCAGCTGTATTGAGAAAAAAAATGCATGGGGTTTGGAATTTTACAAAATCAATTGCAACTAGTCACCCCTGAAACAGTATTATCATTTACTTGCTAGTCTGACAGCCATATATATATAAGTTACTCTGGTTACTAAGTTATCAGAAACATACAGTGGTTTCATCTTCTGCTCTTGCTACAATAAGTGGTTGCTATGATAATATACTTATTGATAATTTAAGCTAAATAATTCTACGAATTGTGTTTAGAAAAGTTTTATTCTTTAACAGAAAATTAAAAGGGCAACGTATTCTTAGTTATGGATTATAGAATGGCAGTTATCGTAGAGGAAGAAATGGGCAGACACTGGTGAATGGGGCATACGGTTTCATCAGTACGAAAGTTCTGTAAATGCCTTCTTTGGCATAGCAAAAACATAGTGAAGTAAATAGTGAAGAATAAGATTGCTAAAAGAGATATTAAATACTTTTACAACTAAAATTAGGCATTGAGCGATGGAATATGTTAATTAGATTGATTTAATCATCCCACTACATGTATGCAAATCATTATATTCTACATTAGAAGCCTATTTAGGCTTCATCAAATTATACTTAAATGGAGCTTAGAACATTACTAGTAGCTTATATTTTATATTACGAAAGAAACCCCTTTCATCAAGTCATGACCATCCCTCAACTTGATAGGCATCTTTTCAACAGCTAGATATGTCACGTCAGTCAGGCAACTATAGAGTAGACAGGAACAGTTATGAAATGTGCTCAGGTAAGTCTTGTGTAAAAAACAAAACAAAACAAAACAAAACAAAACAAGTATGTTGGGACTGCCATTTGTCAAAAGATTTTCTTTCTCTCATTCGTTAACATTCCCATACTATGGGTACTTAGTTTCTGTCACTTATAAAATTGTATTCCACATATTTGCTTATCATCTTCAAGGTGAACATATGATGTTGCCACCGTGAGCTGTTCCTTAGAGAAGGCTGTTCTGATACTGGGTTGGAAGAGACGGATTAATGTGTGCGGGCTTGCCTGCCATCCTGAGCACCGGCCTTCTAATTCTGTATACACAGAGCACGGGCTCTGATCTCCGCAGCTGCCATGTCGGAGCTCTTCTTGCATGGCGCACCTTACAAATCTGAAACCACGCTACAGCTCCAGCATGACCAACAATAGTTTCCCTCTGAAAAGGAGCAGCAGTAGGAGATTATTAAGCTAGAATGCAAGTGAATCTCTGGATGATATTTATATGGGCCTCACAGCTGAAGCTTAATGGATCCCAGACATACAAAGACCCTTCTAATACACAGCTTTTACAATGGAGCAAACCAAGGCAAAGTAGAATTAAGCAAGATAATTTCCAACTGGCTTTACATGTCTGTGAATTAAATATAGAAAGGAGGCTTTAATGTAAATAAAATGAGATCCTCGGAAACATATGCTCACCTCCCACCATTTCTTCATCAGAATGGTTAAAACTTAGAAGTTTCAATTTTCTGTAACATGGGAGCTTTTCCAAGGGACAAAGCACAAACATCAGTGGTTAAGAATACTGTCCAGCATAAAATACATTTGCAGAACTGTAATCTTCAGTAGAGTGAGTTTCTAGGCAATTGTGCCACGTTTTGGGATGACCACATGGAGCGATGTTTTGATTCACGTAAGATTATTAAACTCCATTTAAAACTTGAAAATGGAACTTTAGTCCCTGAAATGCAATGACTGTCTGGGAAAGACATCATGAAGTCAAATAAACGTTTCTCGAAAAACTTCTTCGATTCAGCTTCATTTTAAAACCTAGAGGCTCGAAGGCTTCCGATGCTTACTTTGTGTCTCCCACCCTTTATCGGCTCTTCCTCACAGCTACCATCTGTCTGCTTTGCTTTTTCCAGCAGGGCTCATCCCTCCAGGCACTGGCACTGAGATTCCTCCCTCCAAATCCTTACAGCACAACTGGGGACACGCATGGTCCAGGGTTTTCCAATTCTCCCAGAGATTTTCTTCAGCTTTACAACACTGCACATTTCAGATCGGTATCCTTCGCTGTTATTATTTGTCAAGTAATATGGAAATTGGATGTTTGTCCTCTATTTTAAACAAAATTACTTTAAAATAGAGTGTTTTAAGCTATACATGAGTAGACAACTTTTAAAAGTTCCTTTACAATTAAAATTTCCTAAGACCTGATAGTGCTGGGCTATAATGATTCAAACACAACATTTAAACAAGTCTATGAAGAAGCAGCAGCCAATGTAAATGTTTCTGTGGGAAACAGTAGATTCTATTATCAATAACTTTTAATACATAGAAAGCTATATACTTTTCTTCATGCTGATCCACTCATGTAGTCAATGTCTTACTGTAGAATTATTAATTACAGCTTTCAACAAGTATATAACATGATTTAGTAAAAAAAAAACAAAAAACAAAAAAAAAAAACAAAAAAAAACAAACCACCAGAAAAATGAAATTCAAAGTTATAACTCTAAAGAACTCACTAGAAGACTAAAGATAAAGTAAGTGACCGTACTTAAAATTTTTATACTACCTTTCATACCTTTCTAAGATAAAACCTTATTTTAATTAGTTCCCAACATTCCAATCTAGTCACTTTCAAGTCAAAGACTCAGCTGTTTACAATGCAGACAGTGTCACTGATGTGGCTGTGTGGACTTGACCTTCTGCCTGTTAACAAAGAGACTCAATTAATTATTTGCTGTTTTGAATGGCTATTTCATTTCACCTCCACCTTTGTTAAGTGTTAAAAGGCTCAATTGCTTTCTCACCCTAACCTTAGCTTTGGAAAGTGCACATAGAATTTCTTTACTGCCAACTAGTAAACTACCTTGATCCAGAAAGCTAATTTTCAAGAGCATAGCTCCTAGATGTCTTTGTGTTAGAGTCAGCTTAAGAGAGTGACCTAGAGTCACACCTACTTGTTAAAGATTCTCTTCCTTTTGGTAGCAGCAATGCTTTTTAAGCTATTATTTTATGAGAAGAGGACATAACTGCATTTCAATATGCTTCATTGTCACATTTGTAGCTGAACACATAGTTTTTTTTTTTTTAACAAACCTTCACATGTATAAAACATAGGATATTTATGCTTTAAACACTGAACATATGCAAATTAATGCTGCATCAATTTTTCCCAATAATATTTTAGTTTTTCTCATATTTTTCTTTTATTACACAAGTGGGAAACTGATTTTAAGATGTATGGGTGTAACAGCACTGGTCATTGGTGACTTAAATGTGGAACGCTAAGCAGGAAGCCAGAGGAGACCACACCATTTATGGAGAACCTCATGTTTTTCAGCCTTGATGCTACAACTCCTCAATTTTCATACAGTGGTTTTGGTTCCCTCACCATCTCTCCTATCCCATCGACCTATATTGTCTGTTATCCATCTACCTATCTACTTAGCTATAATCATGTCTGCATGATTAGATCACAGGATTACAGCAACTAAGTTTTAACCTCCTTATATGAAACACTAAAATAGCCACTTGCATTTAGAAGAACAGTATAGCATGACCATTGTGTTGTTCTTGTTCCACTCATGTTTAGGAGGTCGGATTGCGGAGACTTTCTGGAAGCATCATCTGATATTCCTAGAGACACAATCTTACAGCACCTTCCATACCACATCAGCTAAATTATGAGAGTACATAAACTAGATTCCCCAGGAAAGAACACACCAGGTAGTTATCCAACATGAAATGGTCAACTCTGAAAATACATACACAAGAAACATTGTACAGACTCAACAGGTTGTACCTACCTCTATACTTGGGAATTTATATAAATTTAAATATACTTATAACAAAAAAGGAGACTATGAATTTGAAAGAGAGCAAAGAGGTGAGAATTTGGAGGGCAGGAAAGGAAGGGGAAAATGATGTAAGTATATTATGATCTCAAAATAAAAATACAATTCTTAAAGTATGCAAGAGAGTAGTAAATAGCATTTGTAAAGGCAGTTAGAGTGTAACAAATAAAATAAGATATTGCCACTACCTGTGCCAGGTAAGTGAAATTGTAGGACATCTGTCATTTTGTGTCTGGCTTACTTCATTTACTATATGTTCAAGCACATTTATGGCATGGCATGTGTCACAGTGTCAGGCTGTAGTTTCAGTTCTCATGACTAATACTGGCTACTAATTTATTAACCTTGGAGCAACTTCTGAATATACGTTCCTAATCAAATAAAAAAAATAGCTACTGAGATTTTGAAACAAAAATATAACTCCTCTACTCTTTCTGAGATAACGTATACTGACATGCAGATGTTGTGGATAGTACGTAGATCAGAAGTTCTGAAATGTGGAGGTCCAGGTGGTGGAACCCTGGCAGGCTAGTCTGAATTTTAACAAGTATTGAGGTGATTCTGGAGCAAGTGGTCTTAGCACATCCTGATGCAAGTATTCTATGGAACATAGCATACTGGCTCTCTCTATATATTTATTTTTTCCTGGTTCAATGAAAATGTAAATCACAGGAGACTTTCAAAATGAACCTGACAAATAATACCAATTTTAAGCCATGTACAAAATTCTAAGAAAGTGAGAAAGCAAATTTTCATACCACAGAAAACAAAACAATATTCTACCAATTTCATATTGAGCTTCAAACTGGGATTGTATGCATGACTAACACAGAATACTATAATTTAGGTAAGAAAAAGAAAAAGAATTCCATTTTCAGTTTTTTTAAAAAAAAATATACTATAAAAAGGCATTCTCTGATGATAAAAATGATAAGAGAAACTCTGCCTTAAAAAGAGGCCTCTGGTTGATACAGAATATCTCTTTATAGGGGTGATTCATCCAACAGACAGTTGCTGACTGCTATTCAGGTGCCAGGTACTCTGTATACATTATTACAATAATCTATACTACTGTAATCTATGGTACTACTATATAATATATGGTATACTTCTACAATCAATGGTAAGCATGTCTTTGTCAGGGTACAGGCCCATTGGGCAGTTATATCACTTTGAGCAAATCATTTACATGCCTTAGCATCCTTTTCTTCCTGAAGAAAAACAGACGAGCAGTGCATTAACTACAAACATGACTGAAGACATTGTAGCAACTAGTAAACCTTAACTGTTAAGCATCTGCTTCTCAGAGGATGAGTGTCAGAATGAGGTAGGCTATAGTGGAGAGCTCTGTAGGTTCACTTTGTGCATAACGTAGGAAAAGCTGCAATCTCTGAAAATAAGCCTAGAGAATGAACTTCTCTTCCAACAGTCACTTCAAGACATGCTGCAATGACTATTATACACAGAGGAACTCTGTTGTGCATAGCCCTGGTCTTGTATTTTGATGCTAATTCCGCTTTCCTGGGAGGGACTGAAGATGAGGAGTGAATCACATATAAAGGTGACTTCTTGTGAACCTGCTCCTCACCTTGACTTGTAAAATAAAGGCTAGAGTGGGTGATTGGGCAGTAGAAAGGTGGAGCTGAAAAGTTTGAGGGAGAAGGAGGAGAGGAAATTGGAGAGTGGAAGGAGAACGGAGGAGAAGCGCATGGCTGGAGAAACTGCAAGTTATAAGGATCTCATAGATGGAGAATATAGTAGTGTAGTGGTAAATCTGCCCAATCTAGGAGTGCACCTTGCATTCATAATGATTGAGTTGTGTTTTATTTGACCGGGCTTATTTAGATTGGAGATTTACCACAACACAACTCTGTCAACATAGCAAACTCACTCTACTTCCAGAAAAATGTTACATAGTATCTTGGTGTCCCTTTCTATCTCCCCATTGCTCTGCTATCCCCTCTTCCAGTCTCTTCCCCTGGCAGTCTCTTGATTCTTTTTATTCTTTCTCTTCTTTCTGCCTTTCTCCTTACAATGTTCATCACATGTTATTTGTAATAACTAAAGATGATACGGCTTAAATAAGCCTTTTTCTGGAACTATTAATTTATTTGTATTTTTACATTAGTTCGTGAGCTATTAAATTTGTTGCTAAATTTATTCTTATTAGGCAACTTAATTGCTCTGGTGAAATGTAAAAGTTCAATCAACCAATTTTGTGTGGAAAATGAGGAGAATTTAATTGTTTTAATCTATCATGTATGTAATTAATCTCAATAACAAAAGAAAACAATGACATTTTGTTTCCTGTTTAAATGCCTAGGGAATATAAAAAAGAGTTAATGGGACATCCTGGCAACAAAAAACAGTTGGAAAAGTCTTAGCCTATGATATTCAGGATAAGGTACTAGATAGCTCGCAAACAATAGACAATTCTGTGAGTTTAGTCTTTTTCTGGTTATTTAATATTTTTGCTAAAGGACAAGGAATTGTGCCAATTTTTAGCATATTTAAACTTGAGCTGTGTTTTAATTTCCTCTAACAGACTTAACTGTGGTAATATTTGAAAAGAGTGAAACAATGTTACCTATGTTTTACAATAACAAACATATGCAATAGGCAAATGATAGTTTTTCCAAAATGTGCAAATCATAGCGGTGGCTCTGGGTCAGGGTCAGCAGTGTGAGTTCATGCATCTGTCAATCAGGGCACTACACTATTCTCTGACACAGAGCCTACTGCTAAACCAAATGTGGTTTCATAAAAAAAGTCAGTATGGAGAAATGGTTAAGGAACACCAAAGAGATATTGATGGCAACAGATTGCTCATTCTTTCTAAAACATTATATAAGTACAAAATTTTGATATGAGAAACATGAACAAATTCTATTTATAGATCATAATCTATACATAATGTCCCCTTTTCCAGTGAGAAGGAAAAATTACTTAATCCAAGTTTGAATGCATTATTGATTGATACGAAATCCTCCTAAAACCCAACAAATCATTAACTGTGTTTTTAGACTCTTGGGTCCCTAAAATTCTCTTATTCATCATAAGTTGTATGATGAAAACATAAAGGTCAATTTTTATAAAAGTCTGTTTCACTGAATTTCAAACATTTTGTTTTTAAATCCATTGCTTAATATAATTTGAACTATGTGAATAAGTTTATTTTTTTTTGAATTACTATTTTTTATTGGTTATTTTGTTTATTTGCATTTCAAACGTTGTTGTTCCCTTCCTGGTGGTTTCCCCTCTGCAAACACCCTATCCCATCCCCCTCCCCGCTTCTATGAGGGTGCTCCCTCACCTACCCCCAGCTCACCACCCTAGCAGTCCCCTACGCGGGAGCATGTGAATAACTTTAAGTGACAGTTCTTGTTATAAATTCATATTAATTAATGGGAAGGTATATAAAGGTCATTAAGGGAATTCTGGGTACAATCTTAACATTTTTAAATGGCATAACTTAATTTTACATTAGAGATTATCTTGTATTGACCAATATCTGAACCAATGAGCAGTTGCTAAGCATCATAGGACTCAGTGTGTTCATGATAGGAGCACCCACAGGAATCTATGCAGGTCATGGCAGCTTTGTCTACAGTGGAGTGCACCATGGTATTTTTCTCTTACCAAACACTAGCCCAAGGACATTTTAGCATTTTGTTTTGTTTATTATTTTTCTTTTTATACTTCTTTTTTGTAGTTTTTGTTTTGTTTTGTCTTTTTTTCACAATAAATTACAATTTATTATCATTTTATTAATGGTATGTATTTTTCCTTTCTTTTATTGGATATTTTCTTTATTTATATTTCAAATGTTTTCCCCTTTCTAGGTCTCCCCTTCTGAACGCCCCCCTCCTTCTACCTCTCCCCCACCCACCCTGTCTTCTTGCCCTGGCATTCCTCTACACTGGGACACTAAACACCCTCAGGCCCAAGGGCCTCTTCTCCCACTGATGTCCAACAAGGCCATCCACATATGTGGCTGGAGCCGTGGGTCCCTCCATGTGTACTCTTTGGTTGGTGGTCCAGCCTCCAGGAAGCTCTGGGGGACGGTCTGGGCAGTTGACACTGTAGCTTCCTCCATGGGGCTGCAAACTCCCTCAGCTCCTTCAGTCCCTTCTCCAACTCCTGCATCAGGGACCCCACGCTCAGTCTAATGGTTGGCTGCAAGCATCGCCTCTATTTGTCTAGCATTTTGTTTTGTTTTGTTTTTTATTTATTTCTTTATCTCCCTCTAATAATCCTTGAAACCATTATCCAAAATAACTACTAAAAAGATTCTATTATTTACCTTTTTATTCCTTTCTGCCTCTACGTAGTCTTTCTTTGGGGAACTAAATGCATTTTTTAATATTATCTGCCAGTTCAATAATTAATAGTCCGTCATGACAAGTTTTTCCAGTTCTTAAAACTCAACAGAATAGAAATTTCAAGGTAGGACAAATGCAAGTCAAAAGTGAGAAACATACAAACAGCTAACGAGTTCTATCAATCTGATGGTCACCGAGTTTCTAGCAAAAACTAGAGCAGTGAAAGAATTGAATTATTGAATTTGGCAAAGCCACTTTGTTAAAATTATGTTGGTAATTAACAATTCTTACCCACAGTTAAGTCTATATTTGGCAAATCAAACTGACTGGACATGTCTTACACAGCATTAAAGAAAACTGTGCTAAGTTGAAGTAATACTGGGCCTTACACGATAATCAACGACAGCCATATTCTTAGAACAGAACAAAGAAACTTGAGGAGCTTAGTGGCATCACTAACTCTGCATGGAAAACATGCTAATATTTTGGATATAACACTTAGATGATAAGTAGTATCTGAAAGCTGAAGGGACTCTTTTAAATGTTGAAGAATATATTTATTAGAATACTGCAATAATTCATATGCAGGACTGAGGAAAAGGAAAGTTTTATTTCTTCAGTCTCCTTAAGTAGTAGCCCATTTCTCTAAATCATCCACCTTGCAATAGAAACAAACCCTCTTTCCCAAAACTGGTCCTCTTCATTTGAGCCTTGTTTAGTTTGGCTCCATGTGAAGATAGTACCCAGAAAAGCTCCAACACCATCTTCTCAATATGGACAACTGAACAGAACATCTGACCTGATACTAACATTAATGCTTCCATTTTTCAGAAAAGAGAATAAGGCCCCAATATAAAGGGAGAAGAAGACACTAGAAGAACTCATGCGGGAGAATGGGTATTTGAAGAACTTTCCAAACACTGCCTTTTTGTCTTTTTAATATTCCTAGGAGGCAGAAGCACATATGAACTGGAAATTTATATCTAGCAGCATCTGATTTCAAATTCTATTAGAAAACCTGACTGATTTTCTCTGTGCAATTCTCACATTTTCAAAAATAATAGATACGTTTGAGCTGTTATCCTCCAAAGGTAGACCCTGCTGTGTCATTGAGCCAGAAGCATAAAGTTGAAACAGGTCACATATCCACATGTACATCTCCATGAAGAAGCCAGTGATTCAGAACTTCCTGTTTAGAACTGCACCATGACCCTTGCTAGCTCACTGACTACTCAAAGTCAAGTAGTTTTAGTTGAGTCCATGTAGTATAAGCACTCATATTTAGGAGGAAAAAGGTATACAGAACATCAAAATTCGCACCTTTGTCAGTAGTCTCAGTAGAAAATCCTGGCAGTGAATGGACATGAAGACCTATTGACTCTCTGATCCCTGGAGATCATGCTACTGTATCGGAGATGAAGCAAATGGATAGATGTAATGGAGCTGACACAACAGGCTCCATGAACTCCATAAGGAGAAAGGAATTCATAGTACAAATACACTGAAAACAAATGTTTGGCCTGTTGCTCAAATATATTACAATAAAATTTGAAATACATATCTAGAAGACACAAATCTTACAGGACAATAAACATTTTTTCTTATATTTCAAGGGTCACTTAAAATTAAATATCAAAAACCCTACTTCAATCACATCAAGTGGATAAAAGTACCATTTAAAAAGTCTTTGCAGTTGAAATCTTTTATAGAAATGACCGTTAAAAACTTCCTTTTCTCAAATAACGCTAATCATTTAATGGAAAATCAAATAGTAGAACCATTAATAATGAGCTCTTAATTTTCCAAAACATAAAGTTATAGCTAAAATCAGTAACTACCCCGTAGGTTGTTGCCCAGTAGCAATTTACGGACATATTTTAAAAATCAACCTTATAATTATTAAATATAACATATGACTGCATAATTTGGTTATATCTATAGCTATAACAATAATCACAGAAAAATCTGATGAAGTATATAAAAGTACTTTGTTAAAAAAAACTTAATGGTGAATTTTCTAACTAAATAGCAACTATTGGTAGTTTTTTCCATATGGAACAAACTAAAACAATGAAGTCTCAGAAGCAGAAAATGCAAATTATCTGAGCACTGACTTCAAGTTAGCATAATAGTTTGTTGAGCAATGTAGACAGAACTCAAACAAAAACAGTCCCTTCCTACATAAATTTTGATGTATTTTTTTTGTGTGTATCTGTGTGTAATGTAAAAGTATGTGTATATATCCATGTGTTTGCATACTGAAGCCAAAGGTTGCTCTATTATCCTTTACTTTGTTTGTTTGTATGTGTGTTAAAGCAGGCAGGACCTCACTATGCTGTCTTGACTGATCTGGAACTCATTATGTAGATCAGGCTGTGATCTATCTGTTTCTGCCCAGCTTTCTGAGTGTGTGTGTGTGTGTGTGTGTGTGTGTGTGTGTGTGTGTGTGTTTGTGTGTGTATCAGGGTCTCAGTGAACATAGAGCTCAACATCTCAGCTACAGTGACTAGGCAGAAAATTCCTGGCATCTCCCTGCTGTTCCCCACCTTCCCAGTGTTGGGTTTATGGAACTTCACAACCACACCTAGCTGGGGATCTGAACTTAGGTCATCATGACTGCACAGCAAACATTACTCGCTAACTATCTCAATTCCTGCTGTAGTCCTTTTGTAGATCATATATGCTGATTCTATGCTATAATTTATTTTAGAGACTGACATCTTTTGGATTTCATTTAAGAAATCACTGCATCTATCTATTCTTGCTCTATCCATTATTTAGAAATTCAGTTGCCAGTATTTAGAAATGTAACACCATCAGTAAGTCACACAATTGATTCTAATATGTACTATTGCAACCTCTCATACTGTTTGTCTCATACTTATTTATTAAGTTCCACCTCTTTCTCTAAGAGCATACTATGGACTAGAGGTAAATTTTAACATGTATTGTGATAGATATTAACCCATTAGAAGACGAGCAGGCTAAGAACAATTATTTATGTCTCACTAGTACACTTTGGTTAAATACCAGTCCGTTAAAGATCTTCTGTCTTCACGGAAGTACCAAAGGAAGAAAAACAGGGAAAAGGCTAATACTCCTCAGCTGCTGGCTTCTGGATTATTCAAATTTCTGATTTTTGTGCTATTGACTTCCACCTTTATAATTCAGAAATCAGTACATGATGGATCCAAAAGTTCATTTCATGTACTATCTCTTCTTTACCAGTTACTTACAAAAAGAGGGAACTTTCAAAACTTATACAATAGTCAAGTAGATTCTCTCCCTAAAGAATGACATCTCTTAGACTGCTTAATAGAGGGACATATAGATAGATTGGCAGGCTCAAACTCTGTGATCATAATGAATCATGTATTTGAGTAAACAAGGAGAAAGGAGTAAGTAAGATCAAATATCAGAAGTGTTTCAAATATTCACCATATTCATGGAACTCTAGGGAAGATGTGCTATTTGTTAACTTAAAAAAAAAATCCAAATTCTTTAAAAGAAATTAGTAAAAGTTCATTAAATTCAAGAAAATATTAAAGATTATAAATTATTTGAATGATTTATTTCAATAGAGAACTTTAGAATCACTTGAAAACACTAGATTTTTTTTTTAAGTCCTAGCTCTTCTTCATCTCAAAAATATATTTTGGTTGCATAAGAATACCTTGGGCCTTTTGACAATCTGAGTTGTGAGACTGAATGAATTTGAAAAGCTGAGCTATAACTTTACTTGGATCCTTGTATTTCAAGTAGAATTAAGGTTTCCAAACTACCGCCTCACAGGAAGGTCCCTAATGTATAGCAGAGACTGTTCTGGCTGATTCAGATAGACCTATATGGTAACCTCTGTGTTTATAAAAGGGAAAGAAGGAGACAGGAAAAGTGAGACGGGAAAGAAATATTGATAAAAGCAGAGTTTGGGAGATGACATGTTGCCTATGATGAATATGAGGCAGGGGTGAGGAGCAAAGTGAATGAGTAGCCTCCAGCCTCTAAAGCTCTACAAGGGAGGGAAACACATCTTCTAGAGGCTAACAATAGGAAGTTAGGTTCTGCTGACATGTGTATTTAGCCCTGTGAGGTCTGGTTACGATTTCTGAACTACAATAGTATAAAATAATCAATTTTTGTTATTATTTTACATCATTAACTCTATAACCATTTACATCTATAGTAATAGAAAACTAATTCAATAAAGTCATTGTGTGAACATGAGGGTCTTAGGTTGGATTGCCTTTGTGACATGAAAAGGCAAGCGTGGCAGTATGTTTATGCCTGGCATCCCAAGACTGAGGAGGAGACGAGGATCCCAAAGGCTCGGTGGTGAGCTAGCCTAGGTGAACTGTGAGTTCCATGGTCAATAAGTGACCTGATCCCAATCAAATATGGTGGAGAGCAATGGAGGGGGACACCCACTCCAGACATGTGTGGACACATGCAAACACGCACACACATAATGACACATGTGCATGCATGCCTGCATGTGTTCACGCACACACACACACACACACACAATGCAAACAATGACAGCAACAACAGCAATAAGCAGCTGATCCTGACTAGTTGATCACAGATTTCTTGCATTCCCTATAGCTTATAGCTCATTTACCTAAAAAAACACACAAGATTTTGTTCTTTTGCAAAATCTCTAAGACTCAAGAGACCATATCCTGGTATTACATGGGCCTTATTTAAAAAACATTCATTCAAATGACTAATAAATAGCATAATAGTTTTGCGTCACAAATGAAATACTGAGAAAAAGGAAAATGTCATTATAGCACCTCAATGTTAGCCATGTTCAGACTTCTGAAACTCTATCTCAAAACCAAACCAACAAAACATAGTTACATTTACATCTTTTAAGATTGTTTACAGAGTGTTAATTTTTTAGAATATGAACCTCACAATTCTTAGAAAAGAAATTAAAAATATTAATAACATTAAATATCATGAATGTGAAAAGACTTTTACTTTACTTTTACTTTTACTTTAGCTAGAATGTAATATTCAATTAACAGATACTCTCAAAACCACCAAATCTATTTTTTATTGGACGTCCGTAGTAAAGAAATGGAAGCTTATCAATGAATGAGACTGGGCGTTGGTGATATCACTAAAAGATAATGGTTTTCAGAATTAAGTTGTTTTAATGAATAACAAAATTATTAGCCATATTACTAGTCTATAAGAGTCACTTATCAATAACCAGTTTACAAACTTGGGTGAAGAGCAAGAATAAACAGAAAATATTTTGCTTACTAATAAAAGCAAGTTATTATAAGTCTAACCAGCTATCTATCATACTTGATGGAAGGCAGAAACTTACAAACATTTTTAAAATATTACCTAATATGAATTTACCAATTTTTTAAGAGAAAATCATTTTCTCAAGGACTGGTATTCACAGATATGAGTCATTGCCATCTGGCCCAAACTTCTGCTTTTACCATATCAGTGATTACAAATATTCACCCAGAATCAATTCTACTAGCTATTTGTTTAAATTAAGATTAATTAAGTTTTTAAAACAAGACAAAAAATACAGAAAAAGATGAAAATATAAAAGATAAGCTTTTCTTGTAAAACTTTTCCTGGTTTCTTGTAAAGTTGGCCAGGTTTTACAACTCTCTTGCATCACCCCTTATCCAGCCTGGGAGCCCCTTTTTCACCCTGAGGTACTATTTTTCCGAAATCAAGTGGATTATCTAATCTCTGGGATAAATGTTAGACCAGTAAGAGTTTAGGAGAGATTCCTCCAGGCATTTTTACAAGACTAAAAAAAAAAAAAAAAACATTAAGATAGGAAGGCATCCTCTCTACCATGTTAGAGCAGGCTGTGTGGGAAAAGTCTTTTTTGCAGGCTTCTTAGGTTTCTTGTAAATTCTGCATGAGAGACTCTACCTGCTATCCTCAGGTGTGAAGCCTGCCCAGCTAACAGGAGTTTTAGAGGATAAATGAGAAACAACGTAGAGCAGAGAAAAGAACACTAGCTTCAGAAGTGGAATATTGAGTTTCTAGTCCAGCCAAATTCCATCCCCTCTGTGGGCCTCAGCTGCTTAATATATAATATCCCTACACCAATATCACCAATATCCCTTGAGTGCTGACACCCATGGCCATGTGAATTGGAATATATTGTCAGAGTTGGTGAACACACTGCATGTGGCATTTTCCCCTCCAAGAAAACATTTCAAAGGTTGTTAGGATGCTACACTTTTTATCTTTTTTACTCTTCTCATCTTGGATCACCAATTTGTTCAAAGAAAGATAAAATATATAATGTCATGCTTACTAATCTCAGTTCATTCTTACTGAAAGATAAAAAATTCATTTAGTGTATGCATAACTTTCTATGTAGTGCTATCCATATAACTATAGCTACACATAAAGATATAAAGCTAGCTGTAGAAAGCAATGAGTAGGAAAGATGAAAACTTAATATAGCATAAATGTTACTTTCCTAAATTATATCATCACTCACTATGCACAAGTATGCAAGGACAAAATTCAAAAAAGAGACGGGATGCACATGTTATCTAACTGGATAAAATAATCTACAATATTTGTAGAGATGTCAAATAAAATAATAGTTGAATTAGCACAAAAACAAGTGGTGATATTATTTTAAAACTCTTGACAAAGAAAAAGATAATCAGAGACAACAAGTATTCAGAAGGTGCTTTATTTCATTCAGTAAACCTGGCTTTGAAACCATAACATCTCTATTTGAAAAACCAGACAGTTTTTTTTTTAATGCATGCAAAAGTTAAAATAAGCTTTTCTTTTGTAAAAGCCAATTATTTAACCTTCATCTAACAGTACCATGTTTGTGCAGCATTATCCAAACTGTGTTTCCTAGAATACTCATTTTGTAATGTTAATTCTCAGATATTGGCAGTAAAACCTTAAAATTAAGGTTGTGTGGAAAATGAGACTTTAGGAACCCTAGCTAGCTAGAAAACAAAACCAAACGTGGGTTTATTAGGAGGCTTTATATGCTCATATGAACTATGCAAGGCCAACAAATGTGCATGTGTCCCGTTGTCTTTAGAATATAATCTCTTCTTTGTCTAAAACTTAGCATCTCACAGATGGTATGGACAACATTTTGATTTAGATAGGAAGCAATATACTTATTTAAATATATTAATTAAACATTGTATTTATTCCTGTCAGCTCAGCATCCTGAATCTCCCTTTGAAAAGTGAAAATATGTGAAAAGCTGCATAGTCTCTCCATTTTGGTCTTAACAGCTTGTGTCCAAGCCTGTTTAACAGAGAATGCACAGCCACAAGCACAGGCGCAGTTCACAGTAGTTAAAGGCACAAGGAGAAAGGCTTCATATGCCAACTGCTCAAACAAAGCTACTCAAAATTCTATAATGGCTCTAATAAATTTGGGAGGACCCATAGGGAAGTGTAATTTAACTATTAAGTGGGAAGAAACAATGCTCTCTAATATACAGGTTCCAGGGCACAGGAGAGCTCCTTCTTCCCAACAAGTGACAAAGAAACATAATAGAGATGGCACCATTTGGAGGACAGGCAGATAACTACTAACACATATGTCATTTACTAATATCCCTTTAGGCCATGTGACCGTAGAAATTTTACAAGAGACTAAGATGTAGCACAGCTGGTACACATGAAGAACAGCAAAGGGCAGACATTAGCTATCTAGTGATCAGATAGCAAGTTTTGATATATATGGGAGAGGGGATAAAAATAGAGGCCAACCCAGTAAGCCAAAATTCACAAGGTACAATGAGGATACCAAAATAGACTTGAAGGACTGGCGAGATGGCTAAGCGGTTAAGAGTGCCTCCTGCTTTTGCACAGGACTAGAGTTTAATTCCCAGCACTCACATCAGAGTGACATCCTCTTTTGGCTTCTATGGACACCCATGCACACATGTACATACTCTCCTTTCACAGACACAAACATATACATGCATGAATAGTATATTAAAAGACAATTTGCTCCATACAAATGTCATATTATAGTATTTAAGACAAACTCATTTATATATAAGAAGGAATGGAGTGAAATGCATGGCCATAGCCTCCACAGATAATCACAGACAAAAATTCAGATTTATAATATTCAGCAATAATACATTTATTTATAAGAACCATAACAGGCTATATTTAGAAACACAGAATTAATTTTGTACCTATATTTATTTCATCTCCATTTAGTATTAGCACTATTCTTCTAAACATTCAGATTTGGTTAATTTTGTTATATCCTAATAGATAAGTATAAAGAAGGCCTTATTCCTTCCTCTTGCCATATTACTTCTATGAGAGCAATCTGGAACAGACAAAAGATCTCAGGCACTGGAATCAGACTAACTGGTTTTGATTTTTTTCTCTCTCTCTTTCTTCAAGTTCTCTTTTGCCTTGCCTCTTTAAAACCTAGGCTTTTATTATCTGGTAGCTGGGCTTATTGCCAACCTACTAACTAGCCTCCCTGAGGCCAACACTGTTCTGCTTTAAGCTACCTTATACCAAGATTGCCTGTGAAAACACAAGCCTGGGGACATGAGTTTTTCTTTAAAAACCTTCGTGGATTTTCCAGTTTGTAACATATAGAAAGGTAAGCCAACATTCCGGTTCCTACTGTCCTGGGCTACATTCTTAGTAAGGGCACACTGTGAAGAGTTGCTGGACATAGCAAGTTCATATTGATATGAGGAAAATTTTATTAATGACACATATTAATCTTCTTTGTCTTCCCTTGGAGGAGAAAATTTTCTAATTTTCATGCAATAAGGTGAAAATGTCTGTTTCATAATTAAAAGTAAATTCCACAAGTTACCCTGGATTAACACAAATCCTATGAGCTGTTTACATAGTGCTGGTATTTCAAACTCCATCATTTAGTATGATCAATGCAAAGTGCACAGAAGATTAATAAATGATAATACTCGGTATATATAAGAACATATTATAGCCTTGACAAATCGTAATGTAGGTCAAGGAAAGCTCAGGCCACTTCCACTTTATGATCACCTGAAAAATCTTATAAATATGGGACATGAAACATGACTAGACAAGGGTCATGTTGTTCTAATGTTTACACTAAAGAGTTAACATGTTCAGTACTTTCAAATGCAATGCAATACAATTATGCCATTCATAGAACAATCGGAATTCACTCTTGCTATTGATATTTCATGATTGACTAAAAGCCTGATGGTGACATTCAAGAATCTAAGCAAAATTGACAAGCGTTTAAATGACCACTTTTTAAAATACTCCTATCATTGCTAATTTTGGAGTCAAACAGGTGGACCAGCGTAGAAGGTAAGCCTTAGAGAGATGATAGAAAACAGGCTCGTTTTCACTCTTGAATCTTTGTCAAAGATAACACCAAAACCTTCATTTTAAGTCTTTTTCTGAATGAGCAACGGAATCAGTCCACTGGGCCACACTAGCCCTCCTATTATTAGTTATGGCTCATGTAAATGTCCACCAACTGAAGAGTCTACTATTAATTTTTGACAGTCACATCATTTGACTCTCCTAATTGCATAGGAAATACATGCCCCAACAACAGGACTGATAATTTCTGCAGTCACTACAACAGATCCCAGTATCTATGTATCTGTCATCACCTTTGCTGGCTACGGTATTTTCCTCAGTCATCCCCATTCATGACCACTACCCCTGGCTTTCCAATCTAATTAATTACAAATTTAGGCTGTGCTCTTCCACTCTTTGCTTTTGCTCTTAAACTTTTTCCACTAATGATCCTTCTCACGTGAGAATTTTTCAACTGACTCCCAGCTATGTAGAAATAAAAAATAATACAAATCAAATACTTACTGATAATAACTGATTAAATTACTTATTTAAAACTGTATGTGCTCTGCACTGAATTTTACTATTTATTTAAGACATGAAATCTGCATATTAACTTGATGGATATACATATTTACTGTAATGTAAAGAATTAAATTTTGATTGACTATTTGGTGCTATAGCACATAGTTCAATGTTAATCACAATTAATGAATATTTTAATTTTATAATTTTCAATGCTGAGAAGGCTGTACCTCAATGCCTAGCACAAAATAGTAAAAGCATATTTAGTATTTTTTTTTAATTGCTGGAAATTTTATCCTTTTCTTCTAACTTGAAGTCTTTAGTAGATTTTTATGAACCTCAAGTCAGCAACTCAAAGGGTACTTTACAAAATCGAACATTCTAACACAACACAATCCAAATATATACTAGTTTTATAAATGTTGAAGAGTAACGAGAAAATAGTAAAAGCCTTTGTTTTTATAATTAAACTATTTCTGTAAGAATGGAACATTTTATCCCTATAACAGCAACACTGCCATTCATAACACACAATTGTCCCTAGTCTGGGCAGAGGTTATTTCAGGCAGTGTTACTTGGTGGTTACATCAGAACTAAGGCTGCAGGAAAGTTGTGAGCTACAACGTGGGCAAGTACTGCCAGCAACACTTTAGATTCATTACAGATTTGATTGTAACCTAATTTTGGGTCTTTGCACAGTCAGAGACTTTCTACTGTTGCCAAACCTCAAGCAGCTCTTACATTATTTAATTTAAGCAGCTGAGACCTGGACACTTTCTGCATCCTTAAGAACCATTACCAGAAATGCAGATTAAAAGTACTTGAGGTTTCTCTTAATCTTATCCTGGTCTCAATGACCAGATTAAAAACAAAGAAAGAAAAAAGTGATAGCAGATGCTGGCAAAATGCAGGAAAAGGGGGAAACACTTACTCACAAAATTGGGAGTACAAACTGCACAGCCACTGTAGAATTTAGTGTGGAGATTCCACCAAAGCTGAAAATAGATCAATACCAATATCTACCTAAAATACTCTTGTGCATATACTCAAGGGGATTTACATTTCGCTGTAGAGATTTCTCCTCATGCATGTTCAGTGCTGCTCTATTCATAATATCCAGAAATTAGCAACTGATTAGATATCTACCAACTGATAAGGGTACATTTATGCAATGGAATATTATTTAGCTGTTAAGGAAAATGAAATTATACAGTTTTCAGGTAAGTGGACAGAGCTAAAACAATCAATCTGAGTTATTAATCATGTTGTTAACTAAGGAGAAATAGAGAAATAGAGCTGCTCCTGAACTAAAAGCTTTAGCCCACTCATGAGTATACATAGCGCTGGAAGGCACTGTGTATGCTTCTGAGGAAGAAAAGGATTCATTTCAACCAGCTGTGAGCTCTGCAAGCCAAACTAATAACTGTATGCAAGATATACTGATACAGTGGTGAGACAAATTTTATACGAATAGCCAATCACTGTATGATTGGATTTAAATCTCACTTCTATGAGTTGGAACCTATACCTGACACTATTAATGAGGCTAAGAGTCAGAGAATAGGTTGGTCATGAGCCTAACGGAAAACCAACCTCTATTATTCTGTTAAAATATCAATAGCATAATTCTCAATTAACTATTACTCTACCCATTGATCAATGTACTGGCAAACTCATCAGAGAACCTCCTTCTTGCAGTAGATAATAACTAACACAAAAACCCACAACTGAGCAATGCGCAGAGGAGAGGCCTTGAAACCTTCAGCCCTAAATGAGCTTTCTTCATTTTTGCCCTTCCCAGATGGTTCAGGGATCTATGCCGAAAGTGTAAGACCCCAGATGGTAGACAACTCCAAGCAAACAGTGATTTCTAGGCACAGGAGGGTCGATGCACATGAATGCCCAGGGACTGTGTCAGCATATACAAGACATGCTCGAGTTCAATACAGATCTCAATAGAGGGAAGGGCAAAAGTCTCACACCCAACCAAAAAGCTATTTATAATTGATACCTGCAGAAAGAGAGAAACAGTTTTCTCTAGGGGAGTGATGGGGTGACTCAGGGTATATCAACTATACTCGAGGGCCAGCCTTATACTCAGGATAAGTTGTCTAACACAAAATGAACTCCATGTTACTTGTGTGCTTTTATATTTTTGTTGTAGTCTGTAGTTTTGCTTTGTTTTGTTTTATATTTGAGATGGAAAGGAAAAGAACATGAAGTTGGGTGAGAAGAAAAACAGAACATCTGCAGGTAGAAGTATGTGATCAAATTATATCTCATAAAAATTCAAATTAAAGCTTAAAAGAAAATCAAAATTTTTCTAGGTTCCTAGTTTTTCTTTCCTTCATCCTTTTTAAAATCTTGATTGCATGTTCTTTTTTTCAGTACACATATATGCTATAATTATATCTGCATTTCTGTTTCTCCCAAGAGACTTTACATATATTGACAAGAAGGTAATATCTTATCTTGTATTTCTCCTTTTACTTTCCTCCTTGTATTCCTCCTATTTACTTTCTTCTCTAGCATAATTTATTCTATATAGTGAATCTTTGCAAGATATTTATTAATTATGAATTATGATACCCACAAATTAAGGTGACATATTTACTGAAATAAAAATTTCAGTGGTTTCAGGAACTTAAATGATTACCTATGTATTTCACAGCTGATAAATTAAATAACATGTATACTGACTGAAGAGTCGTGACCCATTTTGGCATAGTTTATAAATATTAAACAAAGAAGAAGATATAATGATAATATAAGTAAGGCTATCAGTGCTCAAAAATAAGACAAATCATAACATGTCAAGTTATTTCTAAAATCAGCCATATTTGAAATTTAAAGAAAGTTGTATTTTTTTTAAACTGAGTTTCCAAATGTCCTGGCAAAAGCTGCACAATGTACAACAAATTCTTTAGCTAGCTTGCACAAATCTTTTAAGCAGACAAGTTTTTTCACTGGATCAACATTCTCAGTCAATATCAAGTATAATTAAGTATATATTAAAAATAATTGTATAGTTGAAGCATTCAACTGACAACACCTTATCTTGGCAGGAAAGTCATGCTGTCCCTTTAGATCATTTATATAAGAAGCTAAAATAAGTTAGACTCCAACTACAAGTCATGTAGGTGTTTAGAGTCACTTTAGTGAGAATTTGTTACATCAAAAGGATATATCACATAAAGATAATAACTTATTCATATTGAGTTATTAATACATATTGCTACATAAAGACAAAAGTAAACAATGAAACTAATTCATAACGAATAGGTATTGTAGTAGCAAATCTAATAGTTGGATAAAAACTATTTGTTCTATCTTTCATTATTTCAACATATTCTGGTTCCCTGTAGCTAACAAATGCTAGGTGGTGAACACATGTCATTTCAATGACTGAAATAAAAGAGGGAAGGAAACATCATACAACCTCTCTTTACTGCTTGCTACCCACTCAGCACATTAGGTAACTGCAGTTATGGCTCATAAGTCTGCCATCTGCTAAAACTGTTAAGTTACTATAATATCCAAATGAGAAAATTCTTTGGAACTTTCTCCTTATTCCCATTTTAGCAGAGCATGGCTGTTTCAATGAGGATATTCATACTAATTCTCTATCCTCAGCCCCACAAAAGCTTGGTTTTCTAGCTTTTCTTGCTATTCATCAATGCAGATAGGCTTCTTCTTCTCTTCTTCTCTTCTTTCTTCTTCTCTTCTTCTGCTTCTTCGCTTCTCTGCTTCTTTCTTCTTCTTCTTCTTTCTTCTTCTTCTTCTCTTCTTCTTCTTCTTCTTCTTCTTTTCTTTTTTGTTTTTTGAGACAGGGTTTCTCTGTGTAGACCTGGCTGTCCTGGAACTCACTCTGTAGACCAGGCTGGCCTTGAACTCAGAAATCCACCTGCCTCTGCCTCCTCCAAGTGTTCCCTGTGTCTTGATAAATAGGCCTTCAGCCATTAGATTATTAGATTCTTTGAAAGAACAAAAAGATCTAAAAATTCCTACTCCCAAAGTTCTAAACTTCTCCTTACTTCCCATCTAATGATCTCTTCTTTGTGAACAAAGCCAACTTTGTATTTCATCAGAATTTCAAACTCCAATGGCCACAAGCAAGTATGCATCACTTTCTTCCTTCCTACTCCCCAAACTCTCACAGATACAAAGAAGACAAACACAAAAACTGCTTCCCTCATCTCTTACTGCTTATAATGAATATTTATCCTGCACATGACACTAGATGAGGCCTAACTCCTGTTCCTCTACACCATGTGCGGGATACTGTACCTCTCTCAAATCACATGCTAGGATATCGTACTGATTAACCAATCATTCCTCAACATTCATTGTTGACCTCCTTTTCTTGTAGGAAAAGCACATATCTGGCTTTCTACTGACAACCACAGTTTATTGTTGTTAAGGACTATGTTCTCAAGTCAATTTCCCATGTTCTCTTCATTTTTCCATAAGTCATAGGAACTCAACCCACTTGTAACTATATTTTTAGTTTGTATTTTTTTTCCTCTCCATGCCTAGATACAAAGTGAGATAAACTGTTCCTGAGAGTCCACCCTCATGTTCTTTTTAGCAACAGAAAAGAAAAAAAATTAAAAAAAAAAAGACATCCAGTTAAAGACCATATTCTCTAGCCTCCCTCACCACTAAATGTGACTATATACCTACATTTTGGCTAATATGGTTAGAAACATTGCATCCTGCTTTTGGAGGATGCTTGTAGAAAGAAGCCTTCCTTTCCTGCCTTGCATCTTCGACATGTATGATGGGAAAACCTCCTAGGGGATAGTGAGTCAGAAGGGGCATGGGTCTTGAACTGATCTTTCTTAGCTCTTCAGTGTTCTAGTCTAATCTCAATGCTGGAGTGAAAAAACAGTGAACAACTCTCCTGTCTATGTTTTTGTTACTTTAATTTCTGCTAAAATGACCAATACAACACTCTTATAAATAGATTTATTCTCTGTCAAGAATGATAACATGAGGATCACAATAAATATACTGGATGGCAAAGAAGTTAACTAGCGACGCTTCTGAGCTCTTAGCCCAGGACAAAGGTTTAATTAGTGTCACACAGAAAAGAACATAACAGCACCAAGCAAAGAAACATGTTTTCTTTAGGCCCTAATAAAAAAAAAAAAAAAGAAGTCTTTCCAGAAAATAAGAAAAATGAAAAAAGAAAAAGAAGCCCACAGCTATAAAACATTCAAGGAAGACAGAGGATCAGAGTCCCGAAGCAATCACATTTCTACTAGAAAGAGGGGAGACATCTGAGGAGCTCAGCAGAATGGGGCGATTGGCTCAGACCCTATGAACAACTTAGAAAGAAGAGCTAGGAAACTCAGCAACAGAAGCACTACAAAGGAGAAACTACAAACAGAAGCACCAGAATGGAGGAAGAAAGCATAGGGCCCAGTGAAGAGAACAAACAGAACACCAAGGGCACACGAAGGAAAATGTAAACTAACCAGAGATGACATAGAACCTAAACTGAAGTCGGATGGTTCCTTCAACAAGGATAACTTTGACTTAACAGTAGAAACTCACTAAGAACATAACACAGTTACTTGGTTGTTAATGTTTATACTAAAGAGCAGTTTTGAGAAAATTTTCCCCAGATACTGGTCAGCTAAGGACCAAGAGCATGAGCAAGCACTACAGAATTATCTCCTCCTCCTTTGAGAGAAAATAGGGGTGGGGCTTTTGAGCTTGTTCAGTGACAAGGACATTTCAAGACATAGAAACAGTACATGAAATGTTTAGTACATAAATTTTGTGTTTTATTTGCAAGGAAAGCTCTTTGGACCAAAGGATATACACTGTATGATGCACAGTGACACACCTCAGCTTCTACAGTGAGATTATTTTTTTCTTTAATTTTTATTTTCTATTTCCTTTTAGAGGGAGAGTGGATATAGGAAGACTATAGAAAATAAGTGGAATTGGGGTACATGATGTGAAATTAACAAAGAATCAATAAAAACAATGAGCAAAACATGTTTTAAAACTTGTGTTTTAGTTCCTCCTGGTTTGAACTTCTAATTAGGTATTTTCTCAGATGTGGCAGAATTCTACATATGCAAACAGTATCATTAGTAACCACTAATCCTATTCAAGACCCTAGAAAAAACAAAGCCAGGCTAAGACATGTCACATACTTCCAATAGTTTCTTCTAAGCTCTTCAATGTTAGCCAAATCAATCACAAACTCTGTGTGTGTGTGTGTTGTGTGTGTGTGTGTGTGTGTGTGTGTGTACGTGTACTTGCAACCTATCCACAATTCTATGGGTGAAGCTATTTTCAAGAATTCATTTTATGGAATTCAAAGTGTGCAGATATGGATTTTTAAAAAGATTTATTTATTTTATGTATATGAGTACTCTGTCTTCATGCACACCAGAAAAGGGCATCAGATGCCATTACAGATGGTTGTGAGTCACCATGTGGGTGCTGGGAATTGAACTCAGGACCTCTGGAAGAGCAGCCAGTGCTTTTAACCACTCTCTAACACTCAAACATGGATTTCCTTGAAAGATGTAATTTATATAAGGTAAGCACAAATACAGGTAACTGCAAGGAATTTAGTGCCAGTGAGACTTGAAGTAAAATCTGTTTTATTACTATAGTATGTTTGTAAATTGGGACAACACATTGACGCTTCTGTAGATTATCCTTCAAAACAAAGACCAAATACCAACACAAATCATATAATTGCATCCATCAATGCTGTTTTTTATTTAAATCATACCGTAATTTACTTACTCAACCATAAATGCTTTGATGAGTCAAAATTCCACATAAATTTCATAGCTGACAATTGATATAATAAAAAAAAAATCAAGGACGCTTTCTCTGAGAAAAGTGGTATTACGTCTGAGAGCCAACAATGTGTTAGGCACAAAGAATACCATGAAAAATGCTGTGAAGGAGGCGAAAGAACCAATGTATAGCCTGAAAACACAAGAAGGGCTTTGTATAAAAGGTAGCTGTGGGTAGATGCATGTCAAGCAGTAGGAGATTGCAAACCGTCCTTCAACTAAGTCATAAGAGACCAAAGAATGATTCCAGAAGTGTTAGCATTAGCATCGCTATCGAGAAAAGTAGGTAAATTCTGCTTGTGACCAGTGATTCAGGTTAAGAAGATTTTAAAAAACAAACAAACAACAACAACAACAACAAAAACAGCAATCCCTCAGATGTTGTTCAATCTAAAAGCCTCTTTGTGCCCAGCAGGGCTGCAAAACCATATAGGCCTTGTCTTAAAGTTACTATGGCTGCGATGAAACAGCATAGCCAAAGCAAGTTAGGGAGGAGAGCGCTGGCGTTTGACCAGTTGGTGAGGTAATCCTTCCAGATGTAGCCATCACGACAAAGTCAGGAAGGGGCCTTAGCAGGACTGGAACCTGGAGGCCGAAGTTGATGAATTGGCCACGGAGGGGTGCTGCTTAAAGGCATGCTTCTCACGACTTACACAGCCTGCTTTCTTATGGATGCCAGCCCAGGGATGGCACCACCCACAGTGGGTGGAGCATTCTCATGTCAATCATTAATTAAGAAAATGTCCCACAGGCTTGCCTACAGGGTTGCTGGTAAATTCGAGGCCACTCTGGTTTACATAGCAAGTTTTTAGGCCAGTCAAAGCTACATAGTGAGACACTGTGCAAAAGGAGAGGGGAAGGAGGAGGGAGAGAAGAAGGAGGAACGAAGAAAAATGGGATATAATGGAATCATACAAAATGTAAGTTTTATTCGACTATGCCTTTATGATGCATCCAAGTAATTGCATGTACCTAGATTTCATTCTTTCTTACTGCTGAGTAGCATTCCATGGTAATGATATACCAGCATTCAAAAACTCACCCATAGAGAAATCTTTGGATAGTTTCCAATTTGGAGCATTTTACAAATAAAGATGTTACAGACATTCATATCTGGGTGTTTATGTGAATACGGGTTTTATTTTTTTCTGGGACACATGCCTAAGTAACAAGTGCAGTGTGATATTTTAGGTACAAGTTTAGCTTTATAAGAATCTGCTGTACTCTTTTCCAGAGCAGCAATGCTATTTACAGTCATACCAGCAGCATCTGAATGATGCAGAATCTCTACATGCTTGCCAGCACTTGCTGCTGTCTATGTGATTTAGCTATTCCAATAGTTCTGTACTGGTATCTCACTGTGGTTTTAATTAGTGTTTTCTAATGAATAATAGTGTTTAGCATCTGTTCACATGTTTACTTGCTGTCTATATGTTCTTTTCCATATTGTTTTTACTGCTCTTGCTGGTGTCTTTTACACGTTTTCTAGTTGGAGTTGAGAATTCTTAGATTTTTCTAGATGCAAACTCTTTGTCACATATGTGGTTTGCAAATACTTTCCCACAGTTTGTAGCACTTCTTATTAAGAATATATAACTTGCATAAGGGAGCAGGGATTACAGGCGGTAGTAGATTTTTGGGAATAATCTCAGGAAGTCCTTTTAAGACCTGGGTTCTATAGTAAAATTAGTTGCTGATATGCTTCAGGACTCGACTGTCCTTCACTCTCTGACCTCCCTCCCAACTTCATTGATTTCCTGAAGGCTCTTCTCTCCAGAAAATATACCAGCTCTCTGCAGGTAACGGAACAAGTGACTACACATCTTGCCAAGAACTGAACTCTCTCGGAAGGCTGACCTGATGGTCTCAGATCACTACACTTTCTCACATTCCAGTCTGAGCAGGAAGAGCCCATCCTTCCTCCTTGCCAACTTTGTTAGCTTTTTCCTCTCAGTGCTTCAAAAAGAGTAATGTGACAATCTACTAATAAAGGATTATGGAAATATAACCAAGCGCTTTCTTTATTCTTTCTCTCCGCTGTTGCAGTGCCACATGCATTCAGCTTGCCTCTAAAATACACATGCACACAAGGAAACAAACCAGCACCCTTTACAGATGGGATAGATGCTACCTAGGTTAGAGCAGCTGTGAGAAAGAAGAGCACGTGGTGATCTACAGACTTGGCACATGAATTTTAGCATAAAACTGAATGTTTCTCTACACTAATATTTTTTAGTCTATATCAGATACTTCCTGCAAACAAGTGATCATTTTGTGTAAGTAATAGAAGGGCTAAAGTAAGCAGCATGTACTCCTTCCATTTCATATGGTTAAACCACTTTTATGAACTTCGTTAATTTGTATGATTCACATCTTGTTGGTTCATAACTAAAAGGCTGAGTCCAACTGGGAATGTTACCCTATGTGACAAATGGGGGCATTCAAAGAAAGGGTGTTCTCATGGAGAGGAACAGGTGACACTTTCTCAAAGCCTGGAAGTGGTACTAGGTCACTCCATACTGTTAGGTTGGATTAGAGTTTCTATTGCTGTGATGAAACCCATGTCTACAAGCAACTTTGGGAAGAAGGGGTGTATTTCACTCACACTGCCTCCTAACAGTTATCACTGGGAGCAATCAGGGCAGGTGCTAATGCAGAGGCGAAGAGGACTGTTGCTTATGGACATGCTCCTTAAAGCTTGCTCAGTCTTCTTTGTTATAGCACCCAAGACTGCCAGTTCAGGGATGGCACCACCCACAATTGGCTGCACTCTCACACATCAAAGACTAATCAAGAAAATTCTCTATAGGCTTTCTGACAGCCAGATCTTATGGACACATTTTCTCAATTCAAAAAGTTCCCTCCTTTCAGATGACTCTAGCTGGTGTCAAATTGATATAAAACAAACAAACAAACAACAAAAGAATAACAACAACAATAAACAAAGTGGGATCATTGTATTGATTATTCTAAAAAAGACTCAGGAACATATCCCAACAAACAAACAAATATGCAACTTACAGCACTATTTAACCAGCACACATTTAGGAAGAAAATGTTCTAAATTCCTGAGCATCTAAATATGTCTCAATCTGCCTTGCAGAATTAGGACAGATACCATTGCAATGGGAAAGTTTGCTCTGATAACTTTGAAAATAATGGCCTTGCTCTTGAGGAGTTAGATAAAAATCTATTTTATATGACTTTTTTTGGGTTGTTTGTTTCCTCCTTTATTAGGTGGCTGCAGGTCAAACTCTGTGTTCTCTTCTCCTGAGCTGTTGTGAGCCTGTGTCGGACCTTGGTGCTCACATACTTCAGCATCGTTCTAGATGTGCACTCTTACATGAGAAGAGGAAAAGTCTGTCTCCTTCCACTCTTGTTATCTTCTTTATGTGTCTTTGATTATTTTCTTTTCACATTTTTTTTCTGATAGTCCCAGATTTTTCCTTGATCAATGACATCTATCTATTATATTTTTCCCCACAAATATACTTTCCTTTTTTCTTTTGGTATCACTTTTTTGCAAGGATTTCTCAATGTTTCTTTCAGATATCATTGCTTTAGTTTCAACAAGCCTATCTGCATTCCTAATTGCTCCTTTATTTGAGTATCTGTATGTTTTCTTTTATTGCTACAATAAATTCTCAAATATTTCTGGATGTATTAGAATTATCCTAAAACAGTTACAGATATTCTATGAATTGTCACTCCCTGTCTGGGCTTTCATGTTCTTGCGTATTCTCACTGGTGTAGTAATCATGGGTGCTCCATTCACAGTTACCTGAGGAAGACATATCATAGAGGAGAGTCACAGGGGCATTTTCCCTGCCAAATTTTCGCTCAGTTGACATCTGTGCAGCAAAATGCAACAAGGAAGAAGGAGTCACAAATAAATTACAGATGAAACTTGCCAGTGTGAAGATTAAGACAAAAATGCAGGGAGAGGGCTGCTGTCTCCAGACCCTCTTCCCGAGTGGCTTTGGGTCCAGCAGAGCTGGGTGTCACTAGAAGCCTGAGCTCATTCTTCTTGGTCCAGTCCATTTTTTTGTAGAGGAACCATCTGTTTTGTTTTTTGTTTTTGTTTTGCAAGCATCTGACAGATAACACTTCTCTGGGACCAGAAACCTAGAAAAGGGCTAAAGTAGTTAATCAATCCTCGTTTACGGCTGTACATCTTACTTAATCTCCTACGGGTGTTGCTGACTCTCAGGCCAGAATTTCTCTCCTTTTGATCACTTTAAAAATACCTCAGATGGGTCATCATCCTGGTCCACTCTCCATCTGAAAGTTCTTGATAACCTTTTATATTAATTTGCAACAGTGTTGTTAGTGGGCTCAAATTTCAAAGAATCTTGAGAAGGTAACATGATGTAAAAGAAATAAAACAAAGCGTTCATGTATTTGGATGATGGGGCTTCATTGTGGGGGGGGGAATCTTATTATATAACATTTACAGTATATATTATAGATAATAAAAGACAGTGAATTTGAGGTGGAGAAATGGCTCTGTAGTTGAGAATAGTTGATGGTCTTCCAGAGGTCTCAGGTTTTTCTCCCACATATGGTGGTTCACAGCTATCTTTAACTACAGTTTCAGAGGATTCTGGCCTCCATGGGCACCCAGCACACACATACATGTGGTGTACATATATACATTCAGGCAAAACACACCCATACACATAAAATAAATGAAGCTTTTTGAAAAAAAAAAAAAAGAAAGAAAAAGACATATGATTTCCCTAAAGTACACTGAAGATATAGGAATTCTAACTCTTGCTTCCACAGCCTCTTCCTCATATTGTAAATGGGCCAAAAGAACAATAAAAGAGCCAGACAGTTCAAAGTTAGTCACCAATGCACTGGACCAACACAGAATTCTTACGGATACTAAATGTAGGCAAAGACATTGATTGGCAGCTCATCAATACATCACCAGTTAGAGGTGATGGGTAGATATAGGATTAGGACTGGAATCTAGTAACCCAGCTCCTGCAGAATTCCCGTATAAGAACTAGCCATGCAGTAGTCAAAAATTTTAATTTACTCTTCCACAAAAGTGTCAAAAGTGTTATTATATAAAAAAGTAATATAATTATTTCAAATATCTTTTGCAAAGTCAATTTCTGATGAGGGTCTCAATATACGTAAAATTCATGAAATCATAATTCTGACATTTTAATACCATGTACTATTATATTTACTCATGTACAAGAGAAATAAAGATTAGAAACTATTAGCTGAAAACATGATGCTCCTACATTATTTTTTAGAGATACTTGATAGAAGAAAACTTGATAGTGTCAACTGACATCAGTCATTTTATTAATATTGAAGGAGATTTTATTATATTTTATTTTATTAGAAAATAATTATTCATAAAATTTCCAAGGCAGTTCATTATACCTCACATGGATGCATTAAAGAAACATTTACAAAGATCTCACTACAGTAATCTTTTCAAATGTTTCATTGCTGATAAATTTTGGTGTCAACGCTTAAATGCAAACAATTAATAAACAACATTCAGTGACACACAAATGGTCAATTTACAATTCTCTGTTTGCAATGGACTAGGACTCTTTTCAACCAAAGCGTTTCTGTAGACAGCACCTTCAGAAAAAGCTGGCACTGAGAATAAAGATGTAACCCCTCATGGTATGTGTAAGATGAAGATACGGTTAAAGGTGAAAAGCTCTCTATAGCAAAGCAGACAAAGGCTACAAAATTGATCATATCCAAACCATTCTGCAATGTTAGTCTATACAGCCAAGGAATTATGAGAGCTAAATAGGCTGAATTAGAATGCCCGTGAATTCTATAATTGATACACAGGACACCAAAACAAATCTATAATAAGCATCACATTTTTCTTTGTGCTATGAAGTCAACTGAGCTTCTAGCTATCAGGAATTTCTAGAACAGTGTCTCAAGGAAAGAAAGGAAGGAAAGAAGAGGCTGACTCTGCAATATAACTACAGCACTCTGAAAATAACTTCAACAAAATCAGCATATAGTAGATGGCAGAAGACATGGGTATAAGTCACCAAAGCATGACAGAAGACTTTGAGGCCTAAAGACCAAAGACAAAGTTTATCTACTTAACTCAGGAATAGGTATGAACATTCAAGTAGAATATGTGTGCTAACTGGTGAGGATGGTCAGAAAAAGAGTAAGGAAGAACGAGACAGAGCAAATCTGCCAGTTTTATCAAGTAAAATCAAGAGTCAATGGATTTGGAAGAGTTAGGCCACCTGCCACCTTTCAGAAGATATGTCTGCCTGTCTTGAGACATATGCAGTATCTTTAGAATTATTTATAGCCTAGATGGGTGAGTATGTTTTTATCTCAATTCCTGGGTAGTTGAGGCCTTCAGATACAGCAATGGAAAGGGGATTGGGTATGATGATGAGTCAGGTCTGACTGCATCTTCTGCATGCTTGACAAAAACAGCCTTGTCTTACCAAATAAAGACACCTGGCTTAGCTGTAATTGTGCCTATAATTCTGACCGCTTGTTTATCCCATACTGTTCTAGACTTTATTTTACTTTCCAGGCATCTGATTCTCAATATGATTCTGACGAGCTGTCTTAAGCTTTGAAATCACTCAAGAGGAAGACGTGTACTGAAAATATTCCATTTTCAGATGGTCTTACTGGGATCTTGAAAACCAGGTAATGACAAATAATGAGTAGACAGAGTAGGGGACAAACCTGAGGGATGTGAACAAAACTGTTCCCTAAGCTGCTTGTCCCTGGACAATGGTAACGATGTGCCCAAGTTGCTTGGGCCTGAACCATAGTAATGATGCCCCAAGCTGTTCATCCCTGGACCACTATAACAACTCTATGCAGGCTATGCCTCATTACAGGTTCTTTTCTCACAATGTAGAACATTCTCTTGATATAAGAGGCAAGTGTGGAAAGTACAGATGAAGAAAAACCACTGTTGGACTCTCCAAACATAAGTCCCAATTGGAGATTCATTTTCCAGTAGCATCCAATTATTATTAACATCCCTATCCACAATTTACACACGTTATTGTACGCTGGATCAAAACAGCATGACTTTGGTCTAACTCTAAAAGTATTTATTACTTATAATTTGTGTGGCCTGTTAATTAGTTCATAAACACAGATATCAAACAGGTGCATATATACCCATTTTATCAACATGTATGCTACACTTGCCAGAATTGTGAACTTTTTTTTTTCTCATTAACCTGTACATGAAGGCAAAATTACTAGTGATTTACATATCAATTTCTTCATGTTATCAAAACTTATCTATTAAATAAAATTAGAAGTCATACAAAAATCTGTGGATTTCATAAATTTACAAAGCACTATATAAGTAAAAACTGCTACAGGAATTAAATTGTTGATTTCTAATTTTTCAAACTTTAACTAGATTCTAGTTGAGTACAAATTATAAAAAGTGACAATACATGTTAAAATGGGAAAAGCATTGAATGCTTTCAGATTATTAGTTCTAATCCAGGGGTCATTCTTTACTGAATGGCTGGCTCATTTGTAATGGGAAATTTCACCTA
This sequence comes from Mastomys natalensis, assembly GCA_021653895.1. Lineage (NCBI taxonomy): Eukaryota > Metazoa > Chordata > Mammalia > Rodentia > Muridae > Mastomys > Mastomys natalensis. The sequence continues at coordinate 1,640,260 of JAJTUV010000704.1, forward strand.
AAAGAATCTGATATGTATTGAACAAATTTTGAGATATCATTTTATATATCTTCAAGTAATGTACCTATTGATAGATTTTATTTTAAAAATGAATCAATGTAACACACATAAATTCTGAATGAAGGGAAGTAATTAAAGGGAAAGGTAAACACCAATAAGGCCTAAGGGACAGAGTAATCTACACAAAAAGTTGATTTTACCACATTATCTAAGTGACCTTGTCCAAATTACATAAATTACTCCAAAAGAGAAAAAGGAGGAGGAGGAGAGGAGAAACTTCATGGAACTGCCTTGAGAATTTCTATGAAATACTTCAGTCATAAAGACTTTATAAAAAGGTAGTAAATAATCAGTTGATATGATCTTCTGAGAAATCATTATTATACCAAGAATAAACATAATACCATGGCCATTGAAATCTGAACATAACAGAATAAACATTATCTTTGGGTATTGACATCTCTGAAAGGAAATGAAGGATCAAGGTCCTGTGTCAGGCATGCATTTCTGGTATGTCGGTAGTGACCTGCTCTAGCTGATCAATTCTTTCCATAGAGTAAGCTAGATAGCTGGTTTGTTTCCTTAATATCTAGAAATCGATCTTTTAACAAAAGAATTAGACCTTTGAGAATGCAAATGCAAAATCAATTTTGAAATTTTCAGGTAGCCATATAGAGAAAAACACCCACACATATTGCATCAAACCAATAAAGGTGGCTAAATCTAAATTTAAGCTTTCCCAGTCAGTAATAAGGGCAATAGCAGGTAGAGTTGTCAGGAACACCATGGGAGCCTAGCCTAAAGGCGACTACTTTTGATCATCAGAAGTGTTAGAATAAGTGAATTTAATATTCCACATTCAGAGATTTGTGCCCATGCTTCTGTTTACATGGCTATCATTCTGCTGCTCTCCAATCAAGCTGTCGGTTACATGTAGAATGCCAGCTGTCTTAATTACAGGTTTGTGAACTGTCTGCCCAGAGACACTCCCTGGAACACATCAGTTAGAACTCTTTCAGCGTTATACTCACCCTTATGGAGGCTAAAGAAGAACAAAGAAGAGGTTGCTTGTTATTACTGCTAATACCTCTATTAGGGTTACAAAAATATGGTCTTGCATGTTAATAAAAAGCTTGTTCTGAACTATTTATAAAGCTAAGATCAAAATTACCCAGCACAAATGTATTCATACTTTGTAATGAGAAGGGGAAGCTACTTAAATCTGGCTGCTAGCAATATCACCGTTCTATTTAATAATCTCTCCAGCTCTGTTAATCACATAACATCAAGCTGATGACTCACTGCTCCAGTAAGGAAGATACTTAATCTATACAATTTGTTACTTATTTGTGTCCCTATACAGGGTGTTGGATCTGTGTATGAACAGGTTTGCGTGTTCTAGATAAACCCAGTCTTCTGCAATTATGAATTTACCGGAGGACTCTGATTCCATTATTTGGATTTGTTTTTGAAGACAGATACACATTTTGGAGAGGGAAAGAAAGCCAATCCATGCTCCAAAAAAGGAACTAGTCAATACATATTGAAGACTATTACTGCCTTCCATGGGGCATCATCCGAGCTTCAGGATGAAAGAATGCCTGAACACTGAAGGTTGCTCGTGGCTACACTGAAGGGTCAAGAAAGCAATGTGAAGCACATAAGAGAACCTAAATTCATTCAGCAAGGCTAGAGACTTACGTTTTCTTTTGGTTTTGCTTTATTTTGATTGGTTTTCATTTTGGTTTGGGTGTAAACCAAAGACCCTTTGGTCAAAGGTAATGAATGAGGAGTTAGGTCTACTCTGTCTCTGCACCTTCTGTTGGGTCATAAGAAGTTTAGCTGATTTAGAGCCTAGAAAGAATTCTCAAGTATTAGGATCAATTATGCCTATAGCAGAAGACTCAATTATTATGGATATATTGTAATATATATATGTAATATATATATATCACTAATTACTCATAGATAATATTCTTCAGTGCCAAAACTAATTAAAAGACAATGGTTTATCAATTTAAAGGAGATTGTGATAATAACTCAATGTAAAAAACTATAGCTCAGTGACTGGTAAAGTTACAGATGAGAAAAAATGATCGGCACTTTATTATAGTATTTCAGCACTATATTTTTGAGTTATTAGGTATTTTCAAATTAATTTATAGACTTCCAACACTAAAAATGATTCTTACAAATATCTACGTTAGTCCCCTCAAACAAAGGCACATTCCCACAACAGCTATTTATCTTAATGTTCATCCATTCACTCAGCATCTATTAAGCACAGACATTTGGCAGATGCTTTACTGAGAAGAGCAGAGTTCCCTGTTATCTTTCTCTTGGAAAACATGTTTCATCTAACATTCCATGTCCCCAAACACTTACTGTTATTAAGCAACTTTCCAGTGGGTCCCAGTCTCAGCATCTGACTGCTTCAGCTGCCTTTGAGCCTCTGCTGCCACACTCTCTCCTTGTGAGTCTGACTTTTCTCTTTCCAAATCCACCATGGGCTGAAAAGCACTCTGTGAATTCCCATCCCATTACCCACTTCTCTCCCTTTGCTGGATCAGTCCTATCAACAAAAAATGCACAAGTTTGACCCTACGCTTACACTATACTCTTTTCCTTCCTTTTACCCCCTTCTGCGTATTTTTCTCCTTGATGCACTCCATTCGCTTTCTGTTTTCATCATTCAGAACTAGTCCTATTAGAGTCAGTACCCTTAACACAGCTTATCAGTCTCTTTTTGAAGTGTGCATGTTGCTCGGTTTATGAAATAGAACACAGTTATTCTCTTATGTTTTTTCCATTGACTGTGTCAGTTTCTCTGGAAGATTTCCTAATCCTTGATCTCTAGATTATGAACCGAAACTTCATACTTCTCTTAATGTATACTCACTCTCTAGCCTTCCCATTCTTTTTCATGTACACAAACATCATGTATGTTCATATGTGTATCTATGTACATATAAATGGCTACTCATATATGTATTGTGTAAGCTTGTATGTTTATGTGTGTGCTTGTGTGTTTGCCAAGCTTCTGAATGCCAAGCACTTACACCCAACCCATGCTTGTTATCACCATACAGATTGTCACATGAGTAGAACTACACATACAGAACAAAGGTCTAATTCTCTTTCTACCTGTCTTCTTAGTGCTCTCATGCTGTAGCTGGTATTATATCAACATTTCCAGGATAAGACTATTAAAGCAATATTGAATCTGCTTTATCCTTAGTCACATAATATTAGTTTGCAAATCTTGTTAGCTCGTCTAAGCATGTATGGAGTCTGACTTCCTTTCACCACTGTCACCATCACAGTTTTGAACTATATCATATCTCTTACACTACTGCATCGCCCTGAAAGCTGTTCTCCCATTTTATCTCTTTCCCTTTTCTCCTTATTAGGCTTTTCTGCAAGACGTCAATGTGAGCCTCCTTTTACCACGTTAGATCAGACTATTCCTTGACTCCTACAAAGCAAGATGAATGCCCTGTGGCCTTTAAGGACATTTTTATCTAATGTACACTAAAAATAGTGTTTTCTCAAGGATTGTATGCTTTCTCAAGTCTCTCTATTTAATATTGCAGCCCCCTACCCACCCAGTATCTGATTGGTTCCCTCTCTTAGTGTCTCCAAATCTCTAGTTAAATGCAATCATATTTTATTATCATATAATAAACACCTTCTAGGCTTTAAACTGATACTTCCTAACCCTTTACCTTACCTTACCTGTTTACCCTTAACCCTTACCTTATCTGTTTCTACCAACACACACACACACACACACACACACACACACACACACACGCACACACTTTTTGTTTGTTTTTTATTGCTTGTGGTTTTTTTTGTTGTTGTTGTTGCTGTTGTTGTTTCAGTTTTCCACTCCATTGTATTAGGGTAATGTTGAAAGAGACTTTTGTCAAGTGACTTCATTGCTGTATTCTAAGAAAGCAAAATGGTGTGGGTACATAGCACTTAAAACTATGTGCTCTATGAGTAATAAAGGGGCAATAATTCTTGTGGCAAAGTTAAAATGGAAAGATATGATATTGGCTATTCTCGAGTTACAAGAAATAAATCTGAGCTTCCAAGAACTCGAGCAGGACATTCTCTGGAAGTGCGGGAATACATGCTGATATCTTCCTCTTTGAGTTATTATAGTGGATAGATACTCATTTAGACTTTTCCTAACTTGCCCCAACTAGCAGTGGTTCTCCTGTCATCTAAATGTCTTTGGTATCTTGATCCATCATAAAATTCTAGCATTTGCTTCAAATATATTTTATATTTTCTAGCTGTTCTTTTAATATAATTGATAGACATTTTAAATTTACCTACCATGTGCTTACCATATCAATCTGTCATGTATATCTTTTCTATAAACAAAGTAAGAGCTTATTATCTGGCTGAATTACAGTGCTCTAGGTAAGAAGATTATACTGGGGGATATCTTTTCTATATCCAGCTATTTCTTTAGTTTAGGCAAACTATGTGTCCTTACTTAGTAAAGAGCTAAAATTGCAATGATTTCATTAACATTATATTTGCAATTTAAATTGATTACAAATTTAATGTATAAGCGTATTTATATAATATATACATGTATGCATAAAACTCAACTCAGTTGTTTTTCGCTTTAGTTAGGATTACAAAAAGTTTCCTAAGACTACAAATAACAAGAGGGTAGACAAGTATGTTGCTCCAGTTGTAGCGCATACATATTCAACAATAACAGTTATAAACCATGGGATGAGTCCTAGGTATATTAGAGCATACTTCAAACTTTTTGACTTATTTATAATTTACATACTTTATATGATTTTAACCTTAGTCACTCTTAATGTCTGCTTTCAGTCTGTTTTGAATGAAAGACGATCCTTGGCAACACTATAATCATGGTCCAAAGCTCTAAAGTCCTGCCTAATGATATATGCACTCTGCTCTTGAACACAGATTTGGAGTTCTTAAAGATTGCTGTGCAGAAGCTGATAAATAAGTGCTGTGTTTTTTAAGAGGACCACAAAAGCACTGAAGAGAAATGAAACAAAGATTCTGAGACTTCCTTGTTCTCTGTAACACTGCTTCTAGGGAACGTTTTTTATTTTCAAATGTATGCCCTCATTTACTCTGGAAATTAAGAAATGAACTCTCCGTGTGATTGTCCCTGCTAAAACAACTTAGCCATCGGCTGATTTACAACTGAGTCCTAATTGAATAGTTATGGTTTTAACCATATCAGCATATCTCCCGGCTCCTTAGAAATAGTACAGGAATTATCTACAGATTTAGCATGTAAAGTAAAGAGTAAGGTAGGCTCAAAAAAGACAGAATTCTATAGACAGATTATACCATATTTTTCTGCTTATTTTTCTTAGGCTTACTTCATATCTAATGTATACTTTCATTTGCTGGCTATGAAAAAGATAAATTTGCATTATCACTAAATAAGAGGCTTTAGAATAGACTTACAGACACGTGCCTTTGATATGACTGAGATTTTAGTTTGAAAATTATTTACATGGTGATAGATCTTACTATCATGTTGAATCATTTTAATGAGTTCCTTAATTTCTTTGGTAGTACACATTTAGATTCCTTCAGATGGAGACAAGACAAATAAAGAGAATATCCTTACAATAATGAAAAGTGGGTAGCCCATATTAAAACTATAGTCATGTGACTCACCAGCATGCTATTACTACTGATTTCACATTACAAAATTTGACACGTGGAAAGGAACATTCAGATCCCAGCCAAGAAAGTATTTTACATACATGGAAATAGGTTTCTGGCTACTGCAAGAACTTAAGAGGAACTCTAATAAGGCTGGGTCATCAACTCGGGCACACGGAAATAGTTTTGACAACTGAAGCACAGGATTAAGCTCAGCACACATGAAAGAGTAGCAAACATTGGCTGTGTTATATCCAGAGAATTAGAGTTGAGGGCTCAGGGTTAGAATCAGCAGTTTCAGTTGAAGGTAAGCTTGAGTTAACCCCCAAAGCTTACTGTTTAATGAGACCACCTGAAGCAGAAGAGTCATGATAAAGATGCAGGCACTGAACGTTTCTCTAGCATGAGCTGAGTCAGGTATGACATCACAGGAGTATATAGGCATGCTCGAGATATCAAGAGGTGGGGGTGCTAATCAAATTAGAAAAGGGCTGCAGAAGGAGTAGTATTGAGTAGGAAGACATGTGTGACATTGGATACAGAGAGAGTGTCTTAGTTACTGTTCTATTGCTGTGATGAAATACCAAACCAAATGTAGCTTATAAACGGAAGCATTTAACTGGGAGGTTTGTTGACAATTTCAGAGGGTTAGTCCATGACCATCATGGTAGCAAATGTGGTGTTAGGCAGGCAGGTATGGCATGGCACTGGAGCAGTAGCTTAGCGTTTACATCTAATCCACAATTTCAAGCAAAGAGAATCAGGGAGACTGAACCTGGTATGGGCCTTTGAAACCTCAACTCACAACCAGTGACATACTTCCAATAATCCATGCCCCCTAGTCCTTCCCAAATAGTTGCATCAACTGGGGACCAAGCATTCAAATAGATGAGCCTATGGGGGCTATTCTCAAACCACCACAAAGAAACAAAGATGTCTCCCAAATAGTATCCTCAAAGACACAGTTTTGGTCCATGGAAAGAGAAAACTGAGTGTACTACCTTAATTACAATGAAGTATAAGACTCAATTTCAGTGTTCATTAATATCTGATTCAGTAACACATAGAACTAAGTGATAGTGATTATTTACCTGGGAAAACAGTGTTCTTCCTCTTTTTCTTATGAGACCCTGAAATGGACAGGGATTCCTGCTATGATTAAAAAAATGAATTATTCATAAAAATGCATGCATACAAGATATTTTTCTTCAGGGATAAAATGAATTTGAAAAACTGTTTGCTGAAGGAAAAAGAGCGCTTACTCTATTTTCCCTCTGAAGTGAGGCCTGAGGGGAAGGAAAGGTACTAAGGGTGTGTGTGGGATACTAAAGTCTTTTTCTGATCACAACCATTTTCTATAGCTGAGCAATTAAATTCACAGTCAAGACAAGCTTTGGCAATAAGAGACAGTTTGCAATGTTGCCACCAGGCAAGGAATGAGTTTTACTAAAGATTACCGCAACTGAGATAGAATGAAGTGATTATTTCTCCATGAAAGAAAGGAAGGAAGGAAGGAAGGAAGGAAGGAAGGAAGGAAGGAAGGAAGGAAGGAAGGAAGGAAGGAAGAGTTGGCAAAAAAAAGAAAACCAGAGAAAAACTGTTTCACTTTCTAGTGGTTTTGACAGGCAGTAGATCAGTTCTCCCTAGAAGGCAAGTTGAGGGGCTATGTTGTAACACATAAGCTTTGGAATGCTTTGTCTCTGGTAGAAGAATTAGCTCAAAATTATCATGATATTTCTACTTTCTGCAATTTTGTGTTTCTCTCTGAGCTTTAACAGTGAGAAACATATGACCTAAGTTGCTTTTCTAAAACTATTTTTGACAATTATGTAGGGATCTAGAAAAGACAAATGTACATTTACACACACACACACACACACACACACACACACACACACACATATATATAAACCTTAGTTAGTAAAAAAACTTCTTTCTATAGCTTGCATCCCACCAAGAGCTGTCATTAAAAGGTAGACAGATAAAAGTGCCCTCACATTGAGGAGATTCTGAACAAAGGGTGGGTAAGGGAGAAAACTGCAGACAGGTATTTCCAGTTATTCTTGTATCATCTTTTTTTTTTTATAAAAATGCTTCTCTATTGGGCTAGCAATGATTTTCTACAACAATGGAACAGTCATAACCAGATGTAAACACAAACTGCATATTAAGTGCAAATACAAATGATTCTTGAATTAATCACTGCTCAAATTACTAACTTCTGTATTTGTCATCAAAAGTAGACTGTATCTATTTGTACCAGGCTTTTAAATGTTATTTTTTTTTATAAATATTATACCAAAAGCAAAAAGTAAAGATAGAGTAGACAGGACTGTATTAAATTTAAAAGTTTTTATATATCAGGAGATATAATCAAGATAGGAATTTTTCTTGAGGATGGGAGAAAATAATTACAAACATATTCAACAAGATAATATGTCCTATTTAGGGTTTTACTGCTGTGAAGAGACACCATGACCAAGGCAACCTGTATAAGGATAACATTTAATTGGGACTGGCTTACAGGTTCTGAGGTTCAGTCCATTATTACCAAGGTAGGAGCAAGATAGCATCCAGGCAGGCATGATACAGGAGCAGTTGAGAGTTCTACATTATCATCTGAAGTCCCCTAGGAGAAGACTGGCTTTCAGGCAACTAGGACAAGGGTGTCAAAGCCCACATCCACTGTGTCACACCTACTCCAAGAAGGCCACACCTCCTAATAGTGCTACTCCTGGGACAAACATATATAAACCATCACATACTAGTATTCAGAAAGTATTCAGTATTTATGTGTATATGGGGAGAGAAAGGGGGATATTTACAGATATCTATACACAAATACAGATATGAATGTGTATATCTAGAGAGGTAGTTACAGCATCGATATCTAAGTATAGATATGTGCATGTACATACCCTACAACACAACAACAAAATTCAACTATCCTAGCCAGGTATGGTATTGCATGTCCTAAACTTCATCACTTAGGAGACAGAGGCAGGAGGATCTCTATGAGTTTAAGACCATCCTGGTATATATTGCAAATTGAAGGCCAGATATAGCCACACAATAAGGCCCTATCTCAAAAAAATAAAAAAAGAAAAACAAAACATAAACAAAAAGATTTAAAAATAAGATATAAGATTTAAAAAAAAAAAACAGACAAAAGTCTTAAGTAGACATTTCTTTAGAAATGATATCAATGGCCAAGAATCATTTATACAGATACTCAGTGCCACTAAACATCTGAGAAGTGAAAATCAAAGCATCAGGGTGATATCATCTCTATCTCATTGTGATGCTTATTATACACACTCATATATATACACACACACACAAACACACAGACACATATTTGCAGTGAGTGGAATACAGGAACCTTGTTGGAACTAAATGATATGTGCTCTATATAAAGCATGATAGAAGTTGTTCAAATGTTTAAAATAGAATTATCACTTGATTCAGCAATACTTTAAAACACTATCAACAAGGTCTCAAAGAGGTATTGTTAGTATTGCATTCTTAGTAGTCACACATAGAATCAATTAAAATTACGCTTTCAGCAGCAGCAGAATGGAAAGATGTGGCAGATACGTATAGTGCATGATACAGCCTTAGAAAGAAGTACATCCCACCACATGCTTCAGTATAAATGAACTATGAGGACATAAACGTGTGAAATAAATCACAAAAATACAGACACTCTGTGATTCCCTACCAACAAGGTACCTAAAGTCTGTCAAAATCACAGTGAGAGAAAATACAGGGGTGGTCACTCAGGGATGGGGTGTCGGGTAAAAGGGCTTCCTATCATTTGAAGTATACAGCTTTAGATGTACAAACTTAAGGTCCTGGGATGTCTCACCATAATGTAAACACCTATGATAACACGGAAAAGCATACTTAGTATGATTAAGCAGGTAAATTTCATGTTACATTTTTTTTTTATATATCAAGAGTGGATCACATACTATGAATATCTTTTCATATAAAATTCCAGAATAAGTCAAGCTGCAGTGATGAAATGGGATGGGGGTGGGGATGGAATAGCTAAGG